>JAQPPZ010002518.1:0-600000 GCA_028583015.1 Wollemia nobilis
AATATCAACCATATTTTTATTGAGTGTACTTTAGCATCTGAGCTATGGAGTAGAATGGCAACTTTACTTGGCTTACAGTGCTCCAATTTTTTCATTTTTGAATAGCTCTGGAGGGATTGGCCTAATCAAGAGGGTGTTGATCATTTTATTAGGTAGTTAGTTTGGATGGGTTCTACCATTCTTCTTTGGAATATTTGGAATGAAAGGAACAACCAGATTTTTAATCAAGATAGGAAGGATATTCACTATATTTGGCAAAATACCATTGCCAACTTAGTTGAATCAGCCCATCATCTCCTTAATCACCCCCAAAACTCCCACCAAATATGGGATCAAGTGATGCAAAGATTGAAGATTAAACCTTCTAAGGGCAACCAACTTAAAGGGAATGTGAATATTAGTAAGATGGATAGGACTAGAAATTGGCAACCTCCTCCTAAGGATTTTGGAAAATTCAATACTAATGGAGCCTCTAGAGGGAACCCTGGAAAAGCCAGTGTGGGAGGAATTGGTAGAATTTCAGATGACTCCCTGGTTTTTACTTTTGCTGAGAATTTGGGTATTCTTTCCAATAACCTTGCTGAGGGGTATGATATCCTTAGAGGCCTTCAGGAGGCTACTAAGGTTGGATGGGAAAAGGTGTTAGTTGAGTCTGAATCTCAACTTATGATTAATCTCTTGAAGGCTCCTTCTAAGAATCATAAGGTGGATTGGAGAATAAAAATAATTATTGAGAAAATTTAGTTAATCCAGATGGGATTTTTGAAAGTTGATTACAATCATGTGGTCAGAGATCAAAACAAGAGTTCTGATGCTTTAGCTAATTGGGCTTTGGACAAAGGTGATCTTACTTGTTATGGCCACCCTCCTATTTGGTGGGCTTCTCAAATTAGGGAAGCTCTTATTTCTATCATTTCTTTGGATGGCTCAAGTTCTGAAGGTACCTAGTTTCTTTTTTTTTTCTCTTTGGTTCATTCATTTTTTTTAGTTCCCTAGCTCATTCTATTCTTTATTTTGTTTCCTCTATTGATTCTTGCATTATTAGTCTTCTGGTCTAGATAGGTCATTGTTTTGTTCATTTTTTTTTTCTTTTGTCTTCTTTGTTTTTTTGTTTAGTTTTTTAAGGTGGGTGGGTTCTTTTGTTTTGTTTTTTTTTTTTGTGTTCTTTGTGTTGTTCTTTGTTGTTCTTGTTTTTGTTGTTTTTTTTTTTTTTTTATGTTTATTGTTATTGTTCTTGTGTTTTTTTCTTTCTTGTTCTTGGGTTTCTTTTTGTTTGTGTTATTTCATTTTTTTATGTGTGAGTGTTTTCTATGTTTTTTGTTTTTGTTTATTGTCTGTTGTTGGTTGTTTTTATTTTTATTGTATTTATTTTATTTTTTAGGTTTTGGTTGTGTTTATTTTTCATGTTTTTTTGGGTTATGTCTTTGTAGTGTTCTGTTGTTTTTGTCTTGTTTGTGTTTTGTTATGTGGTTCTTGTTTTTTTCTATGTGGTTTGTGTTGTGGTTTCTTTTATCTAATTGTGCATGTTTGGTTGTGCTTTTGGTTTTGACACACTCAAGGAGTTTGTTTTTATTTTATTTTATTATTTTTGTTGTTATTTTCTTTTTTTTATTTGATTTTGTGTGTTTGTTTGCTCCTTGAGTATGTCAAAGGTGGTAGGCCAAGTCCGAGTCCTGGGTGTTTTTGGCGGAATGGATACCCTTGCCTCCTTGGTTCTTACCCGAAAGTGGCATCCCTTTTGGGATGTTTTCCACAAACAAAAAAAAAAGGGGGGGACTCTAAGAAGGACCAAAAATATTTTTTCTATAATATACAAGTAGTTGACGAGACCATCTTTCCTAGAATTGTAACAACAACCAAATCAAATGAGGTATGCAAAATTTTAGCTAGCTCATTTCAAGGCATCAACAAAGTGAAGTTGGTAAGGTTGCAGATTTTGGGAAAGGAGTTCAAAAATCTATAAATTAATGAATTAAAGTCCATGAGTGACTTCTTTACCTACTAAATTAGTATTATATATCAAATAAGGATGAATTATAAAAAAAATAAGAACTAGATAATAGAGGAGAAGATACTAAGAAGTATACCAATAAGGTTTGACTTAATACTGATAGTTATTGAAAAATTAAGGGATTTAACAAGCCTTTTAGTGGATATTATCATGGGTCCTCTACAAATACATGAGCATATTTTGAGCTAAACATCTCAATACTTATTAGAGCAAGTGTTTAAGACATATGTCTCATTCAGATATAATATAAGGGAAGAATCCTAGCAAGCAAACTCAAGTTCATCAAGGAGGAAGAGGAGAAAATAACAAAGGCAAAGGTGGTAGAGGCCATAAAAGAGGAATAAGATCAAATTACTCCAAAAAAGGAGAACCCAGTTGCAATTTCCATAAAGCAAGAAGAAGATGCAACAACAAAAATCAACAAGGAGGATCAAATCAAAGGTATGATAAATAAAAAATCTAGTGTTATTATTGCAATAAACTTATCCATTATAGTTATAAGTTTAGAAATAATATGGCTAAGGAAAACATGCAACAAACCCACTATATCAATAAGAATGAGAATGTGGAAAACATATATGTTTGTGGGCCTATGATGTTAACTTATAGTAACTCATAAAGAGAGCCAAAACCATATTTGGTGTCTTGATAGTGGCTACAGTAACCACATGCTTGGAAATAAATAAATATTCTTACAACTAGATGAGACTATCAAATCCGAATTGAAGATGAGAAACAATAACAAGGTACCTATAATCAAAAAAGAAAATATTATAATCTACACAAAACAAGGATAAAAAAATACATCCTTGATGTGTATTGTGTGTCTGGGTTGAAACATAATTTATTGAGCATTGAGTAGCCTATGCAAAAGGTGTACATAATGTATTTTGAAAGTACAACTTGCATCATTAGATTTAAAGAGAATGGGTTCATAGAAAATATAACCATGACAAAGAACAAGTGTTTCCTTTAAAAATTTAGAGTGAAATTCTACTCTCATTTAGTGCAATTATAAAGAATGCTACATGGTTGTGGCATCTTAGATTTGGAAATTTAAGTTTCAGTGTCTTGAACTTGTTGCACAAAAAGTAGATGGTGAGGGGATTACCTATTATAGAGCAAACAAATCAAACATGTGAAGGTTGTCTAGTAGGAATGTAGCATAGGGATGAATTCCCTATTGGACAATCATGGAGATATTTACAACCATTAGATTTGGTGCATTCAGATATATATGGGTCTATACAAACCTGGTCATTTACCAAGAACAAATACTTCTTGACTTTTATATATGATTCTAGTTAAAATACATGGGTAAGCCCCATCAAACAAAAGTAAAAAAAGTTTAGAAAGTTTAAGGAGTTCAAAAATTTGGTTGAAAATAGAGTGGCTCATATGTGAAGCCTCTCAAAATAGATGGAGGATGTGAGTACATCTCTAATGAATTCCATAACTTCTACATGCCAAATAGAATTATAATGTATTTCACAACTAGATACATACCACAATAGAATGATGTTGTAGAGATAAGGAATAGAACCATAATGGAGATGACAAGAAGCATGTTGAAGGAAAAAGCATTAGCAAATGAGTTTTGGGTAGAGGATGTAGCTTGTGTAGTTTATCTATTGAATAAGTATCCCATAAAGAGCATAAAGGACATCATCCTCTAATAAGCATGGAGTAGCAAAATTTCAAGTTATGCTCGCTTAAAATCTTTGGGTGCATAGCATATGCACAATATTCTAGATGAGAAGAGACAAAAATTTGGATGACAAGGTAATAAAATGCATCTTCATTGAGTATAGTGAAGAGTCAAAGTCCTATAGATTGTATAACCCTATTACAATGAATCTAATCATAAGTAGAGACATGAAGTTCATGTAATATAAATATGGAACTAGAATTTGAATATTGGTTAAAAAGGGCCAAAAAATATTGAGTCTAAAGACTTAAGTGGAGGAAGCACCAATCAACCCTAGTAGTAGTATTAGTGCAAGCAAAAGTACTGCTTTATCATGAAGATCACCACCATGTGCAAGAATGATCTCCAACATGGGAAAACTAGCAAATACAAGGAGCTTGCAAGACATATATGAGGTAACTATAAATGAAATAGAAGATGAAGAGTATTATGATTTTGCTTTGTTTTTTTAGTGTGATCTTTTTTATTTGAATAAGAAATTAAGAATAGAAAATAGGTGAAAGCCATGGATGATGAGATAGAAGGCATAGAGAAAAAATAAACCTAGGAGTTAATGGATCTTCCAACAAGTGAAAAGACCATTAGAGTGAAATAGATATACATAACTAAGTTTAATACCCAAGGTAATGTTTAAAGGTATAAAGCAAGGGTGGTTTCAAAAGGCTATAAGTAGAAGTTGAATATTGACTATCATGAAGTGTATGCACCTATAGTAGGACTTGACATGGTCAAAATTATTCTAGCATTGATAGCGCCAAAGGGGTGGAAGGCATATCAAATGGATGTCAAGTCAATATTCCTAAATGGAGTGTTGAAAGAAGAGGTCTACAAGACCAACCACTTGGCTATGAGTTGGAAGGGAAATAAGGAAAGATGTTGGAGATGAAGAAAGCCCTGTATGGGTTAAACCAAGAACCTAGGCATTGGTATAACCACATTGAGGCATACTTTTAAGGAGAATGACTTCATCAAGTGCTCATATAAGCACACTCTCTACATAAAGATAAATGAAAGGGGAGAGATGATAATAGTCTACATGTATGCAGATAATCTAATTTATACTAGCAATAACAATATATTGTTTGAATAGTTTAGAAATGCATTGAAGAATGATTTTGGAATGATGAATTTGGGACTACTAAACTATGTTCTTATCATTAAATTTAACCAATCTATAGATGGTATCTTCATCTCTTAAGGAAAGTATGCAAAACGACCATCACTCAAGTTGCAATAAGTTTAAAATTGAACAAGAAATATTGCAATAACAATACATAAAATATTAGTTGGAAGACTCACGTATTTAACAATAACTAGATCTGACCTAATATTTATACTGAGTTTAATCAATAAATTTATGGAGATACCAAAGAGCACTCACTTGCAAATAGAGAAAAGGATAATGCGGTATATCAATGGAATCAAAGACAAGAATATTTTATGCAAAAAATATCAACTTGAGCTTTTTGGCTACATAGATAACGATTGGACTAACGATACTAATGATTATAAGAGCAATTCCAATTATGCATTCTAGCTTGGATCAGGTGTAGTTTCATGATCATTAAAGAAACAATGAATTGTTGCATATCAATTTTTGAAGCAGAGTATGTTATCGTCACTTCAATCGCATGTCAAGACATTTGGCTACGAAGAATTTTAGGCAAGTTGAACCATCAACAACAAGGAAAAACAACAATATTTTGTGATAAAATTCTACCATAGCACTATCGAAGGATCTAGTGTTTCATGGTATGAGGAAGCACATAGACATCCTCTATCACTTCATCAAAGTTGGTGAAAATAATATAATTTTTTTGTTGTTTTGTAGGTCAAAAAAGTAGTTTGTAGACATCTTCATAAAAACCTTTGAAGGAGGAACATTTTAAAAGGCTAGAAGAAATGCTCGATGTCAAAGTTTTTGTGAAATCTAGCTTAGTGACAGATGTTGGAAATTAATCCAAATTTCACCTTCCTTTAATAGATCTCTGACATATGCTCTTCATGGATATCAATATCCATCACCAGATTTTGGAGTACTTGAATTTATTTTTGGTAATTACAGTTGTTAGGAATTAGATAAACACCATCTTTCACAAAGTTGTTGAGCTTTTTCCTCCATTTTCTAACTATATATAAACACTGGGCATTATTTGTAGATGATGGAGGAGAACAACTAAAACATAAAATTAGAGTGAAAAAAAACAAAGCAAAGTTAAAATTATAAAAACATAGAAAAAAGCCTACGATTACTTTCTACAAAAATGAGCATAAAAGTAAAACAACCACAACAAAAAATGAAGAATAGTGAATCTATAAATCTAATTGTAAAGCCGCTACAACAGTTTCTCTTGATATACTCTTAATATAATATAAATATATCAATATTTTATAGCTTCATGTGTTTGCTTTATTTATGAAGTGCCTTTGTTAAATTTATTGTGTGGACTTTTTAATTAGTTTCTCGTGACCATGCAATCACAAGGTGAATAAATATAAGGGATTTTTTTTAGGATGTTGTGCCTTCTCGACTTTGGAAAATCCTGGGGTTGCGGATGTGTTTAAAACTGAAGCAAAACTCCCGTTGACGTCATCCACCTTCTAGAAAATCTTAGATGTACGCAATTGCTAAGTAAACTCTTGGCTGAAATCATCCAACTTGTGGAAAATCTTGGATATGCGCAATTGCTCAAACCCGCACATACCTTTCTTCTCGTATTTGTGCACGTCCTAGATCCATGCTCCTCCCAATCCCAGATCCATGCAATCTTTGGCATGGAAAAGCGTGCAGGAAAGATAAAAGGATCTGCGCTCAGTTTCGCTCCGCTTTCAAACCAAACAGCTATTTTTTGGATGGTTAAAAATACTCAAATAACGGTGTTATGTATCCAAGCTTATTGTAAGATTTTATTTTCTGTGGGCACATTTCAATTGCACAGTGAATTTGTTCCTCTTAACGGCCATGATAATTTGGATGCAATAACACAAATATTATAACTGGAGAACAATTTTTTTTTTTTTGGTTTTGTTTGTTTGTTTGTTAACATAGGGAAATTGGTATAACCCCTACCTTGCCTTGGTAAACACGTTCAGCAGTGAGGGAGATCCCCGGTGACCCGGAGTTAGTACCGCCATCATCAAGCTGGCGCAACTCAGCGGCTTCTAGTCAGACTACTACCTTTACCCTAGAGTAGGCATGCCCGTGAGGTGTGAACCTAAGTCTCTTCTTGTTAAGTGCCCAACGTCTTATCAATCCACTAGACCTCGCGTCCTTAACTAGAGGACAATATGTTTACACTATGAAAACATACTGGTAAAATGCCTCTAAGTGATTTCTGTCTTAAAACTGCCAGGCCTTGCACCCGCCACAATGTTCTGTTCTATGACTAGTTCATCTGCCTTGCTTTCTATGGAATTCATAAAACTACTCAACGTAGACGAAAGAGCCGAATTCACCGCCAAAGCATTTGTGGTGCAGGGAATTGGAGGTATTCTTATTGACACTCAAACCCTAGTCTATCAAACTTAGGTTCAACCATGCCTTGTCCTGCATCGCTTCTCACTTCCTACACAACCCGTTTTCTGCCCCTGATGTTTAGGGTTCCGGCAACCTGGAATCCGAAGTAGACTTGTATCCTTGACTCAACATTTGATGACAGGATGTTTTTAATTTTACCCTTCAAATGCCACCCAACATAATCTAGAAATTAGATAACACTACAATGCAAATGAGGCACCAACACAAGTGAATTAATTATGTATTTTAGAACTGTCTAAACTTATATAAATTTCTGTTCTTTTCACTGTATTTGTATTTCTGATACCTATACCTATAATAGTTTTCCAACGGACCCAAATTAATTCTTGACGCTCCACCTCAACGCTTTATAAAGTTTCAACTGTAACATTCCATTTTAAAATCATGTTCAAAGACGAAAAAAAAGTTAACATTAACTTTTATTTAAATTCTTTAAAAAGGAATTATACTAAAGAAACAGATTATAAGGATTATCAACATCTAATTATCAAGAAATGAATCTACGTTATCTACGTTAAAGGATTGGAAACTAGTGAAAAATCATACATTTGGAGTTCCGTCACATACCAGTGCAGAGGAGAAATCAAACCATTCCATGGACAAACTTTTGTGTGGATGATCCTTATGAAAGTAGATCAAAAGCTATGTTACCGCAGTCCCGAGATCAACAGCCTAATTTATTACGATTGTGATACTTGAAGAAATTAAATCCAAAAAAAACCCCGGATCGCTCTTCCCATGAGCGCTAATAAGAAATTTTGTGCATAGCGAGCGAAGGATGGAAATTAGAATAAGACGGATTTTAAGGGGACAAACCACTAAAGTACGAATGCACATAAGACAAAATAATTTTTTTTAGTGGTAAAGTCTAAAAATATCGAAGATCGCTAATAAAACCAACAAATCCTGTAATCGTTCAACATGGTGAGCGATAGAGAGAAAAATATACACCGGTGAGCGATAAAGGGAAATAGACAAAGTTTTATTTATGCACGAGAAACTTACAGATCTTTCACCATTAAAGGCTTACAAACTTCTGCAACTAAATGCAAGATAAACGAAAACAAGGGAGAGTCCGAAGCTGTTGTTCGGCTCTATCAAAATTTTGTTCCTCTGCAATTCTTGCTACCGGCATTTGCCCCAAACTTGCACTGTTGTGCACTACTATGATCTCACCCTTCGATCTACCTATTCTGAAAACACAAACTGTATTTTTATAGCATATGGAAGGGAAGATAAGGATTGCCTTCTAATAGGCTTATCTTCTGACATGCTTAGGGTTTCTGACAACCGAAGTAGGGTTACTGACCATTCACAGAATTGCAACAACTAAAATAAATGTGACGATCATATTTGCGATTGTCCATGTTGTCAGACATCAAGTCACTCCTAAAAGAGTGATCCCTAGATCGCCATTGCTGATGTGTTTTCCATAGCTTTGGTGCTTTTTTTGAGGGACAGCGATATGGGGTCAGGTTTAATAATTTCAACACCCTCCTTTAAACCTGATCCTACAAGCCCTTTTACTCCTAACTGCTCACGCAGTCTACTGAAGTCCTCCTCCTTCAAAGGCTTGGTAAAAATGTCAACTATATGCTCCTTCGATATGTAGAACTACAGCTAAACCTCGCTTGACTTCACAAACTCTCTGATGAAGTGATACCGAATGTTGATATGCTTTGTTTGCCCATGGAATATTGGATCCTTTGATAGTGCAATGGCAGAATTGTTGTCACAGAACATGGTTGTTGCACCGTGCGAAGGATGGTTAAGTTCTTGTAGAACCCTTCCCAGCCAGACTGCCTGGCATGTGGCTAAAGTGGCGGTGACATATTTTGCTTCAGTAGTGGTCTTGCCTGGCATAGAATATGCCATGGTCTTTCCTGGCATAGAATATGCCATGGTTCCTCGTCTCGTTGACATAGCGCAAGATGTGCTTGCCTGCTTGCCAATGCGTATCCTTTGGAGTCTCCATAAATCGACTGATAAAACTAACTCCAAACATCAAATATGGTTGAATTGCAATCAAGCACATCAGACTGCCAACTAGCAGCTTGAAAAAAGTTGGATCGATGCTTCTCCTAGAGTCCAAATTGCTCAAATTTAGTCCCATGGCAATAGGTGTGATGGCACGTTTGTTGTCCTCCATCTTGAATTGCTTCAGGACATCCTTCGCATACTTACCCTGAGAAATGAATATGCCATCTATTGATTGGTCAACATCAATGTTGAGGAAGTACTCCATCAGCCCTAAGTCTGTCATCTCAAACTTCTTCTTCATGGTTGTTCTGAACTGGTCAAACAAGACATTGTTGTTGCTAGTGTAAATCAAATCGTCCACATACAGACAGATGATAATGAGCTCCTGTGCTTCATTTGTCTTCAAGTATAGGTATGCTCATATGGGCATTTGACAAACCCATTTTTTTGAAAATAGTCATCAATCGAGCTGTACCATGCCCTTGGTGCATGCTTCAACCCATACAGGTCCTTCTTTAGCTTGAGGACCTTGCCTTCCTATCCTTTGATATCGTAACTAGGTGGCTGATCTATGTAGGCCTCTTACTCCAACACTCCATTCAGGAAGGCTGACTTGACGTCCATCTGAAACACATTTCAACCTTGTTGGGCTTCCAATGCCAGGATCATCCTAACTATGTCAATTTGGGCTACAAGTGCATACACTTCATGGTATTCGATGTCTGACTTTTGCTTGTAGCCCTTCGCCACCAAATATGGCCTTATGCCGATCAACATCACCATGGGCGTTGAACTTGGTCTTATACACCCACTTAACCCTAATGGTCTTCTTCCCTACTGGGAGATCCGTTATCTACCACATATCATTATTCTCAATGGCTTCAATCTCCTCATCCATCCCCTTTACCCATTTTTTATTCTAACTTGCCTCTTCAAACTCAACTGGATCACACTTAGTAAAGAAGGCGAAGTCAAAATATTCTTCATCTTCATGATGATGGGTTGCCTCATAGATGTCTTGCAAGCTCCTCATCTTCATTGGCATCCTCAAATTTTGAATCCTTCTTGCAATTGGAGGCGATCAGGATGGTGAGGTTGTGCTAATGCTGGCACCACTACTACTATTGGAGGCTACAGGTGGTTGCACACTGTTCTTCTCCAAATCAACAACCTCAACAACTACTAACTTAGGCTGGCCAATGTTGGACTTCCAGTTCCAGTCTTCATCTTCTAGGAACTTCACATCATGATTGATGATGAGCTTCTTCATCACAGGATTATACAGTCGATATGTCTTTGCTTCCTCATTGTATCCTATGAAGATACACTTCCCTGCTCTATCATCAAGCTTCTTTATCTTCTCTTTCAGAACATGTGCATATGTAATGCACCCGAACACACACAAATGAGCCACATATGGCTTCACACCGCTCCAGGCCTCCTGAGGAATCTTTTCCTTCACGCTTTTGGTGGGACATAGGTTTAGCAAATAAACTGCACAGGTCACAACCTTTGCCCAGAATTCATGTGATAATTATTTTTCCTTTATCATGCTACGTGCCATCTCCATGATGGTTTTGTTCTTTCTCTCAGCTACACCATTCTACTGTGGCATGTATCTAGCAGAGATTTGCCTCTGAATTCCATTCACTTTGTAGAAATTCTGGAATTCATTAGAGATGTACTCTCCTCCACCATATGTTCTTAGGGTTTTTACCTGGTAGCCGCTCTATTTCTCCACCAGAGCCTTGAACTCCTTGAACTTGCCAAAAGCCTCTGACTTTTGCTTAATGGCATAGATCCAAGTCTTCCGACTAAAATCATCAATGAAGGTCAAAAAGTACATGTTTCTGATAAATGTGGTGGTCTGCATCGGACCACAAATGTCTGAGTGCACCAACTCCAATGGTTGTGATGCTCTCCAATACTGATCGAAAGGGAATGAATCCCTATGTTGCTTTTCGACTAAGCAACCTTTACAAACTTGATTTGACTACTCAATAAGGAGTAAAACCTTCACCATATACTTCTTGTGCAATAGATTTAGGCCACTAAAACTCAAGTGATCAAACATGAGATGCCATAGTCAGGTAGTATCCTTCATGACTACACTTAGAGACATTAGAGACTCACTCTAAATCTGTAGTAGAAACATATTATTTTTTGTCATGGAAAACATTACAATCTACCTATGCACTTTGTCTTTGATGGTGTAGGTTTCATATTTGAACTGGATTATGTGTCCCTTCTATATGAGTTGTCCCACACTTAGCAGGTTGTGCTTCAACCCAAGCACATGGTATACATCATAGATTTGTTTCCTTTCATCGTGCCTGGTATGGATGAGGATTTTTCCTTTCCCCATCACGAGAACCTTGTTGTTATTCTCCATCTTCACCTTGGACTAGACTATTTCATCCAGTTGGGACAACATCTCCCTGTTCCCTGTCATGTGATTGTTGCACCCACTGTCCAAATACCAAACATTCTTCTAGCACTCCTCCTCAATGTTGCAAATCAATAGCATGTTTCCTCCTACCGTAGTTTTGGTTTCATCCATGTAATGGGCTTGTTGCTGGTTCTCCTTGGCCATCCACTTTTTGCACTATGAGGTGTAATGGCCTTATTTCTTGCAATATTAATAGTGGACCTTGGACATATCTTTTTTTTGGTCGAACCCACCTTGTTGGTTCTTTGGTCCACCTCTTCCACTTTGCTGATGGAAATTGCAATTTGTCTCTCCCTCACTAGGGTTTTATCGTCCTCCTTTTCCTTTCCCATGCCTACCTCTATCTCTTCCACCTTGAGAACTGGAGGCACCATGGTGGGAATCTTACTTGCTACTGTCTCGAATTGAGACTTGCACCTTAAAAGCCTGCTCTAGAGAGGACTGAGATGAGCGGCTCAGTATTTGCTCATGTGTCTATAACAAACCCATGAGCTCATATATCTAGAGGGTCTTTAGATCCCTTGACTCCTTGATTGCTATCACAACAGAGTCAAACTCTGCAAGTAGGCTTCTGAGAATCTTCTCCATGATTCTCTGGCTTTGTAAGATTTCTCCATTCAACTACATTTGGTTGATTACGTCAGTTTTTTGGGAGAATAAGTCACCTATGGACTCTGTCTCACTCATATGCAGGTTCTCGAACTCCCTCCTAAGAATCTGCAACTTCACAAGCTTCACTTTGTTGGTGCCCTGGAATGAGATGGCCAGAATCTCCCAAGCCTGATTTTCCTTGGTGGATGATGCGATCCATAGGAAGATGGTTTCTTCAACCACTTTCATGATATAAAACAGGGCCTTCTGGTCCTTCTTGGTGTTCTCCTTCAACAACTCCCTATCATCTTGGGAGAGGGCAGCCAGTGTTGCTACATCTACTGGTTTTGGGTAGTTGTTCTCGACCAGGTCCCATAGCTCCTAATATCCAAATAGGATCTTCATCTGGATGCTCTAGTAGTCATAGTTTTTGCCATTGAACCACGAGATCTACAACTACAAGTTGTTGTTGTCGAAAGCCATGCTTCAAAACTCTATAGGATGACAAGTTGGCTCTGATACCAAATTTGAATAAATTAAATCTAAAAAAAACTCGGATCACTTGCTCTTGCAGCGATATAGGGAAAACTTCACTAGGTATGATGATTCGGAGAACAAGATAAAGTGACTACAAGCACTGATCTAATATATACTATTTATTTATTACGTAAATATAATAGCTAAGTTGTGAACCTTACAACACAATCATATTTTTTTTATGGATATGCAAGCACAATCATAATTACTATGATCATGAGAGAACTCTTAGTGTTTATCAGTAAACTTAAATGAAAAAAATATCCTGAGGAAATGCTTGACTTATTTTTATGGTACGACCAAGTGAGTAGACTTGTGTCGTTACATTAATGCATATCATAAGGTTGGTTACATTTATTCTTTTTTTTACCCTATTTATGTGTGTGTTGGGCATGATCTTATTTTTGATGGAGGTTATCAAACACTAAAAATAAGAGGGGGCAAGTAGAAGATTTTTTGAAGCCAATAAGGAGGAAAAAAGAGGAAGCATGGAGAAGTTTACTCAAGAAGTGCAAGCCACAACCTTGTAAAGTAAAATATGTCACTTTGTGTGAAGAAAAACCTTTGATCAAATATTTCACATAGTGAGAAGAACAACTTCCACTAATAGGTAAAATGTGCTAAGTGTTTTAGGATAAAAGATTTTGAATATTAGAAGTTTTGTTTTTCAAAAAAATTACTTCCAACAAAATTTCTAATCTGCTAAGGGAGAGTGCCTTTGAGAAAAAGTCCCAATTGTGAATTTACCACTTAGTTGTGCATTAATATAATAGAGAATACCTCATCATGTATTTTATTTTTGTGGTATTTGTATTTATGCAAAAGCTACAATATTAATAATGCTTCGATAAAGTGAAATAAAATGTTTGATTAAATGTTGCGCATCTTTTAGAATGTTCCTAGTTTTACACGAGCTATCAATTTGAATCTCTATTCTCAGAGGCTCAATTATCTCACGGTCTTTATCTTTCTGATATGTAATACATCTTTTATAGAAATCCAATGCTTTAAAGATAAGATACAAATTATTGCTACAATATATAGAATTTTAATCATTGATTCACTGTCTTGTAATATTATATTTTTTACTACATTTTATTGTTGTTGCAATATAAAAATTTTATTCATTGATTCATTGACTTGCAATATAATATTCTTTAATACATCTTTATATTTTTAACCTTGTTTCTTAATGTTGTTGCATAACTCTAAAAACCATAGTGATGAAATCTATACAATCTAATTGAATTATTCATAGGTTGAATTATCCACCGAAGTATAAATAGATGGACGATCCACCTAGATGAAGATGGATACACAAATAAATTATTGAAAATACACCAATATATAAAATTATTATAATATATATATATAGTAGAATTTTTCTCTCTTTTTATATATTCTATTCTCAATTGACTTTTGTTTCTTATTTTTCCATGCATATCCACCTAAATGAAGATGGATCCACAAATAAATTATTGAAAATACCCATATATATATATATATATATATATATATATATATATATATACTAGAATTTTTCTCTCTTTTTATATACACTATTCTATTCTCCAATTGACTTTTGTTTCTTCCCATGCATTACTTTTTCCCACATATTTCCCTCTTGCTACAAATTTGAGTATTTACATATGAAATGAGGGAGCTAGTCCTCTTTTCTCATCAATTCCTGATGGTCTCTGTCATTTATTTTTTGGTTCATATATGCTTCTACATGTGCTGAGGCAATGATCGAAACTTTATTGAAATAATTCCAATAATTTTTAATTTTAGTCATATCTTCTTCTAAAATTTTAAAATTAGTCAACCACTATCCAAATACATGCAAAACTAAGAATTTTTTAAAAATAAATGCTAGTCTCCTCAACAATTCCAAGAAAGTAACATCATTTATTTATTTTTTCTCTTTCTATTTAAAATTTAATTTTCAATTGTGGTTGTTATAGAAAAAATTCATTCTGTAGCAACCAAAAAAAATAAAAATGTATAAAGCTTGACAAGGATTATGGTAGTCCATCACACTTTTTTCTTGTTAAATAATTTTATGTTGTTTCATTGGATTTGACACGGAATACACAAAAGAAAACTTTATGAATTAATAGAAGAAAATTTCATTGGAATAAAATAGTAGTATTTATCTTACCTATGTATATTATAATTCAAATAAAATGGTTCATGTGACAATAGATCCCATAGTAAATCCCATCGTGTTTATCTATATATTATTCTAATTTTATTAATATTGGTATAGCTATTTAGCCAGTAATTACTCTTATCCTGTAACGTTTCACATAGCTTTCTTCAATGGAATAGTTACAAGATGGTTTGACCTTATTTCATTACAATTAGATAGTATATGCTATATTTTATAATAACGATTAACAATAAATGGATCAGAGGTCTATGTATATATCGACATACAATTTTAATTGTAATCAGTTTCCTCTCTTTTATATTTACATTTTAACAAGTCACACAAAATCATTATCTATGGTACACTATTAGTGTAGAATGGTGCTTATATAGCTTTCGTAGAATGAAGATGTATAAATTGCTATTTCAATTTGGAAATGTTCTATGACTTTAGAAAACCTTACTTCATTCATAAAATTAAGAGAGGGAGTAAATTATTTAAAGGTAAATTAGATATGTCATTTTTATTTTAATAAATTATAACATAAATTTAAAAATGTATTTTAATATATATATTTATTTAATTTAAATAATGTCTATAGTACTTTAAAAATAATTAAAAATTAAATTAAAAAAAATAAGTATGTTTTTTGGATGATGTTACATGCAAATACGATGATATTAAATTTCAATTATGTCATGAAACTTTTCATCCCCAATTATTAACTCCATTTTACATGTAAGAATATTCGAACCATGCTGGTAATTAACCCATAATTCATTTATTTGTGACATATCTTACTGTCCATCCCATCATTAGATTTTGGAGCACTTGAATTTATTTTTGGTAGTTACAGTTGTTAGGATATCTGATAGACACTACTTTTTGTATTTAATGTGTGTAAGGAAGTTGTTGATATTTTTTCTTCTTTTCCCAACTATATATCAGTATTGAGAATTATTCATAAATGATGGATGAAAGTAGTTGAAGCATGAAGTTAGAGTGAATAAAATGAAGGTAAGGTTAAAGTTACAAAAGCATAGAGAAGAGTCTGCGATTACCTTCCACAAAATTAACCATAAAAGTAAAGCAACCACAACAAAGGTGAAGAATAGTGAAAGGATGTTTGGATCCAATTGTAAAGTTGTTGCAATAGTTTCTCTTGATATAATATAAATATATCAATATTTTATAGCTTCATGTATTTGCTTTATTTCTAAAGTTGTGTCTTTATTAAATCCATTGTGTGCATTTTTTATTTACTTTTCCTAGACCATGCAATCATAAGGTGAATAAATCAAAAAATTGATTTTTAGGGTTTCAATCTTCCTGACTTTGGAAAATTCCAAGACTATGCATGTGCTCAAAACAAGAGTAAAAATTTGGTTGAGGTCAACCACCTTGTGGAAAATCCTAGATCCAAGTCATTGCTTGAAATTAGAGTAAACTCTTGGATGACATCATCCACCTTATGGAAAATCTTGGATCCATGCAATTGCTCAAAACTAAAGGTAGATCTCACCTTCTTATTGTGGCTTTGTGCAAGGCTTAAGTCTATGCAACCCTGGATTTGCACAATCTTGAATTTGTGCATGTCGTCAATCTATACTCATCCCAATCACATATTTGTGTAATCTCAGTTCTATGCAAGTTTAGCATTGAGAAGCATGCAAAAAATATAAAAGGATCCTAAGTGCCCAATTTTGTTTTGCATTCAAATTAGTATTATAATTTGATTCATTAGTGGATTTTAAGAGCCATAGTAGTAATCGCTTCCAAAAAAAATTCTTTGCAATTAAATATCCCATGATTCAATGGTAAGAATTATGATTACTAGAGTATCAATATGAAGGGTGACTCTTAATATCAACCATATTTTTATTGAGTGTACTTTAACCTCTGAGCTATGGAGTAGAATGGCAACTTTACTTGGCTTACAGTGCTCCAATTTTTTCACTTTTGAATAGCTCTGGAGGGATTGGCCTAATCAAGAGGGTGTTGATCATTTTATTAGGTAGTTAGTTTGGATGGGTTCTACCATTCTTCTTTGGAATATTTGGAATGAAAGAAACAACCGGATTTTTAATCAAGATAGGAAGGATATTCACTATATTTGGCAAAAGACCATTGCCAACTTAGTTGAATCAGTCCATCATCTCCTTAATCACCCCCAAAACTCCCACAAAATATGGGATCAAGTGATGCAAAGATTGAAGATTAAACCTTCTAAGGGTAACCAACTTAAAGGGAATGTGAGTATTAGTAAGATGGATAGGACTAGAAATTGGCAACCTCCTCCTAAGGATTTTGTAAAAGTCAATACTAATGGAGCCTCTAGAGGGAACCCTGGAAAAGCCAATGTGGGAGGAATTGGTAGACTTTCAGATGACTCCTTGGTTTTTACTTTTGCTGAGAATTTGGGTATTCTTTTCAATAACCTTGCTGAGTGGTATGGTATCCTTAGAGGCCTTTAGGAGGCTACTAAGGTTGGATGGGAAAACGTGTTAGTTGAGTCTGAATCTCAACTTATGATTAATCTCTTGAAGGCTCCTTCTAAGAATCATAAGGTCGATTGGAGAATAAAAAGAATTAGTGAGAAAATTCAGTTAATCTAGATGGGATTTTTGAAAGTTGATTACAATCATGTGGTCAGAGATCAAAACAAGAGTTCTGATGCTTTAGCTAATTAGGCTTTGGACAAAGGTGATCTTACTTGTTATGGCCACCCTCCTATTTGGTGGGCTTCTCAAATTAGGGAAGCTCTTATTTCTATCATTTCTTTGGATGGCTCAAGTTCTGAAGGTACCTAGTTTTTTTTTTCTTTTCTCTTTGGTTCATTCATTTTTGTTAGTTCCCTAGCTCATTCTATTCTTTATTTTGTTTCCTCTATTGATTCTTGCATTAATAGTCTTCTGGTCTAGATAGGTCATTGTTTTGTTCATTTTTTTTCTTTTGTCTTCTTTGTTTTTTTGTTTAGTTTTTTAAGGTGGGTGGGTTCTTTTGTTTTATTTATTTTTTGTGTTATTTGTGTTGTTCTTTATTGTTCTTGTATATGAACCAAAGAGAAACAATATTTCATTACAATTAGATAGTATATGCTATATTTTATAATAACAATTAAAAATAAATGGATCAGAGGCCTATGTAGATATCCGCATACAATTTTAATTGTAATAAGTTTCCTCTCTTTTATATTTACATTTTAACAATTCACACAAAATCATTATCTATTCTACACTATTATTGTAGAATGGTGCTTATATAGCTTTCGTATAATGAAGATGTATAAATTGCTATTTCAAAAGTACTTAATTACTTAATACATGTTGTTATACGTTATATAATGTTTAAGTATATAATAGCTTGTATCATCTCTTATAGGATGTGTTATGTGTTATAGAATATCATTTGCATTAAGCTTTTGGAAATGTTCTATGACTTTAGAAAACCTTACTTCATTCATAAAATTAAGAGAGGGAGTAAACTATTTAAAGGTAAATTAGATATGTCATTTTTATTTTAATAAATTATAACATAAATTTAAAAATGTATTTTAATATATATATTTATTTAATTTAAATAATGTCTATAGTACTTTAAAAATAATTAAAAATTAAATTTAAAAAAATAAGTATGTTCTTTGGATGATGTTACATGCAAATACAATGATATTAAATTTCAATTATGTCATGAAACTTTTCATCCCCAATTATTAACTTCATTTTACATGTAAGAATATTCGAACCATGTTGGTAATTAACCCATAATTTATTTATTTGTGACATATCTTACTGTCCATCCCATCATCAGATTTTGGAGCACTTGAATTTATTTTTGGTAGTTGCAGTTGTTAGGATATCTAATAGAAACCACCTTTTGTATTTAATGTGTGTAAGTTGTTGAGTTTTTTTCTTCTTTTCCCATCTATATATGAGTATTGGGAATTATTCGTAAATGATGGATGAAATTAGTTGAAGCATGAAGTTAAAGTGAGTAAGATGAAGGTAAGGTTAAAGTTACAAAAGCATAGAGAGAAGTCTGCAATTACCTTCCACAAAATTAACCATAAAAGTAAAGCAACCAAAACAAAGGTGAAGAATAGTGAACGGATCTTTGGATCCAACTGTAATGTTGTTGCAATAGTTTCTCTTGATATAATATAAATATATCAATATTGTATAGCTTTATGTATTTGCTTTATTTATAATGTTGTATCTTTATTAAATCCATTGTATGCATTTTTTATTTACTTTTCCTGGACCATACAATCATAAGATGAATAAATCAAAAATTTGATTTTTAGGGTTTCAATCTTCCTGACTTTAGAAAATTCCAAGACAATGCATGTGCTCAAAACTAGAGTAAAAATTTGGTTGAGGTCAACCACCTTGTGGAAAATCCTAGATCCAATTCATTGCTTGAAATTGGAGTAAACTCTTGGATGACATCATCCACCTTATGGAAAATATTGGATCCAAGCAATTGCTCAAAACTAAAGGTAGCTCTCACCTTCTTATTGTGGATTTGTGCAAGGCTTGGGTCCATGCAACCTTGGCTTTGCACAAGCTTGAATTTGTGCATGTCATCAATCTATGCTTGTCCCAATAACATATTTGTGTAATCTTGGTTCTATGCAATTTTAGCACAGAGAAGCATGCAAAAAATATAAAAGGATCCTAAGTGCCCAATTTTTTTTTGCATTCAAATTGATATTAGAGTTTGATTCATTAGTGGGAGTTTAAGAGCCATAGTAGTAATCGCTTCCAAAAAAAAAAATTTGCAATTAAATATCCCATGATTCAATTGTAATAATTATGATTACTGGAGTATCAAGATGAAGATATTTATAGGGTATTACGAGCTTTGGGGTATGGTGGAGAATAGATATCCATAACTCGTAAATGTAACAACATTGAGTGCTCTTTCTCAAGCTAAGAAATATTTTTTGAAGGGGGACTCTAAGAAGGACCAAAAATAATTTTTCTATAATATACAAGCAGTTGAGGAGACCATCTTTCCTAGAATTGCAACAACAACCAAATCAAATGAGGTATGCAAAATTTTAGATAGCTCCTTTCAAGGCACCAATAAAGTGAAGTTGGTAAGGTTATAGATGTTGAGAAGGGAGTTCAAAAATCAATAAATTAATGAATTAAAGTCCATGAGTGACTTATTTACCTACTCAATTAGTATTATATATCAAATAAGGATGAATTATAAAAATTTTAATAACTAGAGAATAGAGGAGAAGATACTAAGAAGTATACCAATAAGGTTTGACTTAATATTCATAGCTATTAAAAAATTAAGGGATTTAACAACCCTTTTAGTGGATAATATCATGGGTCCTCTACAAATACATGAGCATATTTTGAGCTAAACATATCAGTCCTTATTGGGGCAAGTGTTTAAGACATATGTCTCATTCAGAGATAATAGAAGGGAAGAATCCTAGCAAGCAACCTCAAGTTCATCAAGGACGAAGAGGAGAAAATAACAAAGGCAAAGGTGGTAGAGGCCATAAAAGAGGAAGAAGATCAAATTACTCCAAAAAAGGAGAACCCAACTGTAATTTCCGTTAAGCTAGAAGAAGATACAACAACAAAAATCAACAAGGAGGATCAAATCAAAGAAATGATAAATAAAAATTCTAGTGTTATTATTGCAAGAAACTTATCCATTATAGTTATAAGTGTAGAAAGAATATGGCTAAGTAAAACATTCAACAAACCCACTATACCAATAGGAATGAGAATGTGGAAAACAAATATGTTTATGGGACTATGATGTTAACTTGCAGTAACTCATAAAGAGAGCCAAAACCATATTTGGTGTCTTCATATTGGCTACAGTAACCACATGCTTGGAAATAAATAAATATTCTTACAACTAGATGAGACTATCATATCCGAAGTGAATATGAGAAGCAATAACAAGGTACCTATAATGGGAAAAGAAAATATTATAATCTACACAAAACAAGGATAAAAAAAATACATCCTTGATGTGTATTCTGTGTCTAGGCTGAAACATAATTTATTGAGCATTGAGTAGCCTATGCAAAAGGTGTACACAATGTATTTTAAAAATACAGCTTGCATCATAAGAATTAAAGAGAATGGGTTCATAGAAAATATAACCATGACAAAGAACAAGATGTTTTCTTTAAAAATTTAGAGTGAAATGCTACTCCCATTTAGTGCAGTTATAAAGAATGCTACATGGTTGTGGCATCTTAGATTTGGCCATTTAAGTTTCAATGGCCTGAACTTGTTGCACAAGAAGTAGATGGTGATGGTATTACCTCTTATAGAGCAACCAAATCAAACATGTGAAGGTTGTCTAGTAGGAATGTAGCTTAGGGATGGATTCCCTATTGGAAAATCATGGAAAGATTTACAACCATTAGATTTGGTGCATTCAGATATACATGGCCCTATGCAAACCTGGTTATTTACCAACAACAAATACTTCTTAACTTTTATATATGATTCTAGTTAAAATACATGGGTAAGCCCCATCAAACAAAAGTAAAAAATATTTAGAAAATTTAAGGAGTTCAAAGCTTTGGTTGAAAATAGAGTGGCTCCTATGTGAAGCCTCTCAAAATAGATGGAGGAGGTGAGTACATCTCTAATGAATTCCATAAATTCTACATGCAATATAGAATTAGAATGTAGTTCACAACTAGATACACACCACAATAGAATGATGTTGTAGAGATAAGGAATAGAACCATAATGGAGATGACAATAAGCATGTTGAATGTAAAAGCATTGGCCAATGAGTTTTGGGTAGAGTATGTAGCTTATGTAGTTTATCTATTGAATAGGTGTCCCATAAAGAGCATGAAGGACATCATCCTCTAAGAATCATGGAGTAACAAAATTTCAAGTTATGCTCACTTAAAGTCTTTGGGTGCATAGCATATGCATATATTCTAGATGAGAAGAGACAAAAATTGGATGACAATGTAATAAAATGCATCTTCATTGGAACTAGAATTTGAAGATTGTTCAAAAATGGCCAATAACTATTGAGTCTAAATACTTAAATGGAGGAAGCACCAATCAACCCTCAACCTCAAGTAGTAGTATCAGTGCAAGCAAAAACACTGCTTTATCATGAATATCACCACCACGTACAATAATGATCTCCAACATGGGAACACTAGCAAAGACAAGGAGCTTACAAGACATATATGAGGTAACTATAATTGAAATAGAAGATGAAGAGTATTATGATTTTGCTTTATTTTTGAAGTGTGATATTTTTTATTTGAATAAGAAATTAAGAATAGAAAACAGGTGAAAACCATGGATGATGAGATAGAATCCAAAGAGAAAAAATAAACCTAGGAGTTAATGGATCTTCCAACAAGAGAAAAGACCATTAGAGTGAAATAGATATACATAACTATGTTTAATACCCAAGGTAACATTTAAAGGCATAAAGCAAGGGTGGTTGCAAAAGGCTATAATCAGAAGTTCAATATTGACTATCATGAAGTGTATGCACCTATAGTAGGACTTGACATGGTCAAAATTATTCTAGCATTGATAGCACCAAAGGGGTGGAATGCATATCAAATGGATGTCAAGTCAATATTCCTAAATGGAGTGTTGAAATAAGAGGTCTACAAGACCAACCACTTGGCTATGAGTTGGAAGGGAAATAAGGAAAGATGTTGAAGATGAGGAAAGCCCTATATGGATTAAACCAAGCACCTAGGCATTGGTATAGCCACATTGATGCATACTTTGAAGTAAAATGACTTCATCAAGTGCTCATATAAGCACAATCTCTACATAAAGATAAATGAAAGGGGAGATATGATAATAGTCTACATGTATGCAAATAATCTAATTTATACTAGCAATAACAATATATTGTTTGAATAGTTTAGAAATGCATTGAAGCATGAGTTTGAGATGATGAATTTGGGACTAATAAAATATGTTCTTATCATTAAATTTAACCAATATATAGATGGTATCTTCATATCTTAAGGCAAGTATGCAAAATGACCATCACTCCAGTTGCAATAAGTTTAAAATTGAACAAGAAATATTGCAATAATAATGTTGATCCAATATTACATAAAATATTAGTTGGAAGACTCACGTATTTAACAACAACTAGATCTGGCCTAATATTTATACTAAGTTTAATTAGTAGATTTATGGAGATACCAAAGATCACTCACTTGCAAATAGACAAAAGGATAATGTGGTATATCAATGGAACCAAAGAGAAGAATATTTTATGCAAAAAATATCAATTTGAGCTTGTTGGCTACATAGATAATGATTGGACTAACGATACTGATGATTAGAAGAACACTTCCAATTATGAATTCTAGTTTGGATCAGGTGCAGTTTCATGATCATTAAAGAAGCAGCCAATTGTTGCATATCAATTTTTGAAGCAGAGTATGTTGTCGCCACTTCAATCGCATGTCAAGACGTTTGGCTAAGAAGAATTTTAGGCAAGTTGAACCATTAACAACAAGGAAAAACAACAATATTTTGTGATAAAATTCTACCATAGCACTATCAAAGGATCTAGTGTTTCATGGTATGAGGAAGCACATAGACATCCTCTATCACTTCATCAAAGTTGGTGAAAATAATATAATTTTTATGTTGTTTTGTAGGTCAAAAAAGTAGATTGTAGACATATTCATAAAAACCTTTGAAGGAGGAACATTTTAGAAGGCTGGGAGAAATGCTCGATGTCAAAGTTTTTGTGAAATCTGGATTAAGGACAAATGTTGGAAATTAATCCAAATTTCACCTTCCTTTAATAGATCTCTAACATGTCTTGCTCTTCATTGATATCAATATCCATCACCAAATTTTGGAGTACTTGAATTTATTTTTGGTAGTTACAGTTGTTAGGAGTTTGATAAACACCATCTTTTACATTTAATGTATGTCACAAAGTTGTTGAACTTTTTCGTCCATTTCCTAACTATATATATGAGCACTGAGCATTATTTGTAAATGATGGAGGAAAACAACTAAAACATAAAATTAGAGTGAAGAAAAACAAAGCAAGGTCAAAATTGTAGAAACATAGAAAAAAGCCTACGATTACCTTCCACAAAAATGAGCATAAAAGTAAAACAACCACAACAAAAAATGAAGAATAGTGAATCTATAAATCCATTTGTAAAGCTCCTACAACAATTTCTCTTAATATAATATAAATATATTAATATTTTATAACTTCATGTGTTTGCTTTATTTACGAAGTTTCTCTTAATATAATATAAATATATCAATATTTTATAGCTTCATGTGTTTGCTTTATTTATGAAGTTGTGCCTTTGTTAAATTTATTGTGTGGACTTTTTATTTACTTTCTCGTGACCATGCAATCATAAGGTGAATAAATATAAAGATTTTTTTTTTAGGATTTTGCGCCTTCTCGACTTTGGAAAATCGTGGGGTTGCGGATGTGTTTAAAACTGAAGCAAAACTTCCGTTGACGTCATCCACCTTCTAGAAAATCTTAGATGCACGCAATTGCTAAGTAAACTTTTGGATATGCGCAATTGCTCAAACCCGGACATACCTTTCTTCTCGTATTTGTGCACGTCCTAGATCCGTGCTTCTCCCAATCCCAGATCCATGCAATCTTTGGCATGGAAAAGCGTGCAAAAAAGATAAAAGGCTCTGCGCTCAGTTTCGTTTCGCTTTTAAACCAAACAGCTCTTTTTCGGATGGTTAAAAATACTCAAATAACGGTGTTATGTATCCAAGCGTATTGTAAGATTTTATTTTCTGTGGGGACATTTCAATTGCACAATGAATTTGTTCCTCATGATAATTTGGAGGCACACTCAACAGATTTTAATCAGACTATTACCTTTATCCTAGAGTAGCATGTCCACAAGGTGTGAACCTAGGTCTCCTCTACCCAACCTCTTACCAATCCACTACTTGCGGACTACTTGCGGACTTAACGAGAGGACAATATGTTTACACTATGAAATACTGGTAAAATGCCTATAAGTGATTTCTGTCTTAAAACTGCCAAGCCTTGCACCCGCCACAGTGTTCCGTTCTATGACTAGTTCATCTGCCTCTTTCTATGGAATTCATAAAACTAATTCACCGCCAAAGCATTTGTGGTGCAGGGAATTGGAGGTATTCTTATTGACACTCAAACCCTAGTCTATCAAACTTAGGTTCAACCATGCCTTGTCCTGCATCGCTTCTCACTTCCTACACACCCCGTTTCCTGCCCCTGATGTATAGGGTTCCGGCAATCTGGAATCCGAAGTAGACTTGTATCCTTCGACTCAACATTTGATGACAGGATGTTTTTAAATTTACCCTTCAAATGCTACCCAACATAATCTAGAAATTAGATAACACTACAATGCAAATGAGGCACCAACACAATGAATTAATTATGTATTGTAGAGTTGTCTAAACTTATATAAATTTCTGTTCTTTTCACTGTATTTGTATTTCTGATACCTATACCTATAATAGTTTTCCAACGGACCCCAATTAATTCTTGAAGCTCCACCTCAACGCTTTATAAAGTTTCAACGGTAACATTTCATTTCATGTTCAAAGACGAAAAAAAGGTTAACATTAAATTTTATATAAATTCTTTAAAAAGGAATTATATTAACGAAACAGATTATAAAGATTATCTACATCTAATTATCAAGAAATGAATCTACGTTATCTACGTTAAAGGATTGGAAACCAATGAAATCATACATTTGATGTTCCGTCACATACCAGTGCAGAGGAGAAATTAAACCATTCCATGGACAAGCATTTGTGTTGATGATCCTTATCAAAGTACATCAAAAGCTATGTTACCGCAGTCCCGAGATCAACAGCCTAATTTATTACGATTGTGATACTAACAGAAAGAATTGTCCTACCCAATGCCTGTATCCTCATGTTTAAGTATATTGTTTTTTCAGAACTCGTAATCCAGAATCGCAGAAAATATAGAAAGTCAATGCTTACCGATAGTCACATTCCACGCCCTACAGGCCCTAAAAAGTCCACCGTCTACCATTGATTGGCTTTGGATGGAGGATACTTTTTACCGTAAAATACCTATCACACGTCACATTCTACGCCCTACAGGCCCTACAGTCCACCGTCTACCATTGACTTGCTTTGGATGGACACAGCCCACAGATTTTGTTGATCTACCATGGACTAACTTTGGATAGAGGACACAGCCAATTGTTGATCTACCATTGACTGACTTTTGATAGAGGACACAGCCAACAGGTTTTGTTCATCAACTTGCAGCCAACGGGCTGATATCATCTTTTTAGAAGTCAGAAAAAGTGGCGCCGTGTTCCGTGTATCACTTTCTACGAACGCCGACATTCGTTTCATATGGATGCATGTTCAGACGGCGCTTTCCGGCTTTGAGATAACACCGGAAAGATTATTAACACTATTACTGTCAAGATAGGTGATTCATGCGTGGATGTTTAATTTGACTCTTGTTTCTTTAAATCCTCTGCTGTCATGAATGTTCCTAGCCACACACGAGCTGCCTTCTTTGGATCTCGATTCTCAGAGGCTCAATTATCTCACGGTCTTTGCCTTTCCCCTCTCTAACGCCTATTTCCCTCCCGCTGCGAATTTGAGTATCTGTCGGCCAAATGAGGGAGTCGGTCGTCTTTTCTCATCGATGTCTGATGGTCTCTGCCATTTATTTGCTGGTTCAGGCAACGATCAAAACTTTATTCGTATAATTGCATAATTTTTTAGTCGTATCAAACATCCATTATTTGAATGGTTAAAAATACTCAAAGAATGGTGTGATGTATTCCAGTCCATTTGCAGGGAGCACTTCTTCACGCCCTTGCAAGCCCCCCCCCCCCCCCCCCCCCCCCCCCCCCCCCCCCCCCCCCCCCCCCCCCCCCCCCCCCCGCCGCCCCCCCCCCCCCCCCCCCCCCCCCCCCCCCCCCCCCCCCCCCCCCCCCCCCCCCCCCCCCCCCCCCCCCCCCCCCCCCCCCCCCCCCCCCCCCCCCCCCCCCCCCCCCCCCCCCCCCCCCCCCCCCCCCCCCCCCCCCCCCCCCCCCCCCCCCCCCCCCCCCCCCCCCCCCCCCCCCCCCCCCCCCCCCACTCTTATCTCAGGTTCTAAAACGTTAAAAATAAATAGTTTATGAAGCCAATAAAAACAAATAGTAAGATCTTATTTTCTAAATGGGATCGTTTCATTTGCACAATGAATTTGTTCTTCTTGACGGCCATGAATAACTTGGATGCAAGAACACATAGAATACAAATAGAGGACAATATGTTTACAATATGAAAACTTACCAGCAAAATGCCTATAAGTAATTTCAGTCTTGAAACTGCCAGGCCTTGGGACTGCCGCCGTGTTTCGTTTGATGACTAGTTCATCTGCCTTGCTTTCCATGGAATTCGTAACACTACTCGACGCTAAGAGCAGAAATCACCTTCAAAACATTTGTGGTGCAGGGAATAGGGGTATTCTTATTGACACTGAAACCCTATATCAAACTTAGATTCAACCATGATTACACTCATTGTCCTTCATCGCTCCTCACTTTGTACTGAGTCTGCGTTTTCTGCCCTAATGTATAGGGCTCCGGCGACTTCATGTTATTTTCTAATAAGATGACATGCACAACGCAGTCCACACGGAATATGTTTTTCATCAGGCACAATCATTTTGCTTATTTCCACTTTGATTTTACTACTAATTTTTCTCTATTCAAAGCAAATATTTCAGAGTATGAGCGTCGTGGGTTTTGCATCAGGTTTCCCAAAAGAATGGGATGCACCCTGTAGTCCTCCTCTCGACTCCCAACTCGGGTAGCTGCAGTTTTGCTTTGACACGGCTATGTGACCAAAACATTTTACATTCAAGAAAACCTCTTTAAAATTTCGGTCCAAGATTAGAGAGAAAAGGAAAATAAGAATTTCACTTCTTTATTTTTTCTTGGAGTAAAATCCATTTCCTTGAAAGCATCTGCATCTATAAATTGTTATTATTCTAGAATAAATGAGGTTGACCTATCTAATCCAGCCCAAACCTTGGTTGTGCCTATGTCCACGTATTCCTTTGTTCCTCTCTTTTCCTCGCCTTACGGTTTCCATCCATTCCTTTCGACCTTTTGCGAAGAGCAAAGTCATACGGATTATGCGTAACTGCTAAGAAATACTGCCTAAACCAAAATACACGCAATCGCAATTTCCCTGGTTCCACCCTTTCCTTTGGAAAGCAACATGCCGTCATTTTTCAGTTGTAGACGACGACCAAGTATCCATCACTCACATAAACGAGGTCTTCAAAGTCTTCGACACTTGAATTTGAACTCGCCTACTTAATTTAACCAGACCAATATGGAAAAGTAACCTTAGTGGCTATGGGAAATAAAATTATTTTGTCTAATAAAATAATTATATGACACCATGAGGCATAGAACCACAATCGTCATAAAATTAAAATATATATATATTTCTTAAAAGTTGATTTTTTTAATACAATAAAATAGATAATGTTAACATTATTAATAATTTATATATGGATATTTTTTACTTTATTAATTATGTTGAGATAGTAGTAGTTGACAAAACATAAAAATACAAGTCATATGCATATCTTTTTTAATTAATATTTTTTAATTAATTGCATTTTGTGACTCAGTGAATCATCACAATTTTTTTATAGGTGATATTATAACTCATGAATGAGGAACCATCATATTTTGAGAAGTGCATTTTTATAGTAAAAATATAATAATAAATACAATGTTATAGCTTTACATCTCTTCTTAAATATTGTTTGTCTTACATTCTATCTTTTTTTTAGTAATAAAATCACTATATTAACTTCATATGTCCATCTAATATTTGGTAAATTATGCTCCATTATTTTGTGAATTGTAATATTTTATAATTTTATTTAACTTGAATTTTGAGTTTTAAATAAATTAAAATAAAGGCTTCTATAACATAAATAGCTAAAACACTAATATACACATAAAAAATATCAAAATGTTTTATGTCACAATCATAAGTAAACTTGTCAATCAACCAACCATAGCAACCATTGTTGAAGCAACGAATAGAGTAAAATATTCCATTTTAAAACCATGAAACCACCTCTCACATTACTAACAACATGGACCGATTTTTTGGACAAACAACAAATAATGGATCTTGAACTTTGAACTTTTGTATGTTGATGAGAGTCCATAGAACTCACCAAGTCACCTATATTTTAGAGATATGAAATAAATAAATATTATTTAAAAACCATCTTTTATATAAAAATATATATGATTTATGTTATAATTATTTTATTGTTTATTTAATACTATTCAATTGAATTCTTCGAATTATTTTCCATTAAGTATTGGTAAAGACACTTGTTTTAAATGTAAATAAACTTATAATATTTAAGCAATTTTTTTTTTAATTATTTTATATATAAAAGGTTAATTCCGCATTAAAAAAATTAGTTATATATTTAAATATCATTAAATTTATTGATTGATAAATTAAACTTTAATATTTTAAAAGATAAATTGTGATTTTATATATATCAGTTTTATAAAATGTAATTAACCTACCTTATTTGTATCCCTTAAATGTTATTAAAAAAACTTATTAAAATACCTCCCTCCATGCATATTTATTATAAAATGTAATTAATCTACCTTATTTGTATCCCTTAAATGTTATTAAAAAACTTATTAAAATACCTCCTCCATGCATATTTTATTAAAACCTAACTTAATCATGTTTCAAAAGTTATAAAAAATATAATTCTAAGGACATGTATACTCACCTCACGTCATCTAAGGCTACTTTGACGTCATTCTTTTCATAGACATTAGTGTCACTAATATTCTATATTTTAATGTGCTTTGAGGCGACAACCTTATTAAATGTTGTTTTATGTGGTATATTTTTATGCATCAAATTTAACTTTTAAGTTATACAAATAAAGCCATACATCGTATTAAGAAAAAAACAAACAATAGTTTTCTATGCGTTAAGTAGGCAGAATATGGTAGGGTTAAAGAAGTAATCTGTAGGCCTCTGCTCTTCGTTGAGATTAGAAACGTGGAGAGGGGAAACAAGTAGTAAAAAGATAAAAATAAAAATAGAAAATGAAAATCTTAAATACAGCGGTTAGGGTGGAGAGGTACCACACAATACTGTCATCTCTAAAACCTTATCTTCTCAAGGAAAAATGCTACTCGCAGGATCTGTAACGGATGTTGTGTCAGACTAGATTTTAGAATATTGGTCATTATTTCAGGTCATCGACCGACTTGTTCAAGATATGGACGTGTTTGGCAAAGTCTTCTAGTCTTGCTACAGGAGTCAATGAATATCTGTAGATGCCCGAGTCTTGGGGTCAGGTAGACTATGAGGCCTATCTCGCGGGTTTGACATCAAGTGTAAAACATCATCATATAGTTCAGAGATGTTTCAAAGATGAGATGAGAATCGAAAAAAAAATTGTTCAAAGGACTTCTGCCAGGTCGACTACGGCTTTGCTTGTCCTCGGAATTAAGAAAGAATTCAATTAGCCAAAATCTTACTCTTCAAAAGAATACTCGCTCCCAGTATACCATAGATAGGGTACGCCGGAGAGGAAATTAATACTTTATTCATTCTTTCTTTTCTCTCGAGTGAGCAGACTGATCACTAATCCCATGGAAAGCGGAGCAGACGAGTTGCTGATTGGAAGGAAGAGAGAGAGATATGGACAAGAGAAAACGGTAGTCACCGATCGCCATTTTTCTGGTACATCTTCCTAGCCCTATTTTCCTCCTCCTTTTTTTTTCATGGTATTCAAACTAGTCATATGCATTGTAATTCAATCCTCCTCGAATGCGAAAACATTTCTGGCAAAATTCTTCTTATTTTGTTTGCTTTTGTTCTCTGAGTAAAATTTCTGTATTAAGTCATTATTGCAGATTTGAGTCAGATGGATAAAAATCTTCTGCTATCAACTTGCCTGGAATAAATAAATAAAAGGGACATTTGTGTATACATTATAGTCCATATTCACTTTTACCTTTATTTTTATATTGGTACATTCTCTGGCTTTTTGACATTTCAATTCACGCTAGTATACCAGGACAGCCTTATATTATGTACCAACATTACAGCAAACTGCTAATTGTTCGTGGTATGCAAATTCTGAAGTACAAACCTGGAATAATAGACTAACCAGGTAGATGGTTTCTAAATTTATTTTTTATTTTTTAAATAAGGATTGATTTTTTTTTGGTACTATTAAAAACAGAGGGTTTTAACGGGATCCCACAACCACTACAAGGAAGATCAAATGGGAGAAAATCCCGAAACAAACCTAGAAGAAACCAAAGGTAAATCAGAACAAGGGCGGAAGCCAGACCAAAAGGAGACAAAGAAAGGAGAACTGAGAAGGTTCTACCCTAACTTATGAACACCTTGAGTAACATTAGCCGCCAGACTTGAAACATTCTTCGTCAAATCAAGGGTAAGTTTCAACGAGCTCCAAATTTTATGCTGGTTAATATCAATAAGCAATAAGTCTCGGAGAACCACATATTTAGAAATTTTCGACTCTCTTGGAGAAAGGATTTAAACTATCTAAGGACCAACCCAAAAACCGAAAATGGCTCCACTTCGAAGAAAACAAATCCCAATAGAGAGTGGAGAAAAAGGTAACACAAAGGAGCCCAACTATCTTATCCAGGGATAAAGGAGGGACATGTGTGCAAAAATTAATTAAAAATTTGAGCAGAAGGGAAGTTCCCAACCGCCACCTCCATCCAAACTTGGGAAGACCACCAACAACCGCGCTTAGAAATAAACCATCAAACAACACAAACCATGAGGCACCCATTTCAAAAAGGGGGTGATGATCACAAAACCTTGAAACCATGCTCCCAAACATTCCAGAAGTCAGATCTTCCAGCCCAAAAGCATGAAAATGCTTAATCAAAAGTCTCAGAAAAGAGGGCCCATAAAACCGTCTGACATGGGCAATCCAAAGAAACATACTAAAACCGAAGCTCCCCCTGACGTAGAAAGGACTAAAATCCCACCAAGTACACTGAGCAACCGCCATCAACACAACTCCCAGAGAAATCCAATCCCCAACGAATAGATAGTGGAGCAAAGGAGAACTAGAATTTAAAAAGCAACCCATTCATATGGGACCCTTCAAATAACTGCACCATGCCTGCCATCTAACATCATAAATGGAAGTGAACATCACGACGTCTACGACCAACCACCAAATCTTAGTAGAATATAGAATGGGACAACATTTAAAATTTAAATAAGGATTGATTTGGTTACATCTACACTAAATGATTTTTACTTTTTACAAGGTTATATACTTAGTATTTTTTATTGCTCCTTAAAATTTTAGAATAAATTAAGTTTAATGTTTTTAGTAATAACTATTAACTAATAGAATCTAAAACTGTGAACTAAGGTTTGAAGCAAACTTATAATATTTAAGTGTTAAATTATTTTATTATATTAATAAGTAACATATGATCTTGTTATAAATACCATATATCATTTCATTATCTGAGAACATAACAAGACCAAATGATCTTATAGTGTGACCAAAACACAACTCTTGTATTCAACAAGAGCTGAATACAAGACTAGTGGGATGTAATGCCAGGAAGTTAGTACCTTGTATAATTACAAATGTCTATAATTTTTTTAAAGTCAACTTATTTTTCCCTATGTACCATACATAAATGATTATAAGGATTTCAAATCAATTCCTCAAAACATAATATATTATGATCAGATGTGTATTTTGTGAACCTATTGTTAATAGTGCAACTATTGATTTTCTTAACAAATGTTTTTGGGATTTTTTTAAGCTTAAAGAGAGTTTTTTTTATTGGTAAATAGTGTTTTGTCAAATTTATGTTGTACTTACAACATGAGATTACTCCATATCCTAGCATTTGTAAGTTCTGCATATGTCACTTTAATGGATTCAATATTGGGCCTTCACTTTTAGAGGTCAAGTTCATATTATATATTTGATCTTATAACATTTGATCATAGAGATACGTTTTTAGTTTAGAAAATTGTGGACGATTACTTTCTTTTACAAATCCCATCTATAAATTATGGCCATGTATAAAACGATATTAATATCTAATTGTATGCCTACCCTCTTTCTATAAATTATGGTCAAGTGCAAGATGATTTTAATATTATGCCTACCTTCATTTCTATTTTTGGGTATACTAGATTTTATTGATCTAGTTAAACTATTATTAAGAACCAATTTTAGGTTTAATCCTTTACTGAAAATTAGATTTCCTAATTTATGACATCATTATTACTCTTTAATTATTTTGATTCTTCTTAAGTTTTATGTTTAAGGATGTGATAGATTTTATTTATAAATGTATTATGAATTTATCTAAGAACAATAAATTATTCCAAGGGTGTTATAAATGACCTATAAAAGAAATACACATCTTCCTTTTACCATTGAAACATATTTCTCCTTTGCTCTAAATTTTTTTATTCTTCTCACAATATTATCCTTTAAAATGTAATGACCCTCATGTTTCATAGAACAATGATGATCACAATTCCTTTATATAATTATCATTATTTATCCTTATATTATTCTCTACCTTGATATTCATCAATCTCCTTATTCACATAAGAATATAATCATTAAATGATCAAATGTTTTTTAAATTGATATATAGACAACATAGTTTTAGATGGACCTATCATGGATGACTTATTTCTAGATTACATAATTTTTTACAACCTTCTTTGAGATGATCTTGTATTAGATAATATAAATATGATTCCATTAAATGATCCTATGATAACTTCAATAGATGATGAATGATAACTCTCTTATCAAAATAACTCTCATCAATAATTTTTTTGGATGAGCCTATAGTATCTTCCACATATTACTATATATTCATAGTCATGAATAAGCTTGAGATAGATACCTCAATGTGTCAAAGTAAATAAAAATATATACACTTTTAATTTATTATTTGCTAACCTTCCTCTATTCCTTTCAACAGTTAGACGTTGGTGATTGGTCACTTATATGATCCAATATCTCTAATATAATGGATAAAATTTGTACAATGTGCTTCCAACAATATGACAAAAACCTAGGGATTGGTTCTTGGGTTTGTAATGGGGATGTTGATTTGCTATTTTATAGATTCTTACATTAAAGCAAAGTATTAATATTTTTCTCTTTTAAAAACATCTCCCTTGTGTGGCCTTGAACCCTTTACATAGTTATTTGAAAGATGAGTTTTTAAGTTGAACTACCACTATTTCATGATATTATTTTCCAAATTAGCCTTCGCTTCTTGATGCAATTCTTGCATATACTCAACAAAATCCTCCACCAAAGCACTAGGTTTTTTAGTTGTACTCCATAACTCATCAATACATAATTTAAAATGGGTTGTGGGTTGTAATTCATTTCAATGAATTATTAAATGTAAATTTTCCTTGTTCCAATATAGTATCTCATAATTTTGGCTTCTTTCCAACTAGACATCATAGCAAACTACCAAGGCTTCTATTCATGATATCAGTATATCCATATGTTTATAGGTGATATGCTAAAAAAAACTAAATTTTATATCCAACTTCTTTGACAAGGTATACTAAAAATGATCAATGAAAATTTTATCTTGATCTGACACAATGCTCTTAAAAAAACCATGAAATCTTATAATTTGAAGAAAGAACAATTCAAAAACATGGGTAGCATCATTGTTTTCTTTCAAGGTATGAAATATGTTGTATTTGAGAATTTGTAAACAACAATAACAATGAAATCATTACCCCTTTGCCTCCTTAGTAACCCAAGAACAAAATCCATGTGCCCATCCTCCAACAACCTCTATGGTATTGGTAATGGTTGATATAACCTAGTAATTTGACTTTACCACTTTGTATGCTAATAAACCCAATAATAACACATAAATATTCTTATATATACATTCATTCTAGGCCAATAGTAACTTGGAAAAAGTTGATTTATCATATTTTCCACTATAAAATTTCTAGTAAATCCTCCACAATGCTTCTCTCTTATCAAATCCTCCCTCTGGAATTTCTTGGTATGCACAATTGCTATCCCTTGAATAATCCTCCCTTTCAGATGAAGTAATACAACCATGGAATCCTATCACATGTAGTATTATTAGTGAATGTTGACCAAGCTTCCTTGAAATCTACATCATTAGAATAAAGCTCCTTTATGGCTTCAAAACCAACAATTTCAATCTGAATTGTGTTTACCAACAATTTTTTTGCTCAAATAATTAGCCACTTAATTTTAATGACCATGTATGTGCTTCAAAACAAATGGATATGCCTACATAAATTCTACCCACTTCACATGTCTTTGATTTATCTTACTTTGATTGTTAATAAACAAGAGCACATGATTATCTATGAATAAGATAAATTATTTTGGTAACGAATAATACCTTCATTTATTTAAGGATTGAATAATGACATAAGACTCTCAGCCCTAGACTAAGTACTTCGTATTTGCCTTATTTATCCTCTCATTTAAATATGAAATATTGTCTCAAGGTTCCACCAATTGCTATTCCATTTGCACCACAATAGACCTAAAAGATCTTATTGAAATCTAGCAAGAATAGAATATGTTGATGCATTATCTTCTCCTTTAGGATTTGGAAACTCCTTTCTACTATAATTTTCCACTTAAAATTCATGTTTTCCTTCCTTCATAATTTTTGTGATTGGGACACAAATTCCATTTAAGTTTTTTATAAACTTCCTATAAAAACTTGCTAGACCATGAAAACTCATAGCCTCAAATTTACTTCTTGGTGATGAATAGTTTATAATTACCTTAACCTTATTAGGGTCCATTCATAACCCTTATTGGTAAATCAAAAAACCCAAGTACACTAATTCCTCCATTATAAAACTGCATTTATTCAAGTTATCTAGCATATTTTCTTTATTTAGTATTTTCAAGACCAATATCAGATGTGACAAATGGTATTTCTTGCTGTTACTAAATACTAAGATGTCATTCCAATAGACAACCAAAAACTTTCTATGAAATGGCTTCAACACTTCATACATCAACTACATAAAGATATACAGTATATTTCTCAATCTAAATTGTATAATTAGCCATTTGAATCATTTATCTTTTATCTTGAACATAGTTTCTACTCATATACTTTCCTAATTTAGATATGATGACATCCACTCTTCAAATCTATCTTTGTGAAGTACATTAATCCACTAAAAAAATCTATCAAATTGGCCATATGTGGTAATGAGAATTGATACTTTATAGTTATCTTATTGATATCCCTCAAGTCTATACACATGCACCATTTGCCACCCTTTCTGGATGTAAGTATGACTAGGATTACACATGGGCTTAAGTTCTCCTTGATCAACCACTTGTACAACAGATCCTGAGCTTGTTTATTTATTTCTTCATTCTTTATTGGCATCATTTTATATGCTACCCTATTGGGTAAACTCAATCCGAGAACAAATTTCATGTGATGGCCAATACTTCCTACTATTGGTAATCTATTTGGTAATTATTCCAACAAAAATTCTATACTCCTCTAGCAAATCCTTGACCTCACTTGGCATATTTTCCTTCCTATCTACCATCCCACACTTTGTGGTTTTAGTAATCAAGAAAAAACATACCTTCTTTTTTGTCATCTCTTTAAAAAAATCTAAAATCAAACATATTTTAGGACCATTACCATCTCTCTCATCCTTGTCCTTCAAAAGACTCAGTACATACATCTTTCTATATTTCATAATGGTGTAGGTGCTTTCATTACCATATGTACTTCCTTCCTATATAATTACTAAGGTCTCCCAAACAATATACGGCAAGTGTCCATAAGCATGATATTGAATAAAACATCATCCTTGTATGATCATATTTGAAAAATCACCTTAAATTATTCACGAACTAAGATCTTGTGCCCCTTTTGCATCCAATATATTTTATAGGGTTTGGGGTGTGCTATCCTCATTAACCCTAGTTTTTGCACCATATTTATAGATACTAAGTTATCCATACTTCCACTTTCTACTATGACCTTGCAACATTTACCCTAATTTACATATTATTGTAAAAAAACTTCTCTTTTTTATAGGTGCACACTCCTATGAATTCAATAGTACTCTTTTCATCATGAGATATTCTCCTTGATCAAGGTCTTCTACATGCTTTGGGTAATCAACACTTTCTTTCTTTTCTCATACAATATAGTTTTTGACATCTTTTCCCTTATTGTTTCTTTGTTGCATAGTTAGACATTCAAATGCTTGATGATCATCTTATTTGCATCGATAACATATTTAAGATAATTCTCTACCCCTTCCTCAACCAAAACCACCTCTTCCTTAAGAGTATCCACCTTCCTTGGTGTTCTGGTTGAAATTACTATGAGAAGTACTAGGTTCTCCTTCTTATGTCTACTATCCTATTCTACTATTTTTTATCCTTGTCCACATGAGAACCTTCCTCTCTCTCTTTTATTATTATTTTTTATTTCATAGAAACTTCTAATTTACCTTTAAGACATACTGGTAGGCTTCCTCTACTATACTTATCCTTATCATGCTAAATTCATCTTGTATGGACATTCACAATCTATTTATTTACTTTGATACTTTATCTTCATCATCTTCCATATTTTTTACATGAATGGTAAACCTATAGAGTTCCTCCATATACTCGTTCACACTCATATCCTTTTGTCTTTGGTTCTACAATTTCATATAAAGACCCAATTATTAGTTTAATACCATAAATTTAGTCTTTAGTTTGGCAACCATTTTTTCCCATGTCTTGATCCTTTATTTTCTTTCCTTCATATTTTAGTTTATGCATGTTTCCACTATAATGATGCATACCCTTTCAACTTCATGGAGTTGCATTTCACCTTTTTGAGGTCTTACATTGATTCAATATAAAAATACTTCTCCATTTTGATAATCCAATCTATACGCTTCTTTGGATTCATGATTCGATTGTATGATGAAGTTTCCATCTTTAGTTTGTGACCCATTTAAAAAATCATCTAGGTTAATTGATCCTTTGGTTCTTCCTCTTGCTCTTTATATTGAGCTCCTATATGATCAATCTACTCTTATTCATTGTCATTAATTTCCCCAATATGAATGCTTCTTCTTTGAGTGGTTTCGATTGCTTCAAGTTAGACGATAAGTGTCCTTAGCATTTTAGCTATATATATATATATAGTTTAGGGTCCTCATGGTATCCCTATTTCCCATTGTGCCATCATTTTTTTAGCACATATCATGTCTTGTAGATATTGTTCTAATATAAAAATGATGTCGGACAAAATCCACACACTTCTCATATGACCAAGCATATACCTTTCTAATTATTTAAATATTTTAATAATATAATTTACCTACAATGCCTAGGTACTTGTATGGTCTCCTTATGTCATAACAATGTATGATCCATTTTCTCATCATTCGAATACTTTCAACTATACAATAAATTTATTATCTATAGTTTTATAGGTTTTTCCTTTTACAATTTTTGCTAATGTACAATTATGTGATTCGGTATTGTACAAAAAATTGATTATCTCGTAACATTCCTCTATTAATTTGAATATTTTTTTATTATTCAATGAACCTTCCTTTCAATCATTTAGCATTGCTGAATGGTCACTTGTATAATCCAATATCTTTGATATAATTGATAAAATTTGCATGATATGCTTTCAACATATGATAAAAACCCATGGATTGGTTCTTGTATTTTTAATGGGGATGTTGATTAACTTTTTCATAGCTTCTTACATCAATGCAAAGTATTCTACTTTTTGTCTTTAAACATCATGTCCTTTTGTGTGGCTATTAAATATCTACGTAGTTTTTTAAAATATGAATTATTAACTCAAACTACCATACCCTATGATTTAACACATTAGTCTTCAAATCCTATAACATATTCCTTCTCTTTCTAAACTCTAATTGAAGCTTTCTAGACCCTGCACATAAATATATTGCAATGCACACAACCTACCAAATATACATTTTATAGAAATCAAAGTTCAAGATTGTCTTTGTGAAAGCACGAGGATACGAAAACAAAAAGGAAAATGCCAAGTACGATGCTTTTAAAACCAAACTTAACGCTAAAAGCCTATATATTGAAAAATGCATAAAAGGAAAGGACATAGATGAATCGACACAAGATAAAAGCAATATGGAATATGGCCCTCTTTATTGATATGCTTTTAAAGTCGTGTTACAATACGTCTCCTTCCCTTTTAGGGGATAGGAGCGTCAAATATGTTTCTTATCACATCCATGGATAGCAATCCTTCTTCCGCGTGCCCACATGTAAGATGGGCGGACCAAAATGTCGTCGCCACTTGTGTATATGATTTTTGACTCCTTCCTGCTCCTCTGATGTCGAAGACCTATGTTCAAGGAAACAGAAAATATCAGTAGCACCTGCAGATAGAATAGAACATGTATTTCCCAAGGCCTACTGTTAGTGTATGCATGAAAATATTAAACCGATAACCAAATAACATCAGAATGACCTAAAAATTTGACAGAAGCATGAATATGTTACCAGGAAGCCACTGCAAAAGGAACAGTCAAGAAATTCCTCACAGATTTGTATTCGCTCGGGGCGGGATGAATAAACCTGCAACAAATTGTTAGAAAGCACCCTCTTCAATGTCCTATCCAGAAAGCTCCAAATGACCTGCAAAGTTGGGGTTAGCTAATTGGGGGTATTTTGGGATGACCCAGATGGTCATATTTCTCCAATTTGGCCTATATCACCTAGAATATGATGGCGCTATCTACATGTTAGTAAAGGCGGGAAATGATAAAAGCATAATCAAAACTTGTCAGAATGAAGTGAAATTTAAACTACAGCCTATTTAAATAACCTAGAATAAGATGCAAAAGAAAAATCAGAGAAATATTCCATAGATTTCTATTCGCTCCGGGGCGGGGCATTTAGAACTGCGACAGTTTGGGGGGCGCCCGGGGGCAGGACGCCCACCGTTTGGGACTCTGTTTTGGCACCAATCCACTTGGGATGGGTCCAAAACCTCTTATGGGGTGTTGTCGGAAAATTTTGTGGGATATTGTGGCCAAATTTTCGGGTTTGGGCTTCGGATTTGCGCTTCCAATAACCACCCTATGACCTCCCTTCAACAAGAGATCAAGGATGTGAAAGGCGCAAAATCAAAAGGTATGTGTGTGGATGTAAAATGGCAGCACTTCGTTGCTCAAAATGCTACCTCTCTCTCTATATTTTGGGTGAGAAGACTCACCAATTTATAGACCTAGGGTCTCTCTGTTTGAATGCGCATGCGAGGGCACCACTGGAGTTGCATGTCCTATTTTGGGAAAAATATTATTCCCTGATTTAGAGTCTCCTTGCATGAGGCCTTCAAAAATCAAAGACATGCATGACTGAAGTCTCTCTCCTTGATTTGAAGTCATTCCTCGCAATTGCATGGCCTGAAGCTACAGTTAACTAGTGGACCTGTCGAGGTTTGACTTTTTTGCCAGTCAAACCTTCTATTCGCCTCACCCTGGGGTGAATGCTGATAATCGTCCCTGGGTGGGACGAATACCAGTTTGTATTCGTCCCAGGGTGGGGCGAGTAGAGAGCAAAGTGCCAAAAAGGTGCCAAATTGACCCTTGACCTTCCAAACTACTTTTGGGAGTGGTTAGGACCATTGTTTAACCTCTGGGGGCTGCCCTAGGGGTTGTGTGTGTCAATGCGATCAGCGCTTGTTGTCACATAATCGGATTGGTGTTGTTTTGGTGTCTATAGATGCCCCTTTTTGGGAAGCGTTGTGCAAGGCGCAGCGCTGAGCAAAAATAGATAACCAAAGCACTAATGATTAGGGTTTCTTAGTAACCTAACCAACTTTTGATGCCCCAAGTATGGAAAGGGCACGCATTCTTGAATCCTTGCTTCTGACGAGCTAAGGAGCTTAATTCAAGTGTTAACCTTTTTCGGTGAGGTGTTACTTGAGCTTGGACATTGATCAATCATGAATAGGCAAAGGGCGCAACCTTTTGTCTGTGGGAACCTTGAGTTCATGATTCATGAATGCCAAGTGTTTGATCAGCTTGTGATTATTGCTTGTTTGCTGCCCCAAGCAAGGGCGTGATTGTCTTTGTCAATGATCCTTTGAATGCATGTCATTTCCTTGATTGGGTGTGTTTTTGTTGATTGGTGACTAAGTGTGACTACCCCCTCAAGCGACGAATCGATGAGGGAATGACCAACATGAGAAAAGCGACGAGTCGCTTGACCCAAGATGACTTAGGTAAGGGTGCCTTCAGTTGTTTACCATTGAATGCGCAAGCAGTTTCTGAACATTTGACCTATTTTTGGTGGGTTTTAACCCTTTTTGTGACGCATTTTGGAGCTAAAATTGTCAAAAATCCGTCCTCCCATGGAGCGGTCCGGCTATGGTAGCCTTCTTAGGGAGTAGGATAGTGATAATTTGTGACCCCAACGTCTATTTTGGATGCCAAGAATGTCAGGCGCAAAGGCGCCTTCGTTCGGCAATGTTATTGCTATTTTTGGTTGGGTTTTGACCCATTTTGCGACGTCGTTTGGGGATGAAATTCTCAAAAATTCGTCCTCCCGTGGAGCGGTCCGGCTATGGTAGCCTTCTTAGGGAGTAGGATAGTGAGGATTTGTGACCCCGACGTCTGTTTTGCATGCCCGAAATGTCAAGTGCAAAAGCACTCTCATTGGACAGTTTTATTGCTTGTTTTTGGTGCATTTTGTGCAGTTTTTGATGTTTTTGAAATTTTTGCTCTGTATTCGTTCCTGGGTGGGACGAATACCAGGTTAGTAATCGTCCTAGGGTGGGACGAGTGCTAACCAGAGTGCTCATCCCAGGGAGGAACGATTACAGGCTCAAAAAGCCTATTTAAGGGCCAAAACTGGGTTTTGGGCTCATTTGCATTTGTTTTTCCTGGCGATTTGGAGCTCTGAGGAGGAGGTCAATTCTGCGAAGCGAAGCGCTACCAAATTTTTCCTGCTACCATGAGTTCATGGACCGGATCCTCAAGCGGTGGAGCCGAAGCGAGACCAGTGAGTGTTCTTCCTCTTTATTGTTTGTTTGTTACAGTTTGGAAAACCGCAATTTGTTTTGTTTTTTTGTCTTTTGTATTTTGTTTTTCAAATTAAAATGAAACCCTAGACTATCAAAAATTAACACTTAGCTAAAAACTTAGTTGAACCCTAGTTAAACAAAGATCAAAAGTTTAGTTTAAAACTTAGCTAAAAAACTTAGTTTAGAACGTAACTTAAAAACTTCGCTTAACCCTAATTGAACAAAGATCAAAACTTAGGTTAGAAACGTAGGGTAAAACTGAGCGTAAAAACGTAGCTTAACCCTAGTTATTGTTGTGATTGTGTTTTTGTGTTTGTAATTGATCAGTTGACCTTTAGAGTTAAAAACCCTAGGACTGACAAACAATTTTTCTGGATGTTTTTGTTTGTTTTTAATTTATCAGTGTTAGAGTTAAAAACCCTAGGACTGACAAATTATTTTGTTGATTTTTTTGTTTGTTTTTAATTTATCAGTTTTAGAGTTAAAAACCCTAGAATTAACAAATTGTTTTTGAATTTTTGTTTGTTTTTAATTTATCAATTTTTAGACTTAGAGTAAAAAACCCTAGAACTGAAAAATTATTTTTGAATTTTTGTTGTTGTTTAATTTATCAGTTTAGAGTTAAAAACCCTAGAACTGACAAATTATTTTTGAATTTTTTTGTATTTTTGTTTTTAATTTATCAGTTAGAGTTAAAAACCCTAGGTTGACAAATTATGTTTTTGAATTTTTTTTTGTTATTTGTTTTGTTAATTTATCAGTTAGAGTTAAAAACCCTAGGTTGACAAATTATTATTATTATTATTATTTTTTTTTGATTAATTTATCAGTTAGAGTTAAAAACCCTAGGTTGACAAATTATTGTTTTGAATTTTTTTGTTATTGTTTTTGTTAATTTATCAGTTAGAGTTAAAAACCCTAGAACTAAAAAATTATTGTTTTGAATTTTTGTTATTGTTTTTGTTAATTTATCAGTTAGAGTTAAAAACCCTAGAACTAAAAATTGTTTTTGAATTGTTTAATTTGTTTGTAATTTATCAGTTTTTAGAGTTAAAAACCCTAGAACTAAAAATTGTTTTTGAATTTTTTATTGTAATTTATCAGTTTTTAGAGTTAAAAACCCTAGAACTGACAAATTGTTTTTGAATTTGTTTGTAATTTATCAGTTGAGAGTTAAAAACCCTAGAACTGACAAATTAGTTTTGAATTTTTGAATTTGTTTGTAATTTATCAGTTTAGAGTTAAAAACCCTAGAGCTGACAAATTAGTTTTGAATTTGTGTTGTTTTTGCTTAATTTATCAGTTGAGAGTTAAAAAACCCTAGAACTGACAAATTATTTTGTTTTTGTTTAATTGTTGTATATCCATGTTTTTGTTGTACAATTTTTTATGGTGTTCAATGTTTTTATGTTGTTTTCTTTTGTAGGTTGTGAAGAGCCGGTATCGGGTGCCTATGATGTTTATGAAAGCACGTGAGGCGCTGACTTTGGCTGACTAGGAGTGGCTTGATGCCCTTGGGCTCAAGCAAGTGACTCGACTAGAGCTTGTGGTCGAGGATCGGGCCTATCTGACGGCCCTGATCAACTTATGGGAGCCTCGAACCAACACCTTCCATCTCCCAACAAGGGAGATGACAGTTACTTTGGAGGATGTCTATCGGATTCTTTGGATTTCGATAGACGGACTATCGATCAGGACGACGTCGTAGGATCAAAGGACAGCAGTACTGATGCGATGCTTCGGGCATGGGGAGGAGGTGGGTGTGGATAGCCCAGTGGAGAGGGTAGAGGGCGACTGCCTGATTGGCGGCATTTTGGTTCGATGGTGGCTTGAGATGGGTGTGTTGGGAGTGAGGCACGCCATATTGATGGGCCTCATTTCCAACATGCTGCTACCCGACTCTTCGGGCGCGAGGTTCCCATGGAACCTGCTGGAGGTGGTGTTCAGGTTGGTGGAGTGTCCTACGGATGCACCGATGATCATGATATGGGGACAGACTCTACTGGCACAGCTCTATGATGAGTTGTACGAGGTCCACTATCGGAGGTGGAAGGGGATTGGATGTAGCTACTTGTTGCAGTGTTGGGCTTGGCAGCACATAGCGGTGGAGAGGCTGGTTGGGTTGCCATGGATGACTCGGGTGGAGATGGTAGACCGAGAGATCGGTTACGGGGCATTATGGCAGAGATCTGAGGAGCAGGGTCAGAGTCGACGGTGGGTAGGTGTCGTAGGGCACTATGTCGATGCCTTCGCTCGACTTACTCTAGGGGAGGTGTTCTGGTGCCCCTACCGGGACTGTCCAGCTTGGCCTGAGGCTAGAGAGTGGCTCGATGGGTACATAGGGGGCGGTGGCTGATTGGGTGTCATGGGACTGAGCAGGAGTTCTTCCCATATGGCTGGGTTACATGACAGTTTGGGGTGCACCAGGGGTTGCTTAGTGAGCCCGTGGTCTATCGGTGCCGGGGGGACGAGAGGACTCTAGCTTGGCCAGTCATTGCATCATTGGGTGAGGATTCGGATACAATGATTGACGTCCCGGACGTGGATGACGTCGGGGTTACCGCTGAGTATGAGCAGTGGTGGACACTATGGTGATGGCGAGGTGAGGGGCCTCTAGGGGGTGCAGAGGTGGCAGCAACAGGTGATGAGGGTGCAGAGGCACCAAGTGAGGGTTGGGGGGTTCCACTAGATGATGTGGACATGGTAGAGGTTGAGGATGTGGGTGTGGATTTTGGGGTTTCAGATCAGCCAGAGACACAGGACGTCCCGAAGTAGTGGGAGCCAGAGCAAGCTGCTACTCCAGAGATGTCAATGCCTCAGGCAGTTTCAGAGGACATGGAGGTAGGGGTGCATGCTGAGAATGCATGATTGGAGGGGGCTACTATGGAGGTGAGATGAGGAGCTCGGGGATGCACTACGGGAGAGAGATCTCCTATGAACGTAGCTAGCAGAGTGGGAGAATGCATGGGCTGCGTACCACTGGTAGGATGGGGATACCGATGCTGCATGGGAGAGAGATCTCCTATGAATGCAGTTGGCACAACGCGATGATGTAGTAGTGATGTATCATCGATGGGAGGTAGAGTGGTATCGACATCGGATGGATCTAGAGGGAGAGATCATCCACCTTAGGGGGCGAGTACCTGAGCCCTCTGTAGGTGATTGGATGAGGGGGGCTCTAGTAGGCGTGATGCGGGGGCTAGCAGTAGCCACCCTAAGGGGTCCCATAGGACCCACACCACAGGGGGTAGTTCTCGTCGCATCGATCCTACATGATCATGGTGGCCGACACCCTAGGCTTGGGGGTTTTTGAGATTTTGGCTTTTGTTGCGAGGTCAGAGGACCGGTTCATTGTAGCCTACGGGCATTTTTGATGATATATATACAGATGACTTTCTTTGTTTTTTGATTTTTTGTTTATGCATAGTTATTTATGATGATGTATGCATGTGGTATTATGAATGCGATGTGTCTAATTATATGATGTATGCATATGGAATGAATGAAATGAGTTGTTGATAACTTGTCGATGGCACCATAGACTGTACAAGATTTATTGGCTTGTTGTACTTATGGGATGGCTTTGTGGAATGACTTTGCATGTGAAAACTTTGTTTTTGTATTTTTCATATTATCTGATGGTGATGGATGTAATGAAATGTACCAGTTTTTATTTTTAAAATGTAGTTAAGCTTTTTTGAGATTCAGATATTTTAACTAACTAGCCAAAACTGTACATTTATCTCGTAAGACTTTTGAACAAGGTATAAATCAGACTTGAGTTTGACCAAGTTATTTCACATCCCTGTGTGTGCAATTGAGTTCATTTATGTGGTATTTGTCAGGATACCACCAGTGCCAGATAGGCTATCAACCAAACCTGTATTGAGGATCACCTAATTAGCTCCACTAACTCCATTGTTGTATTTAGTAAGATTAATCCATGGGACAATCTAAGGTACCATAAGCTAGCTCATCCACATGCAAACATTGGTCTGCTCACACGCAAAGCTAATGTGATAGACATATCGTCATGCGTTTAGGATACCGCCATTGCCAGGTAGGCTATCCACCAAACCCGTAATGAGGATCACCTAGATGGTTTTCGAATGCTGAGAATTCCAGGGATTCAAGTTTAGGCTTTTTATTTGCTCAATGTGTTAGGATACTTGCTCGTATACATAGTGATGAAAATCACTGTTTATTTTTCTCTTTTGTTTTTATTTTTGAGCAAGGATTTTGAATAGTGGTGATAACCACTATTATTTGATTTTGCATTTGGAGCTTGGTAAGGTTGAGCTTGTAGGTTTTTGGCTTATGAATGACCTTGATCCTTTTGGCCTTGGGGATGACTACCCATCCTGTTCAGGGACGTGTAGTACGAATCCTTACGACTTTGGGAACCAAAGGGGATTATGGAGATTATGAAGTAAGGGCATTGATATTTTAGGCCTTGGGGATGACTACCCATCCTTGTCAGGGGCGTGTAGTATGAATCCTTATGACTTTGGAGACCAAAGGTGATTGGAGATGATCGTGATGATGGCTTGTGGGGATTTTGTTTTTGAATGGTCATTGATCCTTTTAGGCCTTGGGGATGACTACCCATCCTTGTCAGGGACGTGTAGTACGAATCCTTACAACTTTGGGGACCAATGGTGATTGGGATTTTTGGTAGTGGTGAAAACCACTGTTTATTTAGGGGAATTGATGGGGAAGAGCTTGTCCTTTTGTCAATTCTCAGCACTCTTGAACCATTCGCACAGGGGGATGAACAGGCTAATCTTTCACCTATGGTACCCTAGACTGCTTTGTAGGTGTCTCTTGCGTTCACACAACTTGGGAATTATTTTATGTGTTTTAACTTGTGTAGGGATGTTACGTAACGAGGCGTGACCCAAGTAAAACTTTCCCTTGTAAAATCTTTTTAACTTTGTATAGTTTTTGGCTAGAAATTTAAAGACAGATGAATGACGAAAACCCTACATACATTAGGAGACAACTGACTATGCTAACAATGGGGATGGTGTTATTCTGGATGTATGTATTTATAAAATGGATGGAATGTGGAAAATGAAGGAATTGTCAAGCAATTACAGTCTATGGTGCTTGTGACATGTATGACCAGCAAATATGCAATGTATGGATGCGATGCCTAATGCAACTTATATTTTTGTATTTTGATTTTTTCGAGTATGCATGGAATGGAGATGCAATTTTTTTTGTTATTTTTGATGATTTTATTGTTTTTGTTTGTTTTTTGAATATTTATTTTGACCAAGCGGTTATGGGTACCCTTGGAGCTTTTGGTTTGACCAAAGGGTTTATGGATACCTTTGGGGCGTTTTTGGGGTTGACCAAGCGATTGTGGGAATCCTTGGAGCTTTTGGGTTGACCAAAGGGTTTATGGATACCTTTGGGGCATTTTGGGTTGACCAAGCGATTGTGGGAATCCTTGGAGCTTTTGGGTTGACCAAAGGATATGGACACCTTGGAGCATTTTGGGTTTGACCAAGCGATTATGGGAATCCTTGGAGCTTTTGGGTTGACCAAAGGGTTTATGGACACCTTTGGGGCATTTTGGGTTGACCAAGTGATTGTGGGAATCCTTGGAGCTTTTGGGTTGACCAAAGGGTTGTGGGAACCCTTGGGGCATTTTGGGTTTGACCAAGCGATTGTGGGAATCCTTGGAGATTTTGGGTTGACCAAAGGGTTTATGGACACCTTTGGGGCATTTTTGGGGTTGACCAAGTGATTGTGGGAATCCTTGGAGCTTTTGGTTTGACCAAAGGGTTTATGGACACCTTTGGGGCATTTTGGGTTGACCAAGAGATTGTGGGAATCCTTGGAGCTTTTGGTTTGACCAAAGGGTTTATGGATACCTTTGGGGCATTTTTGGGTTGACCAAGCGATTGTGGGAATCCTTGGAGCTTTTGGGTGGGCCTATGGCTCTCTAAATGTGGAATGGCCTCAAATGACTGATGTTCAAGGGTTCTAGTTCCTTGATTCCTTCAAGAGAGGCGAGCCGGTATGTTCCAGGTCCTATTTTACTATCAATCACATAAGGACCTAACCAGTTTTCCGTGAACTTGTCCCTTATATGGGACGAAAAATTAGAATTTTGTTGGTTCTCTTTTAAGACCAAGTCACCAACCTAAAAGTCCCTTAGGTGAACCTTCATGTTGTATGCTTTCTTAAGTCGCTCTTGATAGATACGCAAATGCTCGAGAGCATTGACACGTCATTCATCGAGCAACGTAAGTTGGTCTAACTAGGCCTGTTGCATAGTGTCATCATCGATGAACTCTTGCATTGAAATGCGTAGGGAAGGGATTTCCAACTCGAGAGGCATGACTACCTCGGAGCCATACACCAGCAAAAATGGAGTTGCCCCAGTGGGCATTCGAATGCTAGTGCGATAAGCCCATAGGGCAAGCAGGATTTGAATGTGCCAATCCTTATGACTATCTATGACTATCTTTTTGAGGATGGCAACTAGCATTTTGTTTGATGCCTCTGCTTGCCCATTTGCCTACGGATAATAGGGTGTTGAAAAATTATGCTGAATTTTGTACTTTGTTGTCAAAGCACGCACATATTTATTCTTGAATGACGTCCCATTATCCGAGAGGATCTTGGATGGAATACCAAAACGACATATGATGTTATGCAAAATAAACTCCGCAATGTGGGGTCCAGTCATAGAGGTTAGCGGAATTGCTTCCACCCACTTGGTGAAGTACTCTGTGGCCGTTATGATGAACGTGTGATGACCCGACGACACAGGGGAGATCTTTTCGATTAGATCAAAGCCCCACTGCAAAAAAGGCCAAGTCGATTGAATCGGTTGCAAGGCTTGAGAAGGTACGTGTGTCAAATTGGCATGGTGTTGACACTTCACGCACTTCTTTACATATGCGCAACAATCTCGCTCTAAATATGGCCAATAATAGCCCATGCGGAGAATGCGCTTTGCGATGGCCATACCGCTGAAGTGGCCACCACATGTACCATCATGGGCTTGGGTGATCGCCCAAGCGGACTCCTACTGGTCCAAGCAACGGAGGAGGATTCCTTCATAGCTCCGACGATACAAAATGTCTCCTAGCAAGACATGTTTTGCCGCTTTCTATTTAAATGATCTTTTTGTGGCTTGTGTCAATCCAAGTGGGAGGTTACCTAACTTGAGGTAATCCCTTATGGGTGTGTACCAATCCTGCTGATCAGAAACCTCGATGGTATGAACGACCAATCCCTCTTGAAGTTCATCCCTAGCAAAAGCTGAGCGGGAAAGAACTTGTAAAAACAACGTTGTGTTGCTATTAAGAGGGGTTGGGGAGAACAAGGACCCCCAGTTGGCTTGAGTCAGACAATCTTGGATTCGAGAGAACCTATTCATAGATGGTTCAATCTGGATCAAGTGGATTCCTGGCATTAGGTCAGAGCTTGCACGCTCCATCACGGATTGCGATAATGTTTTGACCTGAATGGTCGTCATTTCACCGAAAGGGTCTTGCGGGATTAGTGACCCCAAGGAGGCCATAGTATCCACAAAATGATTCGATGATTGAGGGAGTGCCTCGATGTCATACCATTCAAGATGTGCCAGGAATTTGTCCACAAGGGCTTTATAAGCCTGCAGAACTAGGCATTTACATTGGAATACCCCTTTGACTTGATTGACAATTAACAAGGAATCACCAAAGATGTTTAAACGTTTAATGTTCATGGTGACTGTTGTTTGAAGACCTATGAGCAAGGCTTCATATTTTGCATTGTTGTTGGTGCACGAGAAGTCTAATTTAAATGATAGAGGCATTGGAGCCCCTTGCGGTGTGAAGAATACAATTCCCGTGCCACCTCCTTGCTCACATTTAGAACCATCAAAGAATAGGGTCATGTCGGCTTGTGACTCAGGCTCATTAGAATCTGGTGATTCTGAAACATGGAAGACCCCATCATCCGGTAGTTCTACAATCAGAGGCTGATCGTCTTCAAGAGGAGCCTCTGCTAGTTGATCGGTGATGACTTGACCTTTTATGGATTTCTATCCAATGAATTCTATGTCAAACTCCATCAACAACATGATCCATTTTGTCGTGCGGCTACTATGATAAGTACGACTCATCATGTATCGCAATGGATTCTCCTTAGACACAACATACGTTGTATTGCTGAGCATGTAGTGGCGTAGCTTTTTGGTAGCAAACACCACTGCCAAGCAGAGCTTCTCAACGTATGCATAGTTAAGTTCATAACTGACCAGGGTGCGGCTAAGATAGTAAGTAGCCTATTCTTTGTGTAGTTCATTTTTCTGGGACAGCATGGCGCCCAGTGCCACCTCAAGTAGCTGAGATGTATAAGTAGAATGACACTCCTGGTCTAGGTGGTGCCAATACTGGTGACGAAGCCAAGTATTGTTTAATCTTGTCAAAGGCTGACTGGCACTCGTCATCCCAGTGAAATGCTACCCCCTTGTGCAATAATTTATTCATGGGTCGACACTTGTCAGATAGATGCGCTATGAAGCGCTTGATTGACGCGACCTTTCCCTACAGGTTTCTGAGCTGCTTGATGGTAGTTGGGGGAAGCATTTCAAGGATTGCCTTGACTTTGTTTGGATCCACCTCGATTCCTCGTTTGGAGACTATGAAACCCAAGAGCTTTCTAGATGTGACGCCAAATATGCACTTCTTGGGGTTTAGTCTGACTTTATGTTCAATGAGGCGATCGAGGATCTTGCTCAAGTCATCGAGATGATTTGGGTGCAAAAGAGATTTGGCCAACAAATCATCCATGTAATATTCCAAAGTTTTGTGCATGTAATCATGGAATATGTATGTCATGGCACATTGGTAGGTGGTGCCAGCATTTTTAAGGCCAAAGGGCATGACCTTATAACAAAATTTCCCCCAAGGCATTGTGAACGCCATTTTTAGTTGGTCCTCGGGATTGATACGAATCTGATTGTATCCTGAGAAGCCATCCATGAGGGAAAGCATTTCATGGCCCGCTATAGTGTCTACCAATGCATCGATGCTAGGCAAGGGGAAATCATCCTTAGGACTCACTTTGTTTAGATCTCGAAAATCGGTGCATATGCGAATCCTCCCATCGGGCTTTTTGACGGGCACCATGTTAGACAACCATGGTGGGTAATCCATGCAGATGACAAACTGTGCATCCAACAACTTTTGTAGCTCATATTTGACCATTAAGGCTACTATTGGATGCATCTTACGTAGTTTTTTCTTTACTAGCTTGACTGTCGGATCAAGCGTTAGATTATGCGTGACTAGCTATGGGTCTAGCCACGGCATGTCTTTGTAGGACCATGCAAAAACCTCCTTCTTCACTTTGAGAAGGGCAATGTAGTCGGCTTGCTCTTCGGGGGATAGACTTACCCCCAGCTTGATGATTTGCAAATTCATTGGATCTGAGCCGATGTCTACGTCAGTCATCTCCTCGATCGACATGTGGGATCCGTCCTCCAACTAGTGTGGAGTTGGGATCAAGTGGATATCGTTTGCTGAATTTAGATCATCATTTGGAACGTCAGGTTCCTCTTCAGCATGGAAGACATCCTGAGTCTGTCTAGGTGTGAAATGGAACATCCCACCACAAGGCCAGTACTCTAATGGGGATGGCGGTGTGTCAATGCAATCCCAGTCTATAGCATCTAGGTCTAGATGCAATGACCATGTTGGGTTGGTTGGATTATGGATGGGGGTGGTTAAATCAATGGAGATCATGTTGATGAAATGATTTTGGTATCCATTACTGTGGGTGTGATTGTTCGGACATCCTAGATGATCTTTGTGCTCTGGATCTGGCTCTATGGGTACTGGCACAAATGGATCGGCCCTATGTGTAGATAAAATGATAGGGTCTGCCCTAGGCACTGATGGCTCTATAGGGTCTCCAGGTGGAAGATGTTCTCTGTATACCTGGAGTGGCGGGTGTAGTAATTGCTATAACTATGCCTGGTTTAGGTGCCACCTATGCCTTGGCCCTATGTGTAGTTGTTCAAACATGTCATCTATGTCCAAGGGATATTTTTGTTGTCACATATGATTGAGATAGGCCATCTCAGTTTCATCTTCATAATCATTGTCAGAGATCCAAAGGCCTTCGTTGGCTCCAACAACTGTTTGCGACATATGAGGCTCATCTTGCTTGAGCAAATTAATGTGGTCCCATCAGGGTTGTTTCGCTCTTTGCGGGGGGACCTGATTCTCTTGAGGTGGCATATGCTCAATTGGAGCATCCAAAGGGAACATTGTCAGGAAGCTCTCCTGATAATCATCCATGGGATGCACTTGTGAATGATTGCTATCAGACTCGAAAGGATCCCAAGGTGCTACCTCGTATTCCGACTCATCTTCTAAAGACCCTTCTAGGTCTTGTCCATATCCCTCTTGTAAGTGAGTCCTCGAACTGTCTCCCTTTTCGACCGAAGGGAAAGGGTTGTTAAGGTCAACAAGGTTGTTTGTTCGTAATGGGAGATAATCCCCCAATGTATAAGTTGTGTTAGGATTGGCATATGGATCTAATGCCAACCCATCCTTGTTGCCTATCCCTAGGCCTTGCATGTTCTCTACCAATATGTCCAGGGGCAAGGGGTGGTTAAACCCTACTCCTGACTTGTCATAAGGCATTTGATATCTTGGTTGGCAAAGAACACGCACTCCTTGCTCATACCTACCCAACCCATATCCATGCCAATTGCATTGGCCAAGATATCTTAATGCAAAGTCTGGGTTGGACAAATAGTTGACGTCCTCAGCAAAGGGCTCCTTATCTTTGTCTTCGTGTATGTAAGGTTCAACGCCATTATCCAGGCCCCCATAAACAAAGTTTGTCTTATTGGGTGGGTAGCCTAGAGGAACCACAGAGCCGATGGGAAGGTGAGGTCTCCCCATGTCTTGCATGGACTCAAGTGTGGGTGTTGCTACAATGTTTCACACTATATACTCCCCCAGGCCCATTTTGGCCATCTCAACAGTGATTGTTGGTGATTGAGGGGGAGCGAATGGGAGTCCTTCCTGAGTCCACTCCATGGAGGGTGAACCAGGTGTCTCGACTTCCATTCTGCTAGGCATCTCTTCGGTAGAGATGGTTGAGACTAGGGGTGGTTCCTCTTCCAAGGGTTTCTTTCCCTTGTCCTTCGGTGTGGCCACCGTAGGTGGCATCATTGATGAAGGACCAGATGAGGAAGATGGACCCGACTGGGGATTTGATGGTCTCGTCAATGGGGACACCTACGAAATTGAACCCTGTTTAGATGGATTCAACTAAAAATCCAAATGCATTGATGGAAGGGTCGATTGTAGCATGAATTGCATCGTATTGCAGTACTTGAAGGGCTGTAATTCTACTGGGACTACATGCACCTGTCCTTAAAATGTATACTTTAAGCACTGATGAGCTATAGAAGGGACACACTTCATGTCCCTAATCCAAGGCCACCCCAACAAGATATTATAGGCCATCTCACCTTCCAAGATGTGGCACAATGTATGAATAGTCTTTTGTCCCACTTGGATGGGTAGGATAATTGTGCCAACCGTCGAGCATATCGCATCATTGAATGCTCGAAGAGTATAGGTGGAGGCCACGATGTGAGATGTCGACAACTTTAGATGTTTCAATGTTGTTGTTATAATGATATTACTGTATGAGCCAATGTCCACCAACACTCTCTTATACAGAATCCTGTTGACCCGCACAATGATGTGCAGGGGTAGATCCACCACATCACCAGTCACTGATTTCAATTCATCTTCTCTAAATGTGATGAATCGTTCTATACATTGTTTTACATGTCCCACGAAGTTGTTGAAAGAGTTTGCTTTGTGGGGTTGCAGCTCGATGGCTTTTAATATCTCCATTAGAGCCTCCCGATGGGGTGCTGATTATTGAATGAGATCGTATATGGAGAGCCTAGCCGACATGGTCCTTAGACTTTGGGTAAGTCTAGTCCGAATCGTGGCCACTGGTCTAGGTGGGGGAGGTTGCGTAGGGTGTTGTTAAGGTTGTGACGTTTATGGAATCTCTCTTGTGGCTGTTGCGGGGGTAGCTATTGGGCTATCTTATGGCAACCCAAAAAAGAAAAAAAAAAAAAAAAAAAAAAAAAGAGAAAAAAAAAAAACTTGTTCCTAGTTGTAGACACCAAAACAGCACCAATTCGATTATGTGATTGCAAACACTGATCGCATTGACACACACAGCCCCAAGGGTAGCCCCCAGAGGTTAAACAGTGGTCCTAACCACTCTCACAACAATTTTTGGAAGGTCAGAGATCAATTTGGCACCTTCAAGCACTTTGCTCAATATCCGTTCCACCCAGGGACGAATTCAAACTGGGATTCGCCCCACCCAGGGATGAATTCAGGATTCGCTCTAGGGTGGGGCGAATTGTAGGTTTGATGGGCAAAAAGTCAAATCTTGACAAATGGCAGCTCAGATCCACCACTTAACGCTTCCTTCATCGCATGGGAGTATGGGTGAGCATTTTTGAGCGTTAGAGGCAATTACAAGGGAAGTCATGAAGTCCCTAATCAGGGAGGAATCTCCTTCCCCCTGGGAAGGCATGATTGCCAAGTGGCGCCTCTGCATGCCCATTTCAAGAGACCTCTAGGTCTATAAATTGGTGAGTTTCCTCACCCCAAAAGATACAGAGAAGGAGCATTTTGGAGCAATGAAGTGCTATCATTTTACTTTCACACCCACACCCTTTTGAGTTGTGTCTTTCACATCCTTGATCTCTTTTGGAGAGGAGGTCATAGGGTGGTTATTGGAAGCACAAATCCGGAACCAAAACCTGACATTTTGCCACAATATCCCACAAAATTTGTTGAAAATACCCCACAAGAGGTTTTGGACCCATCCCAAGTGGATTGGTGCCGAAATCAGGCCCCAAACGGTGGGCGGCCTACCTCCGGGCGCCCCCTCCCGCACTGCTACAGTCCTAATCGCCCCTCTTCGGAGCGATTGGAAATATGTGGTAGGTTTGCTTTCTTTTCATTTTTGCATTCAATTCTATGCTGCTTAGATAGGTTGCCATTTAAATTTCATTTCGTTTTGAACAATTTTGATCATGTTTCTATCTTCGTTCGCCTTTACTAACTTGCAGGTAGCATCATCAAATTCCCATTGACAGAGGCCAAATTGGGAAAATATGACCATCTGGGTCTTCCCAAAATACCCCCAATTAGCTAACCCCAAGTTTGCAGGTCGTTTGGAGCTTCCTAGATAGGACATTTGGGATAGTACCTTTTCGGCATTTTGTTGTAGGTAAATTCGTCCCGCCCTGGAGCGAATTCAAATCAGCGAGGAATTTCCTGACGTCCTTTGATTTTTGGGCCCCATTTCTTTTTTTTTTTCCCCCCCCCCGGGGTTTTCCCCCTTTTGTTCCTTTGAACATAGGGTCTAGACATCGGAGGAGCAGCAAGGAGTCAAGACTCATCAATGCAAGTGGCGGTGATGTTTGGTCCACCCATTTTACATGTGGGCACGCGGAAGAAGGAAGGGCATCCATGGATGTAACAAGAACGCATACCTAAACGCTCCTAGCCCTTGGAAGGGGAAGGATGCGCATTGTAACCGAGTTGTGAAACATATCAATAAAAAGGGCTGTCTTCTTTATTGGCTTCTTGTTTAAGTTTTGATTCGTTCATGCCTTCCCTCTTTTCATGCACTTTCAATTCCTAGGATTTAGCGTTAAGTTTGGTCCAGTTTGCATCGCATCTTCGCTTTCCTTTTTGCTTCCGTATCCTCGTGCTTATAGTGGCGATCACGGTGGGACCTTGTCCTCTATTTTTAAGATCAGAGATCTGATCCAAACTTGGTTGTTTTTTCTTGCAGGTACCGAGTTTTCATACGCTGACTGTTGTTCGTCCCAGCCTGAGGCGGATACAGAGCTAGAATTCGTCTTACCCAGGGACGAATGGGAATCTGCCCCACCCTGTGACGAATACAGTCCTGTAATTCATTCCTCCCTAGGATGAATCTCTGTCTATGTATTTTCAAGATAGAAACTCAGAACCAGCAGATTTGGGCAGAGAAAAGGTAGGGATTCTAAACTTTTCCTGTCATTTTTTGTCTTCAATTTTTCTGTTTTTAGGTTGCTTGCTTGCTTAGGGAAAGTTTTCTTTTACTACTTGCTTGTTTCCTTTTGCAAAATAAAAAGAACCCCACACATCATGTGGCAACATAAACACCAAGGAGCTGGTCGTAAAACCCCAGCCCTTGATCAAGACCAACGGTGGATTTCATCACCACCTTGGCTTGAATTTTGCATTCATAAACCCCGATCGCTACTATTGCTAGACGTAAATCCTGATGAAAGCTGACCGAGTGTAGCTGGGGTGATTCCCAGTGCACGAGGATAAGTCTTCTATGGTAGGTGTCAAAAATAGGGTGATCCCCCTTCCGTACCGCCTACGTTCCATGTACCATCTGCTCTCACGTACCTATAGTTTCCCTCACGTAAGGGCGGGTATATAGAGAGGTTGGTATATCGGCCTGGCAATGGTATATCGAAGGGGCGACCATTTTTGGGAGTCATAAGAGCCATCATATTGCATTTAAACATTCTTTACAAAAGCTTTCAAAACAAAATCAAAATACACTAAACCAGATTTAAGGCACACCTTTAATATTTAAACGAGATAATCATTGCTTTGTGTGTGTGATCTTGTCTATTTAGTGTAGCATAAAAATCATAAAAAGAAAAAAAAAAAAATCTACGCATCTTGTAGGAAAGCACCACCATGGTGTACACCCGTAGCCAAGCCCAAGCAAGGGCGGAAGCTGCGGAGAGTGTACAAGGGGGCACAAGTCACCTCCGCTATAGTCCCAAGGACTTGGTCATTCTGCCTTGGCAGCCGGGCCCACAAGAGAGTCCACATCATGGCATCTCAGAATGGGACTATAGGGGCACCCCTTCGAGGGGCACTCCCATCCAGCATAGACCCTTTCAAGATGAGTCCTTACACGTGGCACTCAATATAAATGGGAAAGCTCCCCTAGAAGCTCGATATGAGTGGCCACCGCGCGATGAAGTGCTAGAACAACACAGGGTCCATGAGGAGAGGCCACAGGATTATGTCATCCCTCCATTGCCCCCTCTCATTGTCAGAAACAACAGGACAAATCCGGAGCACAAGGCTCCTCTGGCAGGGCGAGCCAACTCTACCCGCCCCTTCCACACTTATGAAAGGGAAAATGAGGAAGACCCCTACCTTCCTCAAGAGCAATATACAGCATGGGAGCAATGCGCCTCCGCACTTGCTATTTACCAAAATCATCTTTCGAGGCCAGAGCCTCGAGTGAATGCCGCCAACCTCGACAGGGGGAAGTGACCTATAGAGATCTCAGATCACCATGACCGAGATAAATGCATAGGAGAGGCATCTAGGCCTCCTAGACTCAAGATGGCAGAAGAGATCGACCTGGTAGTCGCTAGACATGCCACCCGCCAAGCGCAGATTACGCAGCTTGAGCAAGATCAACAGCAGCTAGAGCGTCTATACCGCCTTAGCAAGGAGCGCATTCAGCACCAAATAGATGAGCTGCTCCATAACACGATGCCTGAGAGGCTTCCAACCCCTCGCACCCAAAGGGCAGAACCATATGAGAGGTGCAACCCCTTGGTACGAGACAGGTCCCCATGACCTTACCAAGTGCTGCCTCCAAGACCTCCTAGACCTGAACGGGAGGCCACTCCCCGGAACAACGATGGGCTCCCTCCACGGGGACCCACCCATGGTCATAGGTCTCACCCAGAAACTCCTCGAGAAGCCTATGAGGAGTATGAACAAGAAGAAGAGTGGGCCAAAATGCCCTATCAAGGTGGAGGGGCTGCTATCCGGCCACCCCTCCATAGGCCTCAAGTCTCCCACAACCCACAATGGGAGCAAACTAAAGAGGAAGAGATTAAATCTTTCGATGCATACAAAGCGTTGCTAGAGCATTTGGAGTCTATGGAAACCAAAGCTTCTGGGCCCCAAAAGCCCATGTTACGCCAACTCCGTAGTCATCCTATGCATCCATCAGTGCCTGCACCCCCTACCCTGAACACTTTAAGCTGCCTCAGTTGGCAATATTTAAGGGTGAGGAGGATGCCCAAGAGCATGTGACTAGATTCCTGAGCCAATGCTTTGGCATTCAGGACAATGATGCGTTGTTGCTTAGAACATTTATAACCACATTCACGGGCCCTGCCTCGGATTGGTTCACTCAATTGCCGAAGCACAACATCAATAACTTGGATCAGTTAGTGGATGCGTTCCTCGAACGCTTCACCTTCAACACCAAGAAGAAGGCGTCACTAAGTGACCTGGCCAACCTCAGGAAGTATGAGGAAGAAACCATGGTGGCCTATGGGAATCGATGGAGGACTCTGCTTTCCAAGCTACCCTACCTCCCTCCTATGTCCGACCTTACACAAATGTTCTCAAGAAGCTATTTGAGATCGATCTCTATGCTATTGTAGTTGCAGCAATATGCCACCTTAGAGGAAGCTCTGGCGCAAGCCAGAATCATAGAAGAGATCAAGATACAGGATGGTGAGATTGCCAAACCTAAGAAGAAAGAATGGAACAAGAACACAAAAATAGGGACTACGCAATAGAAACCCGTTATGGTCAATCAAGTTGCTATAAATGTCCCTAAGCCTGCACAAGAAATACAACCTCAAAAGGCTAACTATCAGGCGGTGCCTCCTAATAATTATGAAAGAGAAAACCAGAAGCAGGAGCAAAATCAGTAGCATCACCCTAGGCGACAATTCACACCTTATACAGAGTCTAGGGACTCCCTATTTGACCGCTTGTCAATGGCAAACTTGATCAACCTTCTAGAGATTCAAACCATAGATCCCAATGCACCAAAGCCTAAGGGATACCGGGAGGACTTGTATTGTAGGTTCCACAAGCGAAGGGGACATGACCTGAATGCATGTTGGAAGTTCAAAGGTTTGATACAAGACCTAATTGACAATAAGACGTTGGCAGTGGACAACCCCGTAGCGCCAAACAACCAATAGATGGGAGTTTTTAGAGACCCCTTGCCTGCCCGTGAGGCACAGGAAAAACCCCTTCAAGTCAATGAGGTGCAACAGAATTGCCCCATGCAAGGGTATATAGGAATGATAAGCATAGTGACTAGGAACAAGAGGTACCCAGGAGCTGCCCTCGAGGTAGCCACAAGAGAGGTTCCATCGATGTCACAACCTCAACAACACCCTACGCAACTTCCTTCGCCTAGACCCGTGGCCATGATTTAGACCAAACTCACGTAGAGCTTGAGGACCACGTCGGCTAGGCTCTCCATATACGAGCTTATACAACAATCAACGCCCCATCGGGAGGCTCTAATGGAGATATTGAAAGCCATCGAGTTGTAGCCCCATGAAGCGAATTCCTTCAACAACTTCGTGGGACATGTCAAACGATGCATGGAGCCAGTCATCACCTTTCGAGAAGATGAAGTTAAATCAGTGGCTGATGACATGGCAGATCCACCCCTGCACATTATCATGTGGGTCAATGGGATCCCGTATAAGAGGGTGTTGGTAGACACTGGCTCATCCAGTAACATCATTACCATAATGGCATTGAAACATCTAAAGTTGCTAGCCTCTCACATCATGACTTCCACCTATACACTACGAGCATTCAATGATGCGATATGCTCGACAGTTGGCACAATTGTCCTACCCATTCAAGTAGGACAAAAGATGATACCTACATTGTGCCATATTTTGGAGGGTGAGATGGCCTATAACATCTTGCTAGGGCGGCCATGGATCAGGGACATGAAGTGTGTCCCTTCGATAGCTCATCAGTGTTTGAAGTATACATTTGAAGGGGAGGTACATGTAGTCTCGACGGACTTAGAACCCTTCAAATATTGCAATGCGGTGTAGCTGATGCCGCAATCGACCCTTCCATCGATGCACTTGGATTTTTAGTTAAATCCATCTAGACAGGGTCCGATTCCGTAAGCATCCCCGATGACAAATCCATCAAAACCCCAGCCAAGTCCATCTTCATCGTCTGGTCCTTCACCAACGATGCCACCTATCATGGCCAAACAGAAGGACAAAGGGAAGAAACCCTTGGAGGAGGCGCAACCGATGCTACCAACAATATCAACCATCTCTACTGAAGAGATGTCTAGCAGAATGGAAGTTGAGGCTCCTAGTTCACCCAACATGGAGTGGATTCAGGAAGAGCTTCCATTCCCTCCTCCTCAATCACCAACAATCACTATTGAAATGGCCAACACGGGCCTGGGGGAGTATCTGGTGTGGAATGTTGTAGCAACGCCCACACTAGAGTCCATGCAGGACATGGGGAGACCTCGCCTCCCCATCGGTACAATTGTTCCTTTAGGCTACCCACCAAACTAGACAAACTTTGTGTATGGGGGCCTTGATCATGGCGTTGCACCATGAATGCAAGAGGATGAAGATGAAGAGCCTTTTGCTGAAAATGTCAACTACTTGTCTAACCCAGACTTTGCCTTGAGATACCTTGGCCAATGCAATTGGCATGGATATGGGCTAGGCAGGTATGAGCAAGGGGTGCGTGTCCTTTGCCAACCAAGATACCAAATGCCTTATGACAAGTCGGGAGTGGGGTTCAACCACCCCCTACCCTTGGACATCTTGGTAGAGAACATGCAAGGCCTAGGGATAGGCAACAAGGGTGGATTGGCATTAGATCCCTATGCCAACCCTAACACAACATATACATTGGGGGATTACCTCCCATGGTCAACAACCACCCTTGTTAACCTCAATAACCCTTTCCCTTTGCTAGAGAGAGGCGAAAGTTCGGGGACTCACTTTCAAGGAGGGTATAGACAGTGTCAAGAGGGATCTTCGGAGGATGAGTCAGAGTATGAACCAGCATCATATGACCCCTTTGAATCAGATAGTGACCACTCACAAGTGATCCCCATGAATGACTATCAAGAGAGCCTCTTGACAATGTTCCCTCTAGAGGCTCCAATCGAGCCAGTGCCGCGTCAAGAGAATCAGGTCCCCCCATGGAGAGTGGAACAACCACAATGGGGCCAGATTAATTTGCTTGAGCAGGATGAGCCTGTAATGCCTCAAACAGTTGTCGAAGCCAACACGATATTTTGGATCTCCGATAGTGATTACGAAGATGAAACAGAAATGACATATCTTAATCACATGCGGTAGATGCAACAACCATACCCCTTGGAGATTAATGACATATTTGAATAGTTGAACATAGTGCCAGGGCATGAGTGGTACGTAGACCCAGCGTGGTGGGACCAAGTGTTGGATCCGCCACCCCAGGTATACGAAGAGCACCTTCCACCCCGAGACCCCAGAGTAATATCAGTGTCGAGGGTAGACCCTATCCTCATATCAACACATAGCCGATCCATTCGTGCCAATACCTCCAGAGCCAGATCCGGAGCACAGGAATCATCTAGAGTGTTCAAGTCACCACACCCACGGTAATGGAGACCAAAATCATCTCATCAACATGATCTCCATTGACTTAACCACCCCCATCCACAATCCGATCGATCCAATATGGTCATTGCATCTAGACATAGATGCCATAGACTGGGATCGCGTCAATTCACCTCCATCCCCATTAGAGTACTGGCCTTTTGGTGAGATGCTTCATTTCACCCTAGGGCCAGCTCAGGATATCTTCCATGCTGAAGAGGAACCCGAGGTTCCCAACGTAGATTTAAACTCAGCAAATGATATCCATTTGATCCCGATGCCACACCAGTTGGAGGACGGATCCCACATGTCGATCGAGGAGACGACTGACGTAGACATCGGCTCAGATCCAATGAATCCATAGATCATCAAGCTGGGGGTAAGCTTATCCCCCGAAGAGCAAGCCGACTACATTACCCTTCTCAAAGAGAAGAAGGAGGTTTTTGCATGGTCCTACAGAGACATGTCGGGGCTAGATCCATAGCTAGTCATGCATAATCTAACGCTTGATCCCACAGTCAAGCCAGTTAAGCAAAAACTATGCAAGATGCACCCAACAGTGGCCTTGATGGTCAAAGATGAATTGCAAAAGTTGTTGGATGCATAGTTTGTCATCTGCGTGGATTATCCGCCATGGCTGTCCAACATGGTGCCCATCAAAAATCCCGACGGGAGGATTCGCATATGCACTAATTTTTGAGATCTAAACAAAGCGAGTCCTAAGGATGATTTCCCCTTGCCGAGCATCGATGCATTGGTAGACGCTACAACAGGTCACGAAATGCTATCCCTCATGGATGGTTTCTCGGGATACAATCAGATTCGTATCAATCCCGAGGACCAACTAAAAATGGCATTCACAATGCCTTGGGGGACATTTTGTTATAAGGTCATGCCTTTTGGCCTTAAAAATGTTGGCGCCACCTACCAACGTGCCATGACATACATCTTCCATGATTACATGCATACAACTTTGGAAGATTATATGGATGATTTGTTGGCCAAATCTCTTTTGTGCCCAGATCATATCGATGACTTAAGCAAGATCCTCGATCACCTCATGGAACATAAAGTCAGACTGAATCCCAAGAAGTGCGTATTTGGCATCACATCTGGAAAACTCTTGGGTTTCATAGTCTCAAAGCGAGGAATCGAGGTGGACCCAAACAAAGTCAAGGCAATCCTTGAAATGCTTCCCCCAACTACCATCAAGCAGCTCAGAAGCCTGCAGGGAAAGGTCACATCAATCAAGCGCTTCATAGCGCAGCTATCTGACAAGTGTCGACCCATGAACAAATTATTGCACAAGGGGGTAGCATTTCACTAGGATGACGAGTGCCAGTCAGCCTTTGACGACATTAAATGATACTTGGCTTCACCGCCAGTATTGGCACCACCTAGACCAGGAGTGCCATTCTACTTATACATCTCAGCTACTGAGGTGGCACTGGGCGCCATGCTAGCCTAGAAGAATGAACTTCACAAAGAATAGGCTACTTACTATCTTAGCCGCACCATGGTCAGTTATGAACTTAACTATGCATACGTCGAGAAACTCTGCTTGGCAGTGGTGTTTGCTACCAAAAAGCTATGCCACTACATGCTGAGAAACACTACGTATGTTGTGTCTAAGGAGAATCCATTGTGGTACATGATGAGTCATACTTATCATAGTAGCCGCACGGCGAAATGGATTATGTTGTTGACGGAATTTGACATAGAGTTTATTGGATAGAAATCCATCAAAGGACAAGTCATAGCCGATCAACTAGCAGAGGCTCCTCTCGAAGACGATCAGCCTCTGGTCATAGAACTACCCGATGATGGGGTCTTCCATGTCTCAGAATCACTAGATTCTGATGAGCCTGAGTCACAGGCCGACATAACCCTATTTTTTGATGGTTCTAAATGTGAGCAAGGAGGTGGCATAGGAATTGTATTCTTCACACCGCAAGGGGCTCCAATGCCTCTATCATTTAAATTAGACTTCCCGTGCACCAACAATAATGCAGAATATGAAGCCTTGCTCATAGGTCTTCAGACAACAATCACCATGAACATCAAATGATTGAACATCTTTGGTGATTCGTTGTTAATTGTCAACCAAGTCAAAGGGGTATTCCAATGTAAATGCCCAGTTCTATAGGCCTACAAAGCCCTTGTGGACAAATTCTTGGCAAATCTTGAATGGTACGACATCGAGGCACTCCCTCGGTCATCGAATCATTTTGCGGACACTATGGCCTCCTTGGGGTCACTAATCCCGCAAGACCTCTTTGGTGATATGACAACCATTCAAGTCAAAACACTATCACAATCCATGATGGAGCGTGCAAGCTCTAACTTGATGCCAAGAATCCACATGATCCAGATTGAACCACCTCAAGATAGGTTCTCTCGAATCCATGATCATCTGAAACATGCCAACTAGGGGTCCTTGTTCTCCCCTACTCCCCTTAATAGCAACACAACACTATTCTTACAAGTTCTTTCCCGCTCAGCATTTGCTAGGGATGAACTTCAAGAGGGATTGGTTGTTCATACCATCGAGGCTTTCGATCAACAGGATTGGTATTTACCCATAAGGGACTACCTCAAGTTAGGTAACCTCCCACTTGGATTGATGCATGCCACAAAATGAGCATTCAAGCAGAAAGCGGCAAAGCATGTCTTGTTAGGAGACATTTTGTACCATCGTAGCTATGAAGGGATCCTCCTTCGATGCTTGGACCAACAAGAGTCCACTTGGGCGATCGCCCAAGCGCACGATGGTACATGTGGTGGCCACTTCAGTGGTATGGCTATCGCCAAGTGCATTCTTTGCATGGGCTATTATTGGCCATCTTTAGAGCGAGATTGTAGCGCATATGTAAGGAAGTGCGTGAAGTGTCAACATCATGCTAATTTGACACACGTACCTTCCTAGGCCTTGCAGCCGATCCAGTCGGCTTGGCCATTTTCATAGTGGGGCTTAGATCTAATCGAAAATATTTCCCCTACATCGTCAGGCCGTCACACGTTCATCATAATGGCCACAGAGTATTTCACCAAGTGGGTGGAAGCAGTTTCGCTTACCTCTACGACTGGAACCCGCATTGTGGAGTTCATTTTGCATAACATCATATGTCATTTTGGTATTCCATCCAAGATAATCTCGGATAATGGGACGTCATTCAAGAACAAATATGTGTGTGCTTTGACCACAAAGTACAAAATTTAGCATAATTTTTTGACACCCTATTATCCGTAGGCAAATGGGCAAGCAGAGGCGTCAAACAAAATGCTAGTTGCCATCCTCAAAAATATAGTCATGGATAGTCATAAGGATTGGCACATTCAGATCCCACTTGCCCTGTGGGCTTATCGCACTAGCATTCGGACACCCACTGGGGCAACTCCATTTTCGCTCGTGTATGGCTCTGAGGCTGTCATGCCTCTCGAGTTGGAAATTCCTTCCCTACGCATATCAATGCAAGAGTTCATCGATGATGACACTGCACGGTAGGCCCGGTTAGACCAGCTTACGTTGCTCGATGAATGACATGTTAATGCTCTCGAGCATTTACGTATCTATCAAGAGCGACTAAAGAAAGCATACAACATGAAAGTTCACCTGAGGGACTTTCAGGTTGGTGACTTGGTCTTAAAAGAGAACCAACAGAACTCTAGCTTGCCACCCCATCTAAGGGACAAGTTCATGGCAAACTGGTTAGGTCCCTATGTAATTGATAGTAAAATAGGACCTGGAACATACCGGCTAGCCTCTCTTGATGGAATCAAGGAACTAGAACCCTTGAACATCAGCCATTTGTGGCCATTCCATATCTAGAAGAGCCACAGCCCAACCAAAATGCTCCAAGGATTCCCACAATCGCTTGGTCAATCCCAAAATGCTCCAAGGATTCCCAAAATCACTTGGTCAATCCCAAAATGCTCCAAGGATTCCCACAATCGCTTGGTCAATCCCAAAATGCTCCAAGGATTCCCCCAATCGCTTGGTCAATCCCCAAAATGCTCCAAGGATTCCCCTAATCACTTGGTCAACCCCAAAATGCTCCAAGGATTCCCATAATCGCTTGGTCAATCCCAAAATGTCCCAAAGGTGCCCATTACCCCTTTGGTCAAACCAAATGCTCCAAGGATTCCCATAATCGCTTGGTCAAAAATAAGAAAATTCAAAAACAATAAAATCATCAAAAGTAACAAAAATGTGCATCTCATTTCTATGCATGCTCAAAAACAAAAAAATCAAGAGCTCTTTTTGCATCTCATCTTCATACTCATAAATATCAATCCATCCAAAAACACAAACATATAGTTGCATTAGGCATCACACACATACATTGCATATTTGTGGTCATCCAAGTCAGGGCACCATAGACTGTAATTACTTGGCAAATCCATCTTGTTCCATATTTTTCTGCTTTATAAAACAATCCATCACAAATAAATGCCATTCACATATTTTCGCCATACTATAGTCAGTTGACTTTTAATGTATCAAGAGTTTTTGTCATTCAGCTGTCAATAGCTTTCTAACCAAATACTGTACAAAGTCAGACATATTTTACGAAGGTAGAGTTCTACTTGGATCACACCTTGTTACGTAGCATCCCAACACAAATTAAAACACATAAAAATTCCCAAGTTGTGTGAACGAAAGATGAAACCTGCAAAGCAATCCAGGTCACCATAAGCGAAACGGTTATCTTGCTCATCCCCCTATGCGAATGACCCCAAGAATGCTGAGAGTTGGCAAAAGGACAAGAATCTTCCCTACCCAATTCCCCAAGAATCCCAAGTTCTCAAAAGAAGTTGCAAACATCATACAAATTTGCAAAACGTCAAAACTCCAAAAATTTGACATCACAACCAAAGTGCATACATCAAAAAGCACATACAATAGTGATTCTCATCACTCATTATTCAAATCCCTTGCTCAAAAGAAAAATAACAAAAATAAACAGTGATTTTTATCACTATAATCGAGCAAGTATCCCAATACAATTGAAGAAAATAAGGGAGTCAAACTTGAATCCCTGGAACTCTCAGCATTCCGAAGGTCATGAGATAAACCTCAGTATCGGTTTGGTTGATAGCCTATCGGTCACTCGTGGCAAACCTCCCGCATGATGATATATCTGTCATAGTAACTTGTGTGCAGATCAATGTTTGCATGTGGATGAGCTAGCTTATGGTATCCTAGATTGCACCGCAGATTAATCTAACTAAATACAACAAAGGAGTTAGTGGGGCTAATTAGGTGATCCTCAGTACAGGTTTGGTTGACAGCCTATCTGGCACTGGCGGTATCCTGACAAATACCACATAAACGAACTCAATTGCACACACAGGGATGTGAAATAACTGGGTCAAAGACAAGTCCGATTCATACCTTGTTCAAAAGTCTTGTAAGATAAAATATAGTTTTGGATAGTTAGTTAACACATCTGAGTCTCAAAAAACCTAACTACATTCTAGACCAACTGTGCCATCCTCCATCCTCGCTTCCCCATCAGAAAATACAAAAAAATTACATGCATACATGAACAGTCATTTACCACAATAATCGCCTAAGATAAAAAGCCATCAGTTCTGAACAGTCTATGGTGCCACCGCCAAAAATCACAAATTCAATTCATTCATTGCCATTTGCATATCATATACATTAAGCAACATTTGCATTCATCATAACACATGCATCCATCAATGTAAATTAACATGCATACATACACATTCATCAATCATTAGGCATAACATCAAATCATGACACATGTGTAACAAAAATACAATCATCTATATATATATCATCAAAAATGCCCACAGGCTACAATATCCGATCATCTGACCCCACAAAAAGCCAAAAGCTCAAAAACCCCCAAGCCTAGGGCATCGGCCACCATGATCACGCAGGATCGGTGCGACGAGAACTACCCCCCATGGTGTGGGTCCTATGGGAACCCTCAGGGCGGCTACTGCTAGCCCCTGCATCACGCCTACTCGAACCCCCCTCATCCAGTCGCCTACGCCGAGAGGATGCTGACTGCTCAGTCTCGCTCCCTCTCGAGCGGCATGACGATCCACCTCCGCTGAACGTAGGGACCCACCCACCGAGGCGGCTAATCTCTGCCTCCAACTCCAACCGATGCCGCACCAAGTCCATCTCCCACTGGCGATACGTAGCCAAGTTCTCATCACGCTGTGCCAATGCCCTCTCCCTCTTCGCCAGCTGCATCCGTAGGAGATCCCTCTCCCGTGCAGCATCGGTATCCCCATCCTATCGACGGTATGTAGCCAATGCATTTTCTCGCTCTGCTAGCTGCATGCGTAGGAGATCCCTCTCCCACAGCGCATCCCCCAGCTCCTCATCGTACCTCCATAGTAGCCCCTCCAATCATGCATTCTCAGTGCGTAACCCTGACTCCATGTCCTCCAAATCTGCCTGAGGCATTGGCATCTCTGGAACAGCAGCCTACTCTGGCTCCCACTGCTCCTCGATGTCCTGCACCTCCGGCTGATCCGGAACCCCAAGATCCGCATCCATGTCATCTACCTCCACCATGTCCGCATCCTCCAATGGAGCCCCCCAATCATCTCCTGGTGCCTCGGCACCCTCCTTGCCTGCTATTGTTGCCTCCATGCCTCCTAGTGGCCCCTCGCCTCGCCATCACCATAGTGTCCACCATTGGTCATACTCTACGGTAGTCCCGACGTCATCCACATTTGGGACATCAATCATCGCATCTGAATCCTTGCCAAGTGGCACGATGACTCGCCGGTCCAGAGTCCTCTCGTCCCCTCGATGTCGATAGACCACGGGCTCACCAAGAAACCCCTGGCGCACCCCAAACTATCGTGTCACCCGACTGTATGATAATAACTCCTACTCGGTCCCATGTCGCCCAATCAGCCATCACCCCCTACGTACCCATCGAAGCCACTCTCCAGCCTCGCATCTCGGTAGGGGCGCCAGGACACCTCCCCTAGAGTAAGCCGAGCGAAGGCATCGGCATAGTGCCCTACGACACCTGCCCACCATCGACTCTATCCCTGCTCCTCAGACCACCGCCATAGAGCCGCGTAACCTATATCCTTATCCACCATCTCTGCCCAAGTCATCCATGGCAACCCAATCGGCCTCTCCACCGCTATATGTTTCCAAGCCCAGCTCTACAACAGATAGTTGTAGCTAATCCCCTTTCACCTCTCAATAGCGGACCTCGTACAACTCACCATAGAGCTGTGCTAGCAACGTCTATCCCCACCTCATGATCAACGGTGCCTCCGTCGAGCACTCCACCAGCCGGTAGACCACATCCAATAGGTTCCACGGGAACCTCGCACCTGACGAGTCAAGTAGCAGCATGTTGGAAATAAGGCCCATAAGTACTGCGTGCCTCACTCCCAACACTCCCTTCTACAACCACCATCGGACCAAAATCCTACCAATCTAGCAGTCGCCCTCTACCCTCTCCACTAGGCTCTCCACACCCACCTCCTCCCCATGCCCAAAGCATCGTATCGATAGTTGTCCATGATCACGCGATGTCATCTCGATCGGTAGTCCATCTATCAAAATCCATAGAATTCGATAGACATCCTCCAAGGTCACTATCATCTCCCATTGGGAGATGGAAGGTGTTGGTGCGACCTGACAAAAAAATAAAAACAACAAAATTCACAAAAACAATTTAACAAAAACAGTTTGTCAGTCTTGGGGTTTTGTACTCTAAGTTTAAAACTGATAAACAAAATAAAAACAACAAAATTCACAAAAACAATTTAACAAAAATAGTTTGTCAGTCTTGGGGTTTCTATACTCTAAGTTTAAAATCGACAGACAAAATAAAAACACAAAAACAATTTTTCAAATACAATTGTCAGTCTTAGGGTTTCTGTACTCTAAGTTTAAAACTGACAAAGTCTACACAAACAAAGCAAAATTAAAATAACAGTTTTTTAACCTAGGGTTTTCACCTACATTTTAAAACTGACAAGTTCAGCCTAAAAAACTAGGGTTTGCGTTCAGTTTATCCTAGGGTTTTAGTTTAACAAAATCGCAAAATACAAAATTTTTCCTAGGGTTTACTTTAGTATAAAGCGAAAAATAAATTTCAGAGTTCATTCCGTCTTTTCGAAATAAATGTAAATTAGGGTTTCATTTTCTTACAAAGCCAAAGAAAAAGAAAAACAAATTTCAACCTAAGTTTTAAGCTATGTTTTCCATTCAGGTGTAAGCTAAGTCTTGATTTGTGTTCAGTTCCATTTCAGGGTTTCACATTTAAACTTTGGAAAACAAAATAACAAAGAAAAATAAACAACTAACTTGCAGTTTTAAACATACAACAAACAAAAGCAAATAACGCCCAGGAGCACTTACTGGTCTCGCTTCGGCTCCGCCGCTCGATCCGGTTTGTGCACTCATGATGTCGGGAGAAATTCGGTAGCGCTTCGCTTTGCAGAATTAACCTCCTCCTCCTTAGAGCTCCAAATCGTAAGAAAATTCGAATGCAAATGAACCCAAACCCTAGTTTTGGCCTTTAAATAGGCTTTGTGAGCTTATATTCATTCCTCCCTAGGATGAGCACTCTGGTTAGTGCTCGTCCCTCCCTGGGACGAATACTAAGCTGATATTCGTCCCACCTAGGAACGAATTCAGGGCAAAAATTTCAAAAACATCAAAAATTGAACAAAAATGCACCAAAACTAGCAATAAGTTTGCCCGATGAAAGTGCTTTTGCACTTGACATTCCGGACATGCAAAACATACGTTGGGGTCACAAATCCTCACTATCCTACTCCCTAAGAAGGCTACCATAGCCGGACCGCTCCACGGGAGGACGGATTTTCGAGAATTTCATCCCCAAGCGGCGTCGCCAAAAGGGTCAAAAATCCAACCAAAAATAGCAATAACATTGCCGAACGAAGGCGCCTTGGCACTGGACATTCTTGGCACCCAAAATAGACATAGGGGTCACAAATTGTCGCTATCCTACTCCCTAAGAAGGCTACCATAGCCGGACCGCTCCACGGGAGAACGAATTTTTGACAATTTCAGCTCCAAAAAGCGTCACCAAAAGGGTTAACACCCACCAAAAATAGGTCTAAATGTCGAAAAACTGCACACACATGTAACGCTAAACATCTGAAGGCACCCTTGCACAAGTCATCTTGGGTCAAGCGACTCGTCACTTTTCTCATGAAGGTCATTCCCTCATCGATTCGTCGCTTGAGGGGGTAGTCACACTTAGTCACCAATCAACAAATACACACCCAACCATGGAAATGGCATGCATTCAAAGAATCATTGACAAAGACAATCACGCTCCTGCTTGGGGCAGTAAACAAGCAATAATCACAAACTGATCAAACACTTGGCATTTCATGAATCATGAACTCAAGGTTCCCATAGACAAAAGGTTGCGCCCTTTGCCTATTCATGACTGATCAATGTCCAAGCTCAAGTAACACCTCACCGAAAAAGGTTAACACTTGAATTGAGTTACTTCACTCGTCAGAAGCAAGGATTCAAGAATGCATGCCCCTTTCCATACTTGGGGCATCAAAAGTTGGTTAGGTTACTAAGAAACCCTAATCATTAGTGCTTTGGTTATCTATTTTTGCTTGATGTTGCGCCATGCACAATGCATCCCAAAAGGGGCATCTATAGACACCAAAACAGCACCAATCCGATTATGTGACTGCAAACACTGATCGCATTGACACACACAGCCCCAAGGGCAGCCCCCAGAGGTTAAACAGTGGTCCTAACCACTCTCACAACAGTTTTTGGAAGGTCAGAGATCAATTTGGCACCTTCAGGCACTTTGCTCAATATCCGTTCCACCCAGGGACGAATTCAAACCAGGATTCGCCCCACCCAGGGACGAATTCAAGATTCGCTCCAGGGTGGGGCGAATTGTAGGTTTGATGGGCAAAAAGTCAAATCTTGACAAATGGCAGCTCAGATCCACCACTTAACGCTTCCTTCATCGCATGGGAGTATGGGTGAGCATTTTCGAGCATTAGAGGCAATTACAAGGGCAGTCATGAAGTCCCTAATCAGGGAGGAATCTCCTTCCCCCTGGGAAGGCATGATTGCCAAGTGGCGCCTCTGCATGCCCATTTCAAGAGACCTCCAGGTCTATAAATTGGTGAGTTTCCTCACCCCAAAATATACAGAGAAGGAGCATTTTGGAGCAACGAAGTGCTATCATTTTACTTTCACACCCACACCCTTTTGAGTTGTGTCTTTCACATCCTTGATCTCTTTTGGAGAGGAGGTCATAGGGTGGTTATTGGAAGCACAAATCCGGAACCAAAACCTGACATTTGGCCACAATATCCCACCAAATTTGTTGACAATACCCCATAAGAGGTTTTGGACCCATCCCAAGTGGATTGGTGCCGAAATCAGGCCCCAAATGGTGGGCGGCCTGCCTCCGGGCGCCCCCTCCTGCACTGCTACAGTCCTAATCGCCCCTCTTCGGAGTGATTGGAAATCTATGGCAGGTTTGCTTTCTTTTCATTTTTGCATTCAATTCTATGCTGCTTAGATAGGTTGCCATTTAAATTTCATTTCGTTTTGAACAATTTTGATCATGTTTCTATCTTCGTTCGCCTTTACTAACTTGCAGGTAGCATCATCAAATTCCCATTGACGAAGGCCAAATTGGGAAAATCTGACCATCTGGGTCTTCCCAAAATACCCCCAATTAGCTAACCCCAAGTTTGCAGGTCATTTGGAGCTTCCTAGATAGGACATTTGGGACAATACCTTTTCGGCATTTTGTTGCAAGTAAATTCGTCCCGCCCCGGAGCGAATTCAAATTGGCGAGGAATTTCTCTTTTCCCCATATATATATATATTTTTCTCTCTCTCCCTATAACCTATTCTTGTTCCTTTGAACGTAGGGTCTGGACATCGGAGGAGCAGCAAGGAGTCAAGACTCATCAACGCAAGCGGCGGTGACGTTTGGTCCGCCCATTTTACATGTGGGCACGCGGAAGAAGGAAGGGCATCCATGGATGTAACAAGAACGCATACCTAAACGCTCCTAGCCCTTGGAAGGGGAAGGATGCGCATTGTAACCGAGTTGTGAAACATATCAATAAAAAGGGTTGTCTTCTTTATTGGCTTCTTGTTTAAGTTTCGATTCGTTCATGCCTTCCCTCTTTTCATGCACTTTCAATTCCTAGGATTTAGCGTTAAGTTTGGTCCAGTTTGCATCGCATCTTCGCTTTCCTTTTTGCTTCCGTATCCTCGTGCTTTCACTAGTCACTATGCTTATCATCCCTACATACCCCTGCATGGGGCAATTCTGTTGCACCTCATTGACTTGAAGGGGTTTTTCCTGTGCATCATGGGCCGACAGGGGAGTCTCTGAAGACTTCCATCTATTGGTTGTTTGGCGCTATGGGGTTGTCCACCACCAATGTCTTGTTGTCGATTAGGTCTTACACCAAGCCTTTAAACTTCCAACATGCATTAAGGTCATGTCCCTTCTGTCTGTGGAACCTACAGTACAATTCCTCCCTATACCCCTTAGGCTTTGGCGCATTGGGGTCTATGGTTTGAATCTCGGGTAGGTTGATCAAGTTTGCCGCTGACAAGTGGTCAAATAGGGAGTCCCTGGACTCTATGTAAGGTGTGAACTATCACCTAGGGTGATGTTGCTGATTTTGTTCTTGCTCTTGATTTTCTCTGTCATAATTGTTAGGAGGCACCGCCTAATAGTTAGCCTTTTGAGGTTGTGTTGCTTGTGTAGGCTTAGGGACGTTTATAAACACCTGATTGACCGCAGCGGATTTTTGTTGCGTGGTTCCTATTTTAGTGTTCTTAGACCATTCTTTCTTCTTTGGATTGGCAATATCGCCATCCTGTATCTTGATCTCCTCAATGATTCTAGCTTGCGCCAGAGCTTCCTCAAGAGTGGTATATTGCTGCAGCTGTAATAGCATGGAGATCGATCTCAAACAGCTCTTTGAGAACATTTGGGTTAGATCGAATATGGGAGGGAGGTAAGTCAATTTGGAAAGCAACATCCTCCATCGGTTCCCATATGCCACCGTGGTCTCTTCCTCATACTGCTTAAGGCTAGCTAGGTCGCTTAGTGACGCCTTTTTCTTGTTGTTGAAGGTGAAGCGTTTGAGGAATGCATCCACTAGCTGATCCAAGTTATTGATGCTATGTTTTGGTAACTGAGTGAACCAATCCGAGGCAGGGCCTACAAATGTGGTTATAAATGTTCTTAGCAACAAAGCATCGTTGTCCTGAATGCCAAAGCATTGGCTCAGGAATCTAGTCACATTCTCTTGGGCATCCTCCTCCCCTCTAAAGAGTGCCAACTAGGGCAATTTAAAGTGTTCAGGGTATGGGGGTGCCGGAACTGACGGATGCACAGGGTGACTGCGGAGTTGGCATAAAATGGGCTTTTGGGGCCTAGAATTCTTGGTCTCCACAGACTCTATGCGCTCTAGCAGCACTTTATATGCATCGAAAGTTTTAATTTCTTCCTCCTTAGTTTGCTCCCGTTGTGGGTTGGGAGGAACTTGAGGCCTATAGAGGGGTGGTCGGATAGTAGCCCCTCTGCCTTGATAGGACGTTTTAGCTCGCTCTTCTTCTTGCTCATACTCCTCGTAGGCTTCTTGAGGAGTTTCTGGGTGAGACCTATAACCATCGGTGGGTCCCCGCGGAGGGCACCCATCGTTGTTCCTAGGAGTGGCCTCCCTCTCAGGTCTAGGAGGTCTCGGAGGTAGCACTTGGTAAGGTCATGGGGACCTGTCTCGCACCAAGGGGTTGTGCCTCTCATACACTTCTACTTTATGCGCACGAGGGGTTGGGACCTTCTCAAGCATAGTGTTATGAAGCAATTTGGTTGTCTGACGCTGAATGCGCTCTTTGTTAAGGTGGTACAAATGATCTAGTTGTTGTTGATCTTGCCTAAGCTGCATGATTTGTGCTTGGCGAGTGGCATGTTTGGCAAATTCCAAGTTAATTTGTTCCATCATCTCGTGATTAGGAAGCCTAGATGCCTCTCCTACATGTCTATCTCGGTCATGGTGATCCGAGACCCCTATGGGTTGCTTTCCTTTGTCAAGGTTAGCGGCATTCACTCGAGGCACTGGCCTCAATGGGTGATCCCGATAAATAGCAGGTGCAGAGGTGCATCACTCCTGCGCGGTGTACTACTCTTGAGGAACACGGTGGTCTTCCTCGTACTCCCTTTCGTATGTATGAAGGGTGTGGGGAGAATTGTCTTGCCCTACCTGAGGATCCCTGTGCTCTGGATTTTGTCTAGTGTTTTTAACAGTAATAAGAGGTAAATGAGGGATGAAAAAATCATGTGCCCCCTCCTTATGGACCCTATGTTGCTCTAGCGCTTCATCACTAGGCCACTCATAACGAGTGTCTAAGGGAGGCCTCCTTTCTATGTTGAGTGCTACGTGTAGGTTCTCCTCTTGAAAAGGTCTATGCTAAGTGGGGGTGCCCCTCAAAGAGGTGCCCCTATAGTCTTGTTCTGTGGTGGCATGATGTGGACTATCTTGTGGGTCAGGCCGCCAAGGCGGGATGACCAAGTCCTCAGGACTATATCGGAGGTGACTTGTCCCCCTTTGTGCACTCTTTGCAGCGTCTGCCCATGATTGGGCTCAGCTACGGGTGTACACCATGGTGAATTTTTCCTACAAGATACGTATATTTTTATCTCTTTTTATGATTTTTATGTTACACTAAACAAAAGGGAAACACACAATCGAAGCAATGATTATCTTGTTTAAATATTAAAAGTGTGCCCTAAATCTGGTTTAGTGTGTTTTTATTTTTATTTTTTGAAAGCTTATGTAAAGAACGTTTAAATGCAATATGATGGCTCTTATGACTCCCAAAAATGGTCTCCCCTTTGATATATCATTACCGAGCTGATATACCAACCTCTCTATATACTCGCACTTATGTGAGGGAAACTATTGCTATGTGAGAGCAGATGGTATGTGGAACATAGGCGATACGGAAGGGGAATCGCTCTGTTTATGACACCTACCATAGAAGAATTATCCTCATGCACTGGGAATCACCCCAACTACACTTGGTCAGCTTTCATCAGGATTTACGTCTAGCAACAGTCGCAATCGGGGTTATGTATGCAATATCTCAAGCCAAGGTGGTGATGAAATCCACCGTTGGTCTTGTTCAAGGGTTGGGATTTTACAACCAACTCCTTGTCGTTTAAATTACCACGTGGTGTGTGGGGTTCTTTTTCAGTTGCATAAATGAAGGAAACAAGCATTCAAACTCTCTTATGCGAGCAAATAACCACAGAACAGAAAACAGAAAGCAAAAAAATTGACAGAAGGTGTTTTTGGATTTCTACCCAAATCGGATGTCTTTGAATTTTTGCCTTAAAACTGCACAGAGAGCTATTCATCCCAAGGTGAGATGAATAACATAACAGTATTCGTTCCAGGGTAGGACGAAGTCCTATTCGTCCCTGGGTAAGATGAATTACAACTATGTACTCATCACAGACTGAAATGAACAGCAGTCCAATGTTTGAAAACTTGGTACTTGTAAGAAAAACAAGCAAATTTTAATCAAAAAATTAATATTAAAATCAAGGGACAGAGGTCCCACCGTGATCGCCACTGAAAGCACAAGGATACAGAAACAAAAAAGGAAAATGCCAAGTACGATGCTTTTAAAACCAAACTTAATGCTAAAAGCCTATATATTGAAAAATGCATAAAAAGAAAGGACATAGATGAATCAACACAAGATAAAAGCAATATAAAATATGGCCATTTTTATTGATATGCTTTTAAAGTCATGTTACAATACGTCTCCTTCCCTTTTAGGGGACAGGAGCGTCAAATATGTTTCTTATCACATCCATGGATATCAATCCTTCTTTCGCGTGCCCACATGTAATATGGGCAGACCAGAACATCATCACCGCTTGTGTATATGATTTTTGACTCCTTCCTACTCCTCTGATGTTGAAGACCTGCATTCAAGGAAACATAAAAGATCAATAGCACCTGCAGATAGAATAGAACATGTATTTCCCAAGGCCTATTGTTAGTGTATGCATGAAAATATTAAATCGATAACCAAATAACATCAAAATGACCTAGAAATTTTATAGAAGCATGAATATGTTACCAGAAAGCCACTGCAAAAAGAATAGTCAAGAAATTCCTCACATATTTGTATTCGCTTTGGGGCGGGACGAATAAACCTGCAACAAATTGTTAGAAAGCACCCTCTTTAATGTCCTATCCAAAAAGCTCCAAATGACCTGCAAAGTTGGGGTTAGCTAATTGGGGGTATTTTGGGATGACCCAGATGGTCATATTTCTCCAATTTGGCCTATATCACCCATAATCTGATGGCACTATCTGCATGTTAGTAAAAGTGGAAAATAATAAAAGCATAACCAAAACTTGTCAGAATGAAGTGAAATTTAAACTAGAGCTTATTTGAATAACCTAGAATCATATGCAAGAGAAAAATAAGAAAAATCTACCACATATTTCTATTTGCTCTGGGACAGGGCGTTTAGAACTATGGTAGTTTGGGCGGCGCCCGGGGGCAAGACGCCCATTGTTTGGGACTCTGTTTCGACACCAATCCACTTGGGATGGATCCAAAACCTCTTATGGGGTGTTGTTGGCAAATTTTGTGGGATATTATGGCCAAATGTTCGGGTTTGGGCTTCAGATTTGCACTTCCAATAACCACCCTATGACCTCCCTTCAACAAGAGATCAAGGATGTGAAAGGCACAAAATCAAAAGGTATGTGTGTGGATGTAAAATGGCAGAATTTCGTTGCTCAAAATGCTACCTCTCTCTCTATATTTTGCGCGAGAAGACTCACAAATTTATAGACCTAGGGTCTCTATGTTTGAATGCGCATGCGAGGGCGCCACTGGAGTTGCATGTCCTATTTTGGAAAAAAATTATTCCCTGATTTAGAGTCTCCTTGCATGAGGCCTCCAAAAATCAAAGACATGCATGACTGAAGTCTCTCTCCTTGATTTGAATCTGTTCCTCGCAATTGCATGGCCCAAAGCTGTAGTTAACTGGCAGACCTGTCGAGGTTTGACATTGTTTGCCAGTCAAACTTTCTATTCGTCTCACCCTAGGGCGAATGCTAATAATCATCCCTAGGTGAGATGAATGCCAATTTGTAATCGTCCTAGGGTGGGGCGAGTAGAGAGCAAAGTGCCAAAAAGGTGCCAAATTGACCCTTGACCTTCCAAACTACTTTTGGGAGTGGTTAGGACCACTATTTAACCTTTGGGGGCTGCCCTAGGGGCTGTGTGTGTCAATGCGATCAGCGCTTGTTGTCACATAATCGGATTGGTGCTGTTTTGATGTCTACATACTGATAAAATATCCTTTATTATTTGTTTAAGAATCCAATGCTAATTTTTTAGACCCCTTCTCTCCTTTCTCTCCACTCTCTTCCCTCCTCTATGTTGTACATCTCATTTTTCACTTACAAGCATAAAAAATCAATGATCTCCTAGTTATGAATGTTGGTTGAAATGTTAGTGCCACCTAAGCATCCGTATCCATTCTTTTGCAAGAAGTTTCCAATATTTTAGTGCCACCTGAGCATTCTTATCCATTCTTTTGCAAGAATTTTCTAGCCTTTTACATTGAAAGTCTAATTCTCACTCACTTGTCCATTTACCACATGGATGCTTTTACATCATTTAACGTCATTAAAACCTTGCTTATTATATTTTGTTTGATTCAATATCATTTTACATTTTCTATAATAAACATCTTGCTTTCAACTCTTGTGATAATGAGTATCTATAATACAAATAACCTATCTTTATTCAATAACTACCTAATGTTAAAACAATGGTTTACCAACTTGAATATCCTTTAAACTTAAAATACCTCAAAAGCATTCTCCTAAATCATAGTGCTAGTATATACTTAATAAAAATGATGTTATCTATCTTAATTTTTAAAAATGCTTTTTGGTGCATATAAATCTACAACATAGAATCAGGTTAAAATCCCATTGGTTTAGATAAAAGATAAATTTATCTTTTAAAAATATTTCTATCATCTTAATTCAAACAATTAATAAACTAAAGTAGATTATAATATAGCATAAACGGAGAATACTTGATATATTATAGTTAAAATTTTAGCTTTATTGCCATTTTAAATTATACCATAATCAAAAGTATATGCAAAAACAATGCAAACAAAAAAAATTTAAAAAAAAAGGACAATATCGGTTAACGCCGAAAGATATGAATCGTGTAGAGACACACTTAAAAAATTAGTACTCAAATATTCACAATCAACTGCATCGATCAATATGTTATGGGATTTTCTATATTTAAAGAAAGGCTGGCTGCATCAATATATAGGTAACCCTTGCAATTCTAAGCTTATCGACAATTGCGGCAGGGGGACGCTGCATCAACCATATAGAAACCATAACACCAAGGAAAAGAAGAGAACGAATATACGATTACCTATTTCCACCTATCTGAAGACAATGCAGTATACAGACAAAAGACATGACATAGATCATACGATGAGGAGAGGACATTGATGGATAGATGGATAAGTCTGTGTAAGAAATAAACGACATTGTGTGCATTTAGATGGTATTGACAACGCAGTATACAGACAAAAGACATGACATAGTTGATACAGACAAAAGACATGACATAGTTGATACAATGAGGAGAGAACATTGATGAATAAGTCTTTTAAGAAATAAGCGACATTGTGTGCATTTAGATGGTATGGAATTTTTTTGAAAAGTAAAATATTATATTGATAGAATAAGAATTAAATTATAGTTATAGGTTTCTTATTTTTTTTTATAAGATTTGGATTAACATTTCTAAAAATAATAAAAAATAAAATACCAGCAGAAACTTAAAAAAAAATTCATTTTTACTTTACACTGATTTTAAGAAACTTAACAGGCTCGACAATCTTAAGAACACAACCCATACTATACCAAAAAGTATTACAAAAAAACACTAACAAACTATTCACCCTCCATTAACTCATAAGACTCAACAGACTCTGAATCATTTTAAAAGCTTGTAAATGGACTTGTTGCTAAAACAATGAAATAAGGTAATTACTTTAACGAATTGGTATATGTGTATTGTTTCCCTGCATGCAGGAGAAAAACTGGAAAAGGAGATAAACAACGACGAGACGCTGAAGACAGAGAAGGATGAGCTTGCTCTAATCACCGACCCAAATTCCAATTCTCAGCCTCAGAATAAGAGGCGTTATAGGGGAGTAAGGCAAAGACCTTGGGACAAATGGGGTGCAGAAATTCGAGATTCAAGGAAGGCAGCTCGGGTATGGCTAGGAACATTCACGACAGCAGAGGATGCAGCCAAAACCTACGACGACGCTGCCCTCAAACTCAGGGGAGCAAGGGCCAAATTGAACTTTCCTGAAAGAGCTTACCTCACTTCCTGCAACAAAACTACTACTACTAATAATAATATGGGTATTATCTCAAAACTGGAAAATGCGGTCAGAGGTGACAGTGGCAGAATCCATATTACATATGCAACCTCCACATTATCGGACTCCCCATTCGCAGGGCCCCAAGAGACGCCGACGTTGATTCATACTGGTAGTCCAATAGAACACGACACCGCTTTTTCGGAATTATTCCAACTTGAATTCAGTGCATTGGGAGATAATTCGTCTATTTCTCCCCAGTTGGTTTACCATGGAAATCTCGTGCCGAATGCACATATCCATTCCCAGTGGTATAATAATTATCTTGCCTTTAATTTTCCTGACCGATACTCTGGTTTTACTAGGTGGCAGCAGCATCAGCTTCTGCAACTTGATCAAGAAACACAGTTTGCTGTCTTGTGCCAGAGAAGCGTAGACTATCGTCCAGTGATTGGGAGACCAATAACGGATTCTTTGATTAAAAAAGGTCACAGACCATCTATGTGCAAAACCTATGTGCATGGGATTCATGAGAAGATGCTTCTTCCACCGCATCTTTTTCAAAATCAAACAGTAAAAAATACAGGACACGATGAGTTGCAGAATATTCCAGGTAGTGTTGCTGATGAAACATCTTCTAACGTGGCTCCCTTTCAATCTCAATGCGAATCTTTCAATTCTTCAGTAGCTGGTTTTCCCATGATTGTTGCAGCCCAGCTACTTGACATTAATACAAGGAAATAAGAAGCGACACGTTTTAGTTGCTGTCCAGTTTACTTAAAACCAGAAAGGGAATGCGGATAATTGAGAATATTCAAATGTATGTCCGGTATAGTTGGTGTAATTTTTAGTGATGCTCGTTGAGAATCAGGTTTGGAAGCCAAACATGTTATTATTATTATTATTAAAAAGGATAGGTGACAAAGGTAAGAGGAAATTGATATTTATTCTTTACATTTGATGCTTTCCTCAATATCTTTGTTGTTTTTGTGTGTCGTATATCTTATCTAAGTATATTATGTGAGTAGCAATTGCACAGAAGAATTTAGGAGAAGATATTCTGAATAAAGATATTTAAAATATAAAATAACATTGTGTAGTTATTATTTTATGAAGAATTATTTAATTTAATAATTTTAATTATATAATATATTTTTATATTAGTATAATATGATTATAAATAGATTTGTTATACAATGGTTATTATTACTTTGAGATGAGAGATGTATTTACTGTTTGAAAATAACTTTATTAAAAGAATATAACACTTTGAAAAACAAACTATTATATTAATGCTTTCATCTCGATAATTTATTAATGGATTTATAAATAAATAAAATTCGAATTGTTATTTTAAAAATAAATTTATATATTAATGTTTTTATCTTGATAATTTATTAACAGATTTATAAATAAATAAAATTTGAATTTTTACTTATTGTTATGTAAATTTACTGTCGTGGATCTTAGCGTATTAGGTATTTATCAGACAAAAAGACAACAAGAATTATAAATTGCAAATAAACAAATGAGTTAGCAATTCATCTCAGATGACAGTCTTCTTAAATCCTAAGAGAGTTATATTTTAATATAATTTCCAATATCAATGGAGGTATTTTTTTAAAAATGTGTCTTGAAAGTGTTATGTTTTACCCTATTTGGATGAGTACTAACATATTTGATGTGCTGGGAATTTTAGATGTTGTTTTGTTGTGTATATATCAACTACAATTGTATGTCATTTTCTATGATGGAGATGAAAACTGAAAATTTTAATTGGATGAACTTATTGATTTGAGTATGATGGTGATGTTGAAAAATGATAAAAACAATTAATATTTGTTTTCATCTACATGGAAGGCGACAATTCCAATTGTATCCAATTTATTATGATGGAGATGGAAGCAACAATGTTTACATAAAGAATAAAACCATGATATATGCTATCACTTAAATGGGTGAATATGTTAGGAATTATTACATCGCAGCTAATGTGGTATGAAAGATGAGTAAGCACTCAACACATGATATGTGTGGCCTACTAGAGAACACGAAATAAGTTAGGAGTTATTACATCATATTGTAGACACCAAAACAGCACCAATCCGATTATGTGACTGCAAACACTGATCGCTTTGACAAACACAGCCCCCGGGGCAGCCCTCAGAGGTCAAACAGTGGTCCTAACCACTTTCATAGCAATTTTGTAAGGTCAAGAGGCAATTTGGTACATTTAGACACTTTGCTCGATATTCGTCTCACCCGGGGACGAATACTAAGCTGGGATTCGTCTCACCCAGGGACGAATTTTGAAATCGTCTCACCCAGGGACGAATTCCAAGTTTAACGGGCAAAAAGAAGAATGGCGCCAAGTGGCAGCCAGGGACAGTCGATTGATGACTCCTACCTCGCACGCGTGTGTGGGTGAACAGATGGGCCGTTAGAGGACTCGTCACAAGGGCGATTATGAAAGCCCAAGTCATGGAGGACTCCCCTCCCTCATGGGAAGACATGACCGCCACATGGCACCTATGACCAACACATGGCGCTTATGCTTCCCTCTCAAAAGAGACCCCATGGGTCTATAAAAGGTGGGACTTTTCTCACCCAAAAGGAGAGATTGGAGGCGATTCTAAGCAACGAAGTGCTGTCCGATTGAATACCCACTTGCATCCTTTTGATTCACCTTCTCACATCCACTAATCTCTTTTGCAAGGGAGGTTATTGGGTGGCTTTTGGAAGCGTGGATCCAACCCAAATCCAACATTTGACCACCTTACACCACCAATTTGCGGACATCCCAATCCTAAGAGGTTTTGGGCCCATCCCTAGTGGATTGGCGCCAAGATCAAGTGCCAACGGTGGGAGGCCCACTTGGGCACCCCCGCACTTTCTAAGTTTTATTCCAAAAGCATTCTAGATTATTGTTTCAGGTTGCATCTCATGTTATTCTGTTTGGTTAACTCATAGCTTCAATTTCATAACATTTTGATCAGATTTTATCATGCCTTTTGTCGCTTTGTTGTCCTACTAACTTGCAGGTGGCGACATCGAATTCCCGAGGATAGAGGCCAAATTGGGAGAATCCGACCATCTGGGTCGTCCCAAAATGGCCCCAATTACATAACCCCTCTGTTTGTAGGTGTTTTGGAGGTCTCGGGATTCGACATTGGAGCAGTACCACTTCGGCTTTTCCAACACAGCAGAATTCGTCCCACCCAGGGACGAATAGCAGTCAGAATTCGTCCTGCCCAGGGACGAATTCCAGTTGAAGGCAGATTGGCCGACTGTCTCGATGGCAGTGGCCCTCTGGTGATGTCTTCTGTCCTCTGTCAGGTTTTTAGGTCATTTAGAGTCATTTTGTCTATCGATTTGGCTAATTGTTTACATGCATCTTTTGGCGATTTTAGAGAACAAACACTTACTATTTGCAACAGGTGCTACCGACATCTTCGTTGTTTCTTTGTTCGCAGGAGGAGCAAGCGAGAGGTCAAGGACTCATCAACATCAGCGGCGGCATCATCTTGGCCCGCCCATTTCAAGTGTGGGCACGCGGAAAGAGGAACCTTAAGTCTCGATTGTAATCAAATTCTTTTAACGCTCCTAGCCCCTGAAAAGGGAGGAGGCGTATTTGTAATAGAGATCAAGAGAGTTTAATGAAAGGGCTGTGTTTTCTCCATTTGCTTGTATCTCATTTCAATGCGTCTCTTTCATTTCATGCATTCTACATTTCTAGGACTTAAGCGTATTTGATTTTGAATGCATCGCAATTAGTGTTTCCTTCGCCCGAAATCTCGTGCTTTCGGTGGCGATCACGGTGGGACCCTGTTCCCCGGTTTTTAAGATCACAAAAGCGATTAAATTTTTGTGTTTTGTGCTTGACGAGTACATTTTTTTGTTGCGAGACTATTATTCGTCTCTGACTGTGATGAATTCTTTACTGTAATTCGTCTGACCCTGAGACGAATTCAAATTCGTCTCTGGCAGGGACGAATTCTGTTCTGAAATTCGTCTCACAGAGGGACGAATTCCTGCTTGTAGATTTTCAGAGTAGAAATTCAGAAGCAACCGGTCCAGGCAGAGAAGAGGTAGGGATTTTTATAATCTCTGTTAAATTTTTCTATTTTTGTTTCTGTTTCTTTGATTGTTTTCATTTTATCCTGCATTGCTTAGGGAAAGTCATTTATGCTTGTTTCATTTTCGCTAAATAAAATGAATCCCACACACTTCACGCAATAACTTTAAACCAAGGAGCTGGTCGTAAGACCCCAGCCCTTGAGCAAGACCAACGGTGGGTTCATCACCACCTTGGCTTAGCTTTGCATCCATTTCCCCGATTGTCACTGTTGTTAGGCGTAAATCCTGACGAAAGCTGACCGAGTGTCGCTGGGGTGATTCCCATGCGCGCGAGGATAAGTCTTCTATGGTAGGTGTCATTAACAGGACAATCCCCCTTCCGTACCGCCTACGTACCACGTACCTTCTGCTCTCACGTACCTATAGTCTCCCTCTCGTAAGGGCGGGTATATAGAGAGGTTGGTATATCGGCCTGGTTGGTATATTGAAGGGGCGACCATTTTGGGAGTTATATGAGCCTTCATTATGCATTTAAACGTTCTTCAAAAACATTCAAAAACAAAACAAAACATCAAAATGCACTAAACCAGTCTAGGACACACCATTAAATCTTTAAAAGAGATAATCACTGTTTGTGTATGTGTGTGTTCATTTCTGCTTAGTGTAACAAAAAGAAAAATCATCATAAACAAAAGATAAAAATCTACGCATTTTGTCATTTTCTCCAAAAGCTCCAAGGATTCCCGTAATCGCTTGGTCACTCCAAAATGCCCCAAAGGTGTCCATGAACCCTTTGGTCAACCCAAAATCACCCCAAATGTGCCCATAAGTGATGCGGGAGCATCCAACAAAATTTAGGAAATTTTACTTTTTTTTCCTAAATTTTAGTGCATCTTGCCGGGGCCATAACTTCTCAACCGTAGCTCCGATTGACTTGAAATTTTACAGGGAGTTAGTTGGGATAATTTTAAACAAATATGATTCCCTAGAATCCTATTTGCCCAAAAAAGTCAGTTTTCGGGGCCAAATTCCATCATCTAGTGCCCCGAAATTAGGTTCTAAAATTGCGTGCCCAATTTTTTACACTTTTTGAGCTGTTCGGATGTCAATATCTCCTAATGTATTTAGAGCTAGGACTTGAAACTTCATTTTTGTCTTATCTACCATAAGAGGGATGCACACGCCAATTTTGGGCCCCATCTGACTCATTTTAATTTTTAGGGTTTTCTAGAGAGACATCGTCATGGTGCTCACCCGCAGCCAAGCCCAATCACGGGCGGAGGCTATGGGGAATGTCCAAGGAGGCACGAGTCATCTCCGTTACAATCCCAAGGATTTGGTCATACCACCTTGGTGACCTAACACACAAGGCAGACCCCTCCACACCTTAACGGATAGGGACTATAGGGGCACCCCTTCTAAGAGCACTTCTGTTCAGCATAGCACGCAGCACACACCCTTCCATGAGGGGTACATTCATAGGAGAGCTCCCTTAGATGTTCGCTATGAGCGGTCACCACGCGATGAAGCGATAGAGAGGCACACCGTCCATTTGGAGGGACAACGTGGATATGGCGTCCCTTCTTTACCTCCCATCAGAACAGAAAGACAAAATCCAGAGCGCAGGGCTCCTTACACAGGGCGAGCTAACTCCGCCCGCCCCTTCCAAACCCATGAAAGGGAGTACGAGGAAAGCCATCGCATTCCTCGAGGACAACAAACAGCGTGGGAACCTTGCGTTTCCACCCTTGCTAGGTATCATGATCATACATCGAGGCCAGAGCCTCGAGTAAATGTCGCCTACCTCGACGAGAGGAAGCGACCCATTGAAATTTTAGATCATCAAGATCGAGGCAAACACATAGGAGAAACATTCCAACCTCCTGAGAAAAATAGGGTAGACCAAATTGACCCGATAGTCGCCAGACATGCCACCCGTCAAGCCCAAATCACGCGGCTTAAACAAAGTCATCAGGAGATAGAGTATCGACACCGCTTGGATAGAGAGCGCATGCAACGCGAAGCGGATGAGTTACGCTATGAACTACCTGAGAGGGGGCCAACCCCTCGCACCCAAAGAGCCAAACAATATGAGAGGCATAATCCGTTGGTGCAGGACAGGTCTCCACGACCTCGTCAAGCTTTGCCTCCGAGACCTTATAGACCCGAGAGGGAGGCCACTCCCCGAAACAATGATGGGTACCTTCAGCAGGGACTCAATCAGGGTCATAGGTCTCGCCCAGAGACTCCTCAAGAATTTTATGAGGAGTATGAACCAGAAATAGAACATGCCGAAACTCCCCATCAAGGCGGGAGGGCTGCCATTCGGCCACCCCTCCATAGGCCTCCAGTCTTCCATAACTCACAACGGGAGCAAACAAAAGAGGAAGAAATAAAATCTTCCGATGCATACAAAGCGCTATTAGAGCGTTTGGAGTCTGTGGAGACAAAAGCTGTTGGGCATCAAAAACCCACATTACGTCAACTCCGCAGTCATCCAGTGCATCCCTCAGTGCCTACACCTCTTTACCCCGAACACTTCAAGTTGCCTCAATTGGCAATCTTTAAAGGTGAAGAGGACGCACAAGAACATGTCACAAGATTTCTAAGTCAATGCTTCGGCATCCAAGATAATGACGCATTGTTGCTTAGAACATTCATAACCACATTCGCGAGGCCCTGCCTCGGATTGGTTCACACAATTACCCAAACACGGCATAAGCAACCTAGATCAATTAGTAGATGCGTTTCTTGAACGCTTTGCCTTCAACACAAGGAAGAAGGCATCACCGAGTGATCCGGCTAGCCTCGAGCAATTTGAGGAAGAAACAATGGCAGCATACGGGAATCGATGGAGAGCTTTGCTTTCTAAGTTACCCTACCGTCCCCCTATGTCCGATCTCACACTAGATGTTCGCAAAAAGTTGCTTGAAATCGATCTCTGGGCTATTGCAGCTGCAGCAATACGCCAGCTTAGAAGAAGCTTTGGCGCAAGCCAGAGTTATAGAAGAGATCAAAATAGGCGAAGGCGCAATCGCCAAGCCTAAAAAGAAAGAGTGGAATAAAACCACTAAAACCGGGACAACGCAATCACAACACGCTACGGTTAACCAAGTTGCGATAAATGTTCCCGTGCCTGTGCAAGAAATGCAGCCCCAAAAGGCTAATTACCAGGCAGTGCCTCCTGGTTATGAAAGAGATAATAGAAGACAGGAGCAGAATCAGCAGCGTCACCCTAGGCGACAATTCACCCCTTACACGGAGTCCAGGGACTCCCTATTTGACCGCTTGTCGGCGGCAAATTTAGTCACTCTGCCAGAAATCCAAACTATAGACCCTAACGCTCCTAAGCCTAGGGGATACGAGAGAGGAATTGTATTGTAGATTCCATAGGCGCAGAGGACACGACTTGAATGGATGCTAGAAATTCAAAGAATTAATCCAAGATTTGATCGACAATAGAACATTGGCCGTGGACAACCCCATAGCGCCAAATAATCAACAAATGGGGGTATTCAAGGACCCTTTGCCTGCCCACGAAGCACAGGCAAAACCTCTCCAGATTAACGAGGTGCGACAGAATCTTCCCATGCAAGGATTTGTGGGAATGATTAGTATAGTGACAAGGAACAAAAAGTACCCAGCGGTTGCCCCCGAGGTAGCTACGAGGGAAGTTCCGACAACATCGCAGCCTCAACAACGCCCAACGCGAGTTGCCTCCGCCTAGACCCGAGGTCACGATACGGACCAAACTCACGTAGAGTTTGCGGACCACATCGGCTAGGCTGTCCATTTACGAGCTTATTCAACAGTCAGCACCCCATAGGGAAGCTCTTATGGACATTTTAAAAGCCATCGAATTACAGACTCACGAAGCAAATTCTTTCAACAACTTCGTGGGACATGTGAAACGATGTACGGAGCCGGTCATCACCTTCAGAGAAGATGAAGTCAAAACAATATCGAATGACATGGCAGATCCACCCCGCACGTTATCGCGCGGGTCAACGGGATCCCGTACAAGAGAGTGTTGGTAGATACTGGCTCGTCCAGTAACATCATTACCACTGCAGCCTTAAAACATTTGAAGCTGCCAGCCTCTCACATCACAGCCTCCACGTACACACTGCGAGCTTTCAACGATGCAATATGCTCGACAGTCGGCACAGTTGTTCTGCCTGTCCAGGTAGGACAAAAGACAATACCTACATTGTGCCATGTGTTGGAAGGCGAGATGGCTTATAATATACTTGCTAGGGCGGCCTTGGATCGGGGGACATGAAGTGTGTCCCTTCGATCGCTCACCGGTGCTTAAAGTATGCTTTTGAAGGAGAAATACATGTAGTCCCAATGGACTTAGAGCCCTTCAAGTATTGCAATGCGGTACAATTCATGCCTCAATCGACCCTCCCTTCAACGCATTTGGATTTCCAGTTAAATCCATCTAAACAGGGTCCAATACCGCAGGCACCATTGGTGACCAAATCAACAAAATCCCAGCCAGGTGAGCCTTCATCATCTGCTCCTTCATTATCAACGCCACCTGTCATGGCCAAATAGAAGGACAAGGGAAAACAGATCATGGAAGAGGCTCAGCCCTTAGAAGAGGGGTTGCCCACAATTTCAACGGTATCAACAGAAGAAACACCTCACAACGAGAAGCGGAGACTCCTAAAATGCCGAACATGGAATGGACTCAGGAAGGACTCCCGTTTCCTCCCACCCAATCATCAACAATCACTGTTGAAATGGCCAGTACGGGCCTGGGGGAGTATTTAGTGCAAAATGTTGTGGCAACCCCCGCATTGGAGTCAGTACAAGACATGGGGAGACCTCGCCTTCCCATAGGGACAGTTGTTCCTCTAGGCTACCCACCAAACCAGACGAATTTTGTGTATGGGGGCCTTGATCATGGTCTTGAACCATGCAAACAAAAGGAAGCAGACGAAGAGCCTTTTGTTGAAAACATCAACTATCTGTCAAACCCAGACTTTGCCCTAAAATATCTCGGCCAATGCAATTGGCATGGATACGGAGCTAGGCGAGATATGAGCAAGGGATGCGGGTCCTTTGCCAACCAAGATATCGGGATGCCATATGATAAGTCGGGAGTAGGGTTCAACCACCCCCTACCCTTAGACATCTTGGTCAAAAATATGCAAGGCCTAGAAATAGGCAACAAGGGGGGATTGGCACCGGATCCTTATGCCAACCCGAATACAGAATATACATTGGGAGATTACCTCCCATGGTCAACAAACACCCTTGGCAACAGTAGTAATCCCTCTCCTTTGCTAGAGAGAGGCGAGAGTTCGGAGATTAATCCTCAAAGAGAACATCAACGGCTTCCAGACATCTTTTTGAAGCTATTCCCCTTAGAGGTTCCAGCTGAACCAACACAGTGTCAAGAGAATCAGGTCCCTCCACCAAGAGTGGAACAACCACAATGGGACCAGATTAACTTGCTGGAACAAGGAGAGCCCTCAACGTCGCAAGCAACAGTTGCTGAAGAGAATGAACATTTTTGGGTCCCCGAAAGTGATTCAGAAGATGAGACTGAGATGGACTATCTCAGACATGCGCGACGGCATCACCGCCCTTTAACTCATGAAGATCTAATGGGACAGATGGGCATACTACTAGGGCATGAATGGTGGGTAGACCCTGCAAGGTGGGACCAAGTATTGGATCCATGGCTCCAAATCCACGATGAGCACCATCCACCCCGAGATCCCATCATGACATCAGTACCGAGGGAAGACCCTGTCCTCCATCAACACATAGGGCCGATCCATTCATGCCCATACCTCTAGAGCCAGATCCGGAGTGCAAAGACCATCAAGCTGGGGGTACCTCTATCCCTTGAAGAGCCATAATCCAAACCAAAAAGCTCCAAGGATTATCGCAATCACTTGGTCACCCCAAAAGCTCCAAGGATTATCGCAATCACTTGGTCACCCCAAAAGCTCCAAGGATTATCGCAATCACTTGGTCACCCCAAAAAGCTCCAAGGATTATCGCAATCACTTGGTCACCCCAAAAAGCTCCAAGGATTATCGCAATCACTTGGTCACCCCAAAAAGCTCCAAGGATTATCGCAATCACTTGGTCACCCCAAAAGCTCCAAGGATTATCGCAATCACTTGGTCACCCCAAAAGCTCCAAGGATTATCGCAATCACTTGGTCACCCCAAAAGCTCCAAGGATTATCGCAATCACTTGGTCACACCAAAAAGCTCCAAGGATTATCGCAATCACTTGGTCACCCCAAAAGCTCCAAGGATTATCGCAATCACTTGGTCACCCCAAAAGCTCCAAGGATTATCGCAATCACTTGGTCACCCCAAAAGCTCCAAGGATTATCGCAATCACTTGGTCACCACAAAAAGCTCCAAGGATTATCGCAATCACTTGGTCACCCAAAAAGCTCCAAGGATTATCGCAATCACTTGGTCACCCCAAAAAGCTCCAAGGATTATCGCAATCACTTGGTCACCCCCAAAATGCTCCAAGGATTCCACAATCGCTTGTCAAAAACAACAAAAATCATCAAAAACAACAAAAATTTGCATCTCATTTCTAGGCATACTCAAATTCATCAATAGAGAGCTCTTCTCGCACCTCATCTTCATATTCACAAAAATCAATCCATCAAAAATACAAAAATATATAGCTGCATTAAGCATTGCATCCATACATTGCATATTTGTGGTCGTATAGGTCAAAGGCACCATAGGCTATAATTGCTCTACTAGTCCATCTTGTTCCACACTGTTCCATTTTACAAAAACAACAAAAACACCATGCATTGCTTTTACCACACTAGAGTCAGTGGTCTTTTAATGTATCAAGAGTTTTCATGATTCAGTCATCATTTTACTCTTTAGCCATGTAATGTATCAAGTCAGACAGATTTTACGAAGGTAGAGTTACACTTGAAATACACCTTGTTACGTAACATCCCAACACAAATTAAAACACATAAAACAATTCCTAAGTTGTGTGAACGAAAGATGAAACCTGCACAGTAATCCAAGTCACCAAAAGTGAAACGGTTATCTTGCTCATCCCCCTGTGCGAATGACCCCAAGAATGCTGAGAGTTGGCAAAAGGACAAGCATCCTCCCTACCCAATTCCCTAAGAATCCCTAGTTCTCAATAGTTGCAAAACATCAAAAATTTGCAAAATGTCAAAAATCAAATATTTGACATCCTACAGTGCACACATCAAACGGCACAAACGATAGTGATTTTCATCACTCCATATCCCCAATCCCTTGCTCAAAAGAAAAACAAATCAAAATAAACAGTGATCTTATCACTACAAACGAGCAAGTATCCCAATACAATTGAAGAAAAGAAGGGAGTTGAACTTGAATCCCTGGAACTCTCAGCATTCTAAAAGGTCATAAGGCAAGCCTCAGTACCGATTTGGTTGATAGCCTATCGATAACTGGCGGTAAACCTCTCGCATGACGATATATCTATCACATTAACTTGCATACAGATCAATGTTTGCATGTGGATGAGCTAGCTTATGGCATCCTGGATAACACCGCAGATTAATCTAACTAAATACAACAAAGGAGTTAGTGGAGCTAATTAGGTGATCCTCGATACGAGGTTCGGTTGAAAGCCCATCCAGGCATTGGCGGTATCCTGACAAATACCACATAAATGAACTCAATTGCACACACAGGGATGTGAAATAGCTTGGTCAAAAACAAGTCCGATTCATACCTTGTTCAAAAGTCTTGTAAGATAAAGTACAGTCGTGGCTAGTGAGTTAAAACCGTATGAGTCTCAGAAAACCTTAGCTACATTTCTAAACCAACTGCGCTACTTTTCATCCTTACAATACCATCAAAAAATACAAAAAAGAAAAACCACATGTATACATACAAAGTCATGCATCACAGCAATCGCCTAAAAACAAAATAACAGAGTTCTAAACAGTCTATGGTGCCATAGCCAAACATCACAAATCTCATTCATCCATTTCATCTCTGCATATCACATATAAATCAAAAACATTTGTATTCATCATAGCATATGCATCCATCAAAATAAATCAACATGCATACATCCATATTCATCAACCATCATGCATAAGATCAAAGAAAATCAAAACAACAAAACAACAAAAAAATAACACAAACAAAAAGCAATAAACATTGCAAGACACAAGTGCTCTTGCACTTAACCTCTTAGCATAGAAAAATTGATGTCGGGGTTTACATTGTCACTATCCTACTCTCTAAGAAGGCTACCATAGCCGGACCGCTCCACGGGAAGACAGATTATCGACAATTTCACCCCCAAATGGCATCACAAATGGGTCAAAGCCCACCAAGAAAACAACAAACAAAGGCAACACAAACAAAACGCAATAAACATTGCCAGACACAAGTGCTCTTGCACTTAACCTCTTGGCATAGAAAAATTGATGTCGGGGTTTACATTGTCACTATCCTACTCTCTAAGAAGGCTACCATAGCCGGACCGCTCCACGGGAAGACGGATTTTCGACAATTTCAATCCCCAAATGGTGTCACAAAAAGTAACAACAAAAAAATGCAACACAAAAACAAAGCAATAAGCATTGTCGGACACAAGTGCTCTTGCACTTAACCTCTAGGCAAAGAAATTCGATGTCGGGGTTCAAATTGTCACTCTCTTACTTCCCCAAGAAGGCTACCATAGCCGGACCGCTCCACGGGAAGATGGATTTTTGATAATTTCACCCCATTATGGCATCACCAAAAGGGTTAACACCCACCAAAAATAGGTCCAAATGTTGGAAAAATTGCACATTCTTAAACGGTAAAACATCTAAAGGCACCCTTGCACAAGTCATCTTGGGTCAAGCGACTCGTCGCTTTTCTCATGAAGGTCATTCCCTCATCGATTCGTCGCTTGAGGGGGTAGTCACACTTAGTCACCAATCAACAATCACACACCCAATTAAGGAAAATGACATGCATTCAAAGAATCATTGACAAAGACAATTACGCTCCTGCTTGGGGCGATAAACAAGCAACAATCAAATCAATCAAACACTTGGCATTTCGTGAATCATGAACACAAGGTTCCCCTGAGGATAAAAGGTTGCGCCCTTTGCCTAATCATGACTGATCAATGTCCAAGCTCAAGTCACACCTCACCAAAATAGGTTAACACTTGAAATCAAACTCCTTAGCTCGTCAGAAGCAAGGATTCAAGAATGCATGCCCTTTCCATGCTTGGGGCATCAAAAGTTGGTTAGGTTACCAAGAAACCCTAATCATTAGTGCTTTGGTTATCTATTTTTGCTCGGCGCTGTGCTATGCACAGCGCATCCCAAAAAGGGGCATCTGTAGACACCAAAACAGCACCAATCCGATTATGTGACTGCAAACACTGATCGCTTTGACAAACACAGCCCCCAGGGCAGCCCTCAGAGGTCAAACAGTGGTCCTAACCACTTTCATAGCAATTTTGTAAGGTCAAGAGGCAATTTGGTACATTTAGACACTTTGCTCAGTATTCGTCTCACCCAGGGACGAATACTAACTGGGATTCGTCTCACCCAGGGACGAATTCTGAAATCGTCTCACCCAGGGACGAATTCCAAGTTTAACGGGCAAAAAGAAGAATGGCGCCAAGTGGCAGCCCAGGACAGTCAGTTGATGACTCCTGCCTCGCACGCGTGTGTGGGTGGACAGATAGGCCGTTAGAGGACTGTCACAAGGGCGATTATGAAAGCCCAAGTCATGGAGGACTCCCCTCCCTCATGGGAAGACTTGACCGCCACATGGCACCTATGACCAACACATGGCGCTTATGCTTCCCTCTCAAAAGAGACCCCATGGGTCTATAAAAGGTGGGACTTTTCTCACCCAAAAGGACAGATTGGAGGCGATTTCAAGCAACGAAGTGCTGTCCGAATTGAATACCCACTTGCATCCCTTTTGATTCACCTTCTCACATCCACTAATCTCTTTTGCAAGGGAGGTTATTGGGTGGCTTTTGGAAGCGTGGATCCAACCCAAATCCAACATTTGGCCACCTTACACCACCAATTTGCAGACATCCCAATCCTAAGAGGTTTTGGGCCCATCCCTAGTGGATTGGCGCCAAGATCAAGTGCCAACGGTGGGAGGCCCACTTGGGCACCCCCGCACTTTCTAAGTTTTATTCCAAAAGCATTCTAGATTATTGTTTCAGGTTGCATCTCATGTTATTCTGTTTGGTTAACTCATAGCTTCAATTTCATAACATTTTGATCAGATTTTATCATGCCTTTTGTCGCTTTGTTGTCCTACTAACTTGCAGGTGGCGATATCGAATTCCCGAGGATAGAGGCCAAATTGGGAGAATCCGACCATCTGGGTCGTCCCAAAATGGCCCCAATTACATAACCCCTCTGTTTGCGGGTGTTTTGGAGGTCTCGGGATTCGACATTGGAGCAGCATCAGGTCGGCTTTTCCAACACGGAAGAATTCGTCCCACCCGAGGGACGAATAGCGATCAGAATTCGTCCCGCCCGGGGACGAATTCCGGTTGAAGGCAGATTGGCCGACTGTCTCGATGGCAGTGATCCTTTGGTGATGTTTTCTGTCCTCTGTCAGGTTTTCGGGTCATTTAGAGTCATTTTACTCACTGTTTCAGACAAATGTTTACATGCATCTTTTGGCGATTTTAGAGAACAAACACTTCTTATTTGCAGCGGGTGCTACTGACATCTTCGTTGTTTCTTTGTTCAGAGGAGGAGCAGAAGAGGTCAAGGACTCATCAACATCAGCGGCGGCATCATCTTGGCCCGCCCATTTCAAGTGTGGGCACGCGGAAAGAGGAACCTTAAGTCTCGATTGTAATCAAATTCTTTTAACGCTCCTAGCCCCTGAAAAGGGAGGAGGCGTATTTGTAACAGAGATCAAGAGAGTTTAATGAAAGGGCTGTGTTTTCTCCATTTGCTTGTATCTCATTTCAATGCGTCTCTTTCATTTCATGCATTTTACATTTCTAGGACTTAAGCGTATTTGATTTTGAATGCATCGCAATTAGTGTTTCCTTCGCCCGAAATCTCGTGCTTTCACATATCCTATGTGAAATGGCAAGTGCTATAACCACTCTTTATAAGGGCTATGCATGCACTATAGGACAAAGGTAGTTACATGTTTGTTTAGAGGTTTGTCATGCCTAAAATAGGTATTTTATGTATTTAAATACCTATCATTTCATAATGTAAAGCATTGAAGCATTGAGTTTTATTATGTGCTATCAAAGCTAGTACAAGGAAGAAAATTTCTCCTTTTGATCCTCTTCTGAATCAACATAGAAAAGCCAAAAAGAGCATTCTATTTGAGAAAAAAAAAATAAGTGTAAAATTACCTTGCATAAAATTATTTAAGATAAACCTTAAAAGAGACATAGTCATCTCGGTGAAACATCCCTATCAAAAGGACTAGTAAAGTAATAATATGCAAACAACAATAAATTCAAGTTCAACAAGAAAAGAAATCGAGTTATAATATATCATACACAATTAAATTGCCTACCCCTCATCCCTTGCAGGTACAAGTCAATCTTGGCCATTATAGTTATGAGTGTAAAAATAAGATGGCTAAGGAAAATAAGCAACAAGCTGACTATACCAATGATAATGAGAATATAGAAAATAAAGATGTTTTTGGGTCTATGATGTTAACTTGCAGTAACTGATGAAGAGAGCCAAAAGAATATTTGGTATCTTGATAGTGGCTCTAGTAACTGCATATATAGGAACAATAAAATGTTCTCACAGCTAGATGAGACCATGAAATCTGAAGTGAAGATGAGTAACAATAGAAATGTACCTATCATGGGCAAAGGGAAGATTATAATCTGTTAAAAACAAGGAGAAAGAAAATACATCCTTGATGTATATTATGTGTCTAGACTGAAACATAATTTGTTGAGCATTGGGTAGCTTATGCAAAAGGAGAACACAATGTATTTTAAAAATAAAGCCTACATCATTAGAGATAAAGAGAATAGGTTCATATAAAATGTAGCCATGACAAAGAACAAGATGTTTCCTATAAAAATTCAAAGTAAAATGCTACTCCAATTTAGTGCAATTATAAATAATGCTACATGGTTGTGGTATCTTAGATTTGGTCATTTAATTTTTAGTATCTTAAACTTGTTGCACAAAAAGCATATGGTGAGGTGATTGCCTCTTATAGAGAAACCAAATCAAGCATGTGAAGGTTTCCTAGTAGGCAAGTAGCATAGGGATGCATTCCCTATAGGGTAATCATGGAGAGCTTCATAGCCATTAGAGTTGGTGCATTAAGATATATGTGAGCCTATGCAAACCAAGTCATTTTCCAATAACAAATACTTATTGAATTTTATAGATGTTTTTAGTCAAAAGATATGGGTATGCCCCATCAAACAAAAGTCTAAGTGCTTGGCATATTTAAGGAGTTAAAATATTTGGTTGAAAAATTGAGTGGCTATTATGTGAAGCTTCTTAGAATATATGGAGGAGGTGAATACATCTATAATAAATTCTATAACTTCTAAATTTCAAATAGAATTAGAAGGTCATTCACAACCAAATACACACCACAATAGAATTGTGTTGGAGAGAGAAATAATAGAACCATAATGGATATGACAAGTATGTTGAAGACAAAAATATTTCCAAATGTGTTTTGTATAGAGTATGTAGCATGTTTAGTTTATCTATTGAATAAGTGTACCATAAAAAGTGTGAAGGATATGATCCCCCAAGAAGCATGGTGTGACAAAATCCAAGTGTTGCTCACTTGAGAGTCTTTGGGTGCATAGCATATGCACACATTCTAGATGAGAAGAGAAGAAATTTGGATGACAAGGTAGAAAAATGCATCTTCATTGGGTACAATGAAGAGTCAAAGACCTGTAGATTGTATAACCCTATTACAAAGAAGTTAATCATATGTAGAGATATGAAGTTCATGTAAGATGAAGCTTAGAACTATAATTTGAAGACTAGCCAACAAGGGCCAATAATTATTGAGTCTAAATACTTGAATGGAGAAATCACCAATCAACCCTTAGTCTCAAGTAGCAATACCAGTGTGAGAAAAATCCCTGCTTCATCATCAAGATCACCACCACTTGCAAGAATGATCTCTAACATGAGAACACTAGCAAATACAAGAAGCTTGAAAGACATATATGTGGTAACTATAAATGAAAGAGAAGATGAAGAGTATTATCATTTTGCTTTATTTTTTAGTGTGATCCTGTTTCATTTGAAGAATAAATTAAGAATAGAAAATGGGTGAAAGCCATGGATGATGAGACAAAATCCATAGAGAAAAATTAGACCTAGCAGCTAATGGATCTTCTAGTAGGAAAAATCACCACTAGAGTAAAATGGGTATACAAAACCAAGTTTAATACCCAAGGTGATGTTGAAAGGTATAAAAAAAAGTCATTTATAAAATGCTATAAGTAGAAGTTAGACATTGACTATCAAGAAGTATAGCAAGACATGACATAGTAAAAATGATTCTAGCATTAACAACCCCAAAGGGGTGGAATGTATATCAAATGGATGTCAAGTCAGCATTCCTAAAAGGAGGGCTAGAAGAAGAGATCTACATAGACCAACCACTTGGCTATGAGCTATAAGGGAAAGAAGGAAAGGTTTTGAAGATGAAGAAATCCATTTATGGATTAAACCAAGCACCAAAGCCTTGGTATAACTGTATTGATGCATATTTTTAGGATAATGACTTCATCAAGTACCTATATGAGCACACTCTCTACATAAATACTAATGAAAAGGGAGAGATGATAATAGTCTACTTGTATGTAGATGATCTAATGTATACTAGCAATAGAAATATGTTGTTTGACCAGTTTAGAAATGCATTGAGTCATGACTTTGAGATGACGAATTTTGGACTAATGAAATGTTTTCTTAGCATTGAAGTTATCCAATATATAGATGGTATCTTCATATCTCAAGGTAAGTATGAAAACTAGCCATCACTCCAATTACAATAGGTCTAAAATTGAGCAAGAAATATTGCAACAATGTTGATCCAACATTATATAAAAGATTAGTTGAAAGACTCATGTATTTGACAATAACCAGATCTGATCTAATATTTGTAGTGAGTTTAATTAGTAGATTTATGGAGATGCCAAAGAGCACTCACTTGCAGATAGGCAAAATGATACTACAATATGTCAATGGGATCAGAGACCAAGGAATATTTTATGCAAGAAAAGACTAGCTTGAGCTTGTTGGCTACACAGGTAGCAATTGGTCTAGTAATACTAATTATTAGAAGAGTAGTTCTAGTTACACATTCCAGCTTGGATCAGATGTAGTTTCATGCTCATCAAAGAAACAACCGATTGTTACATTATCAACTATTGAAACCAAGTATGTTGTCACCACTTCAGTTGCATGTTAAGCAGTTTGGCTGAGAAGAATTTTAGGCAAGTTGAATCATCAACAAGAAGGGGAAAGAATAATATTTTGTGATAAAAATTCTACCATAGCACTATCCAAGGATCTGGTATTTTATGGCATGAGGAAACACATAGACATCCACTATCACTTCATCAAAGTTGGTGAAAAATAATGAAATTAAATTATTGTTTTGTAGGTCAAAAGAGCAGGTTGTAGACATCATCACAAAACCTTTAAGGGAGAAAGATTTTGAAAGGCTAGAGGAAATACTCGATGTCAAAGTTATTATGAAATCTGGCTTAAGGAAGGATGTTTGAAATTAATCCATATTTAACCTACCTTTGATAGATCTTTGACATATCTTGCCCTCCATGGATATCAGTATCCATCACCAGATTTTAGAGTACTTGAATGTATTTTTGGTAGTTGCACTTGTTAGGAGATTTGATAGACACCAATTTTTACATTTAATGCATATCACAAAGTTTTTGAGCTTTTTCATCCATTCCCTAGTTATATATATGAGAAATGGGTATTATTTATAGATGATGGATGAGAGAAGTTGAAGCACGAAGTTAGAGTGAAGAAGAGAAGATAAAGTCAAAGTTGTAGAAGCATAGAGAAGAGTTTGTGATTACCTTCCACAAAAGTGAGCATAAAATTCAAATAGCCACAACAAAGACGAAGAATAGTGAATGGATCTATGGATCCAATAGTAAAGCTACTGCAATAGTTTCCCTTGATATAATATAAATATATCAATATTTTAGATATTCATGTATATGATTCATTTATGAAGATGTGCCTTTCTTAAGTTCTTTGTGTGCATTTTTATTTACTTTCTCTGAACCATGCAATCATAAGGTGAATAAATCAAAATATTGTTTTTTAGTATTTTGCATCTTCCCAACTTTAGAAAATCCCTGGGACAGGACAAATGCTTAAAACTAAAGTAAAACTCTTACTAAAGCCATCCACCTTGTGAAAAATCACTAATCTATGCAATTGTTGAGTAAACTCTTAACTGACATCATTCAACTAGTGAAAATTATTAGATCTACACAATTGCTCAAAATCAGAGGAAGATCTCTTCTCATAGCAGTGTTGTGCAAGCCCAAATCCATGCAATCCTAGATTTACGTAAAGCTCATATTTATGAGCATCCTAGATTTGTGATCCTCCCAATCCCATATCCATGTAATCTTTGACACCGAAAAGCATGCAAAAAAGATAAAAGGCTTTGCGCTTAGTTTCGTTTTGCTTTCAAACCAAACAACTATTATTTGGATGGTTAAAAATATTGTTATGTATCCAAGCCTATACTAAGATTTTATTTTTTGTGGGGTCATTTCAATTACACAATAAATGTGTTCCTCTTAATGGCCATGGATAAATTGGATGCGAGAAAACAAAGATTATAACCAGATGATAATATGTTTACACTATGAAAACTGAAAGATTTGAGCAGCGACGGTGAGAGGAAATTTGCTCACAAAATCAACTTGGAGGAATTTGGGCAAAAATTAATTTTGAAAGAAATTAGGGGTGAACATTATTTTCGGATGAGCGAGGGGCAAAAATAAATTTCGGAAGAACTTAGGGACGAAAATTACTTTTGTATGAGTGAGGGACGAATTCAATTTCGGAAGAACTCAGAGGTGAAAATCCCTTTTCGGAAGATAAAGAGGCAAAAAAGGTTTTTCACAAGTACCAAGGGTGAAAATGGGTTGTCAGAGAAGCCAAGGATGAAAATGGATTTTCAGAGCACAACTTGCCTGAAAATAACGCAATGGGTTTATCTTCGCAAGGGAGAGGCAGACAAAGAGTTTCAGGAGTGATAAAGAGTTTCTCAGATATAAAAAATAAATTAAAACACCCACCCTAAATATTTTGTTCCCACCAAGGGCTTTCTTGCCTTCGAATGAGCGGATATTAACTCAGTATGAGCAGAGATTAAACATAGGATATTTATATTTCTCATGAAAGGAAAGAAGCACAAATAAATTTATATTATTTGAAACAAAAACTGGCTACTATTGCAGTTTTATAGTGCTTAAGACAAAGCCAAAATTTATCAACATTTGTAAGCTTAGTTGTAGGTTAAACACTAGAGGATATGTGGTAGAATGCTACACTGAATTCTACCTCTCTTCGTCTTCTACCGCCTCTACTCCCACTCTTCTCCTCTACTCTCCTCCATTATCTTCTGTTCTCTATGCACTAAAAGACAAAACTGCCTTATATAGTCATACGAAGGGGAGGATAAGGGCTATCTTCTAATAGAGGATAAGGCTTATCATCAAGCATTCTAGGGTTTCTTCCTATCTTTAAATACTGGTATTAATTGTGCACACTCAAATTTGCGACGATAAGATTTGTCAGAGATCTTTCTAACGTGTGAAATCAAGTTTAATTTAAACAAGATTTCATAAAGACTTTAACGTCAATATTTTCCTTTATCCTATTGAAGTCCTCCTCCTTCAAAGGTTTTGTGAAAATATATACTACCTGGTCTTTGGACCTACAAAATAATAACTCAATTTCATTAAATTTCACCAGCTCTCTGATGAAATGGTAGTGAATATCGATATGCTTTGTCTTGCCATGAAACATGGGATCCTTCGACAGTTCTATGGTGGAATTGTTGTCACAAAAAATGGTTGTTGCCCCTTCTGGGTGGTGATTCAACTCACCTAAGATTATTCATAGCCATACTACCTGGCATGCGACTGAAGTGGCAGCAACATACTCTGCCTCAGTAGTGGACAATGCAACAATGATTTCTTCTTTGATGACCACAAAACTACTCCCGATCCTATATGGAATGCATAACTGGAAGTTCTCTTCTGATCATCTATATTGCCAGCCTAGTCACTATCAGTGTAGCCAACCAGTTCAAGCTGGTATTTTCTGGCATAAATGATTCCATGGCCTTTGGTCCCATTGACATACCACAATATTCTTTTCCCTACCTGAAAGTGAGTGTTCTTTGGTGTTTCCATAAATCTATTGATCAAACTCACTGTAAACATTAAATCCAGTTTGGTTGCAATCAGGTACATCAAACTTCCAACAAGTCATTTGTAAAATGTTGGATCAACATTGATGTCGCAATCATTTTTACTCAACTTTAGGCCTTTTGCAACTCGAGTGATGATAGGTTTGTTATCCTCCATCTTAAACCTCTTCAGGAAATCTTTTGTATACTTACATTGAGAAATGAAGATGTGATCTGCATATTGGTCAACTTTAATGGCAATAAAATATTTCATTAGACCAAAGTCCATCATCTTGAACTCCTTTTTCATGGTACTTCTAAATTGTTCAAGAAACATATTTTTGTTGCTAGTATATATATTATCGTCTACATACAAGTAGACGATGATCATCTTTCCCTCTACACTTGTATACATGTATAGAGTGTGCTCATATGGGCATTTGATAAACCCATTCTCTTAAAAATAGGTATCAATCTGGCTATACCAAGTCCCGGGTGTTTGCTTCAATCGGTACAAGATCTTCTTCAATTTAAGGATCTTACCTTCTTGTTCTTCTAGTTCATAGCTGGGTGGATGATCTATGTAGACTTCTTCTTCCAACACTTCATTGAGAAAGCTAGAATTGACATCCATCTGGTAAACATTTCAACCCTTCTAGGCTTCCAATGTCAGGATCATTATGACTATGTCAAGTCTCGTTACAGGCACATATACCTCATGATAGTCAATCCCTGACTTCTTCTTGTAGCCTTTTACCACTAGTCTGGCCTTATGTTTGTCAATTTCACCTTGGGCATAAAACTTGGTTTTATATACCCACTTGACTCCAATGGTCTTCTTGCCTACTAGAAGATCCATCAAATGCCAGGTTTGATTCTTCTCAATGGCTTCTATTTCCTCATCCATAGCCTTCACCCATTTTCAATTTCGAATTGCTTATTCAAATAAAATTGGATCACACTCAAAAAATAAATCAAAATCAAAATGTTCATCATCTATTTGATTTTGGATTACCTCATAAATGTCTTGCAAGCTCCTCGTCTTCATGTCTTCAAGTTGGATATCCTTCTTGTAAGTAGAGGCATTTATTATGATGAGGCAGTGCTGCTACTGGCTCTAGTATTACTGCTTGAAGCTATAGGTTGATGCATTCTATTTTCTTCCAAGTCCTCTGGCTTAATTATTGTTGGTTCTGGCTGACAAGTCTTTGATTTCCAATTCCATGCTTCATCCTCCAGGAACTTCACATCTCGACTGATAATCAACTTCTTCGTGATAGGATTATACAGTCTGTATGCCTTTGACTCTCACTATAACCAATGAAGATGCATTTCTCCACCTTGTCGTCTAGCTTATTTTTCTTCTCATCTAGAACATGTGCATATGCTATGCACCCAAAAAATCTTAAATGGGCCACACTGGGCTTCTGATTGCTCCAGGATTCCTAAATAATCATGTCCTTCACACTCTTTGTGGGACACCTATTTAGCAGATAAACTTCACAACATAAAGCTTCTACCCAGATCTCAAGTGGCAATGCCTTAGCCTTCAGCATACTTCGTGCCATCTCCATTATGAATCTATTCTTCCTATCTACAACACCATTCTATTGTGGTGTGTATATAGCAGTGAACTGCCTTCGAATTCCATTTGCTTTGCAAAAATTATGGAATTCATTAGAGATGTACTCACCTCCTCCATCTATCCTGAGAGTCTTCACGTAATAGCTACTCCATTTTTCAACTAGAGCTTTGAACTCCTTGAATTTATCGAAAGTTTTTAACTTTTGCTTGATGGGATATACCCATGTCCTTAGACTGAAATCATTAATAAAATTTCGGAAATACTTGTTATCGATAAATGTGTTGGTTTGCATAGGTTTGCAGATATTTGAATGCGCCAGCTCTAATCGTTGTGAAGCTCTCAAAGACCATCCAATAGGGAATGCATCCCTATGCTTATTACCGACTAAGCAACCTTCACAAGCTTGATTTAGTTGCTCTATAAGGGATAAACCCTTCACCATCTATTTCTTGTGCAGTAGGTTTAGGCCACTAAAACTCAGATGACCAAATCTGAGATGCCACAGCCAAGTAGCATCCTTCACTACTACACTAAATGACAACAACAATTCATTCTGAATATGGAGGGGAAACATCTTCTTCTTTGTCATGGAAACAATTGCAATTTTCCCATGCTCTTTTTTTGTGATGGTACATGCTCCATCCTTGAATTGAATAGTGTGCCCCTTCTGCACAAGTTGTCCAACACTCAGCAAGTTGTGTTTCAATCCAGACACATAATACACATCTTGAATTTATTTCCTTTAACCTTGCCTGGTGCGAAAAATGATCTTCTCTTTTCCCATGATAGGTACCTTGTTGTTGTTCCCCATCTTCACTTCAGATTGGATAGTTTCTTCTCCTTGTCATCTAGCTTCTTTCTCTTCTCATCTAGAACATGTGCATATGATATGCACCCAAAAACTCTTTAATGGTCCACACTGGGCTTCTGATTGCTCCAGGATTCCTAAAGAATCATGTCCTTCACACTCTTTGTGGGACACCTATTTAGCAGCTAAACTGCACAACATACAACTTTTACCCAAAAATCATGTGGCAATGCCTTGGCCTTCAACATACTCCATGCCATCTCCATTATGAATTTGTTCTTCCTCTTTGCAACACCATTCTGTTGTGGTGTGTATCTGGTAGTGAACTTCCTTCGAATTTCATTTTCTTTGCAAAAATTATGGAATTCATTAGAGATGTACTCACCTCCTCCATCTATCTTGAGAGTCTTCATGTAACAGTCGCTCTGTTTTTCAACCAGAGCATTAAAATCCTTGAATTTGTCAAAAGTTTCTAACCTTTGCTTGATGGGATATACCCATGTCCTTAGACTGAAATCATCAATAAAATTTAAGAAATACTTGTTACCAATAAATGTGCTAGTTTCCATAGGTTCGCAGATATTTGAATGCACCAACTCTAATCATTGTGAAGCTTTCCAAGACCATCTAGTAGGGAACGCATCCATATGTTGCTTACCAACTAAGCAACCTTCACAAGCTTGATTCAGTTGCTCTATAAGGGGTAAACCCTTCACCATCTATTTCTTGTGCAGTAGGTTTAGGCCACTGAAACTCAGATGGCTGAATATGATATGCCATAGCCATGTAGCATCCTTCACTACTACACTAAATGACAACAACAATTCATTCTAAATATGGAGGGAAAACATCTTCTTTGTCATAAACACAATTGTAATTTTCCCATGCTCTATCTCTAATGGTACATGCTCCATCCTTGAATTGAATAGTGTACCCCTTTTGCATAAGTTTTCCAACACTCGGCAAGTTGTGTTTCAATCCAGGCACATAATACACATCTTGAATTTGTTTCCTTTAACCTTGCCTAGTGCAGATAATGATTTTTCTTTTTCCCATGATAGGTACCTTGTTGTTGTTCCCCATATTCACTTCAGATTGGATAGTTTCATCCAACTGTGAGAACATATCTCTGTTCCTAGACATGTGGTTGCTGCAACCACTGTCAAGATATCAGGTATTCTTCTGGTTCTCCTCCTTAGTATTGCAAGTCAACAACATATTCCCACAAGCATCTCTACACTCTACATTTTCAGACTCATTTGTGTAGTGGACCTGTTGCTTATTATCTTTGGCCATCTTCTTTATACACTCATAGCTATAATGATCAAATTTCTTGCAGTAATAACATTGGATCATTGATTTATCATACCTATGATTTCTTTCATTGCTTCTTCCTCCTGCTTTATGGAAGTTGCAACTAGTCTCCTTCATTGGAGTTTGACCTTCCTCCTCGCTTGTTACCTCTCCCACGCTTGCCTCTGCTATTATGTCCTCTTCCTCTTTGAGAACTGTAGACTCTTTTGTGGGATTCTTCTCTACTACTATCTCGGAATGATACCTGCATCTTGAGCGCTTGCTCCAACGAGGACTGAGATGACCAACTTAGCCTATGCTCATGTGTTTGCAGATAACCCATGAGGTCATCCATGAAGAGGATTGTCAAATCTCTCGATTCTTCGATTGCAATGACCACTAAGTCGAACTTTGCTGGTAGGCTCCTCAGTATCTTCTCCATAATTCTCTATTCCTCCACATTGATGATACCAATTTTTTGGGTAAAGAAGTCGCTCATGGACTCTGACTCACTCATCTGCAGATTCTCAAACTCCCTTCTCAGCATCTGCAACCGTACCAACTTCACTTTTTCGGTGTCTTGGAAGGAGCTGGAAAGAATTTCTCATGTCATCTTCGATGTGGTTGCTGCTACAATTCATGGGAAGATTGTCTCATCGACCGCCTATATTATGTAGAATAATGCCTTCTGGTCTTTCTTCCGATTCTCCTTCAGCGAATCCGACTCCGCTTGGGAGAGAGCGCTCACGGTTTCTGCATCTGCTTGTTCTAAGTAACCATTATGGACCAGGTCCCATAGCTCCTGAGATCCAAAGAGGATCTTCATCTGGATGCTCCAGTAATCGTAGTTGTTGCCATTGAAACGTGGGATCTGCAACTGCAACGGGTTGCCACTGGAAGCCATTGCTTCTTGTCTTCCATGAGTCTGGTGCTAGTTATGATACCAATTTGAAAGATTTGCGCAGCGATGACGGGAGGAAATTTGCTCGCAAAATCAACTTGGAAGAATTCGAGCGAAAATTAATTTCGGAAGAACTTAGGGGCAAAAATGATTTTCGGATGAGCGAGGGGCGAAAATAAATTTTGGAAGAACTTGGGGGCAAAAATGATTTTTGGATGAGCGAGGGATGAAAATCAATTTCGGAAGAACTTAGGGCAAAAAATCCCCTTTCGAAAGATAAAGGAGCGAAAAAGGTTTTTCGCAAGTACTAAGGGCAACAATGGGTTTTCAGAGGAGCAAAGGACGAAAATGGATTTTTGGAGCAAAACTTGCCTGAAAAATAATGCAACGGGTTTATCTTCGAGAGGGAGAGGCGGACATAGAATTTCGAGAGCGATAAAGAATTTCTCAGATACAGAGAATAAATTAATACATCCACCCTAAAGATTTTGTGCCCACTTAGGGTTTTCTTGCCTTCGAATGAGCGGAGATTAACTCAGTATGAGCAGAGATTAAACATAGGAGATTTATATTTATCACAAAAGGAAAGAAGCACAAATAAATTTATATTATTTGAAACAGAAACTAACTGCTATTGCAGTTTTACAATGTTTAATACAAAGCCAAAATTTACCAACATCTGCAAGGTTAGTTGCAAGTTAAACACCAGAGAAGTATTGGGTAGACTGCTACACCAACTCCTTTCTCTCTTCGTCTTCTATCGCCTCTGCTCCCACTCTTCTCCTCTACTCTCCTCTGTTCTCTTTTGTTCTCTTTGCACCGAAAGACAACACCACCTTATATAGTTGTGCGAAGGAGAAGACAAAGGTGATCTTCTGGGAGGGGATAGCATTCTAAGGTTTCTTTCTATCTGCAACTGTTGATATTAATTGCGTGCACTCGTATTTGCGGCAAATGGATTTTTGACGATAAGATCTACCAGAGATCTTTCTTACGTGTGGAATCAAGTTTAATTTCTAACAAAAACGTTACGTGCCTCCATACTTCTCCGCTTGTACGAAACATCCATGAAATTTTACACATTCCAGAATTTATTATGCGGTGGTTATATATGAATGCAATAGTGCCTTGCTACATCATCCACTCATGCGTTAGCACTTCCCCTACAAGCGTCTTCCGCTCTCCATGCACTTCCCTTTGAAATAGGACCCACACTACATAAACATCCCCATACAGAAACTACCTATTTTCCTGCACCGCTCTTTTGGCGATTATGTCAGGAGGAATGATGTGGTTGTACATGAATGCAATAGTGCCTTGCTACATCATCCACTCTTGCGTTAGCACTTCCCCTCCAATACAGAAACTACCTATTTTCCCCCACCGCTCTTTTGGCGATTATGTAGGAGGAATGATGTGCTACTTATTTTTCCGTAGCAAATTTGTTCATTACAAGCCCGGAAATTTCGGAGTAGAGCTCTTCTTATTTCATCTTTGCAAGTATTGTGGGCAACAAAGATAACCAAAGTACTGACAAAAAATTCTTCCGCTGCATCTCATTATCTTCCTTCTCACTTTTCATTATGCTTTCGACATCATCAAGTCTGTCGAAGATTGTGGTGGCCACATGCCACGCTAGAATCTGAACCTCCACCGACTCCCCTCTTAAGTCCACGTATTCATGCATCTTCTCATAAACTTCCTGTTCATTAACCTCATCATAATAGAATAGTGGGACCCCCATCAAGATAATGGTCTTGGTGGTGGATAGGCGTGACTTTGATGTAGCAGGCACTATTGCATTATGTACAACCACCGCATAATAAATTATGGAACATTGTTCCGTACAAGCAGAGAAGTACGGAGGCACGTCTCCACCGCAGCGATAAGATCTGTCAGAGATTTCTTTTTACCGTAAAATACGGGTCAGACGTCATACTCCACGCCCCACAGGCCCTTGACTAGCTTTGGCTTTGGATGAGGATATTTTTTACCGTAAAATTCGGGTCAGACGTCACATACTACGCCCTAGACTCCACCGTCTACCATTGACTGGCTTTGGATGGAGGATACAGCTAACTGGTTTTGTTGATCTACCATTGACTGACTTTGGATAGAGGACACAGCCAACAGGTTTTGTTCATCAACTTGTAGCCAAAACGAAGTAAGACTGAGAAGAACCAGAAGCCAACGGACCGACTTCAGCTTTTTAGAAGTCAGACAAAGTGGCGCCGTGTTCCGTTTCAGTATCACTTTCTACTAACGTTGACATTCGTTTCGTTGGTGGATGCTGCTACTACTGCTTGTTCAGACGGCGATTTCAGGCTTTGAGATAAAACCGGAAAGATTATTACTGTGATGCTTCTTCGTGGATGTTTATTTTGATTCTTGTTTCTTTAAATCCCATGACAGCATCATCGTAGGCTTTGGCAGCATCCTATGCTGTCATGAATGTTCCTAGCCATACACGAGCTGCCTTCTTTGGATCTCGATTCTCAGACACTCAATTATCTCACTGTCTTGCCTTTCCCCTTTGTAACGGCCGTTTCCCTCCCGCTGCGAATTTAAGTATCTGTCGGCGAAATGAGGGAGTCGGTCGTCTTTTCTCATCGATGTCTGATGATCTCTGTCATTTGTTTGCTGGTTCACGTTTGCTTCTAATGCACTAAGGCAACGATCAAAACTTTATTTGTATAATTGCATAGTTTTTTTTTAATTTTTCAGTTGTATCTTCTTCTAAATTTTTTAATAGTAGCCAAGTACATGCAAAACCAGGAATTTCTTATAAATAAATGCTTGGTCTCCTAAGCAAATTGAAAAACGTAACATCATTATTTCTCTGTTTCTTTCTCTATTTATTTTTAATTTAATTCTCAACTGCTGTTGTTATAGAAAAAATTCAATCTGCAACAACGAAAAATTTGTGAGTCGAAAGCCTAGGAAGCATTATGTGAGTCGATCACATTTTTTCGTTATCAGAGATTTTTTATGTTGTTTCATTGGATTTAACAAGGAATATATAAAAAAAAAAATTATAAATTAATGAAAAACGAATTCTTTGGATTAATATGGTAGCAGCAATCTAACCTCTGTATCGTGTAACTGTAATTCGAAAAAACCGGTTGACGTGGCAAGAGACACGACAGTAAAGCCCACCGTCTTTATCTAGATAATGTTCTGTAGCCATTATGATGTTGTTCATGCTATAGCCATGTAGCCATTAAACGCTATTTTCCTGTGACGTGTCACATAGCTGTCCTCAAGGGAATAGTTGCAAGATGGATTGGCTTTGTTCTCTTCTCGTCGCAAGATGGATAGTATAGGTTAGATTTTATCTATGATGTTATGATGTTATCTACAAATTAAAAAAAAGAACTATGTTCTTATGATGTTATCTACAAATGCGGTCATTTTAAATTTTAATCATGTCGTGAAGCTCTGTATCCCTAATTATTAACTCCATTTTGCAGATATGAACGCTGGAATCAAACATCCATTATTCAAATGGTTAAAAATACTCAAAGAATGGTGTTATGTATCCAACTCCATTTGCAGGTAGCAGTTCTTCACGCCCTTGCAAACTCTTACCCTAGGTTCTAAAAGGTTTAAAATAATAGTTTATGAAGCCAAAAATAAATAAATAGTAAGATCTTATTTTCTAAGTGGGTTCGTTTCATTTGCACAATGAATTTGTTCCTCTTGACGGCCATTAAGAATTTGGATGCGAGAACACATGGAATACAAATAAAGGACAATATGTTTACAATGTGAAAACTTACCAGAAAAATGCCTATAAGTAATTTCAGTCTTGGAACTGCCAGGCCGCCGTGTTTCGTTCAATGACTAGTTCATCTGCCTTGCTTTTCATGGAATTCATAACACTACTCGATGCTAAGAGCAGAAATCACCGCCAAAACATTTGTGGCGCAGGGAATGGGGGTATTCTTATTGACACTGAAACCCTATATCAAACTTAGATTCAACCATGATTACACTCATTGTCCTTCATCGCTCCTCACTTTGTACTGAGTCCGCGTTTTCTGCCCTAATGTATAGGGCTCCGGCGACTTCATCTTATTTTCTAATAAGACGACATGCACAACGCAGTCCACACGGAATATGTTTTTCATCAGGCACAATCATTTCTCTTATTTCCACTTCGACTTTACTAATAATTTTCTCTATTCAAAGCAAATATTTCAGAGTGTCATGGGATGCACCTGTTGTCCTCCTGTCGACTCCCAACTCGGGTAGCTGCAGTTTTGCTTTGACACGGCTATGATGACCAAAACATTTTACATTGAAGAAAACCTCTTTAAAATTTCGGTCCAAGATTAGAGAGAAAAGGAAAATAAGAATTTCAATTTTTTTTTTATTCTTGGAGTAAAATCCTTTTCCTTGATAAATTGTTATTCTTCTAGAATAAATGAGGTTGACCTATTTAATCCAGCCCTAACCTTGGTTGTGCCTATGTCGACGTATTCCTTTGTTCCTCTCTTTTCTTCGCTTACGGTTTCCATGCATTCCTTTCGACCTTTTGCGAAGAGCAAAGTCATACGGATTATGCGTAACCGCTAAGAAATACTGTCTAACCCAACATACACGCAATCGCAATTTCCCTGGTTGCACCCTTTCATTCGGAAAGTAACATGCCGTCATTTTTCAGTTGTAGAGGACGACCAAGTATCCATCACTCACATAAATGAGGTCTTCAAAGTCTTCGACACTTAAATTTTAGCTCGCCTACTTAATTTAACCAGACCAATACGGAAAAGTAACCTTAGAGGCTATACGAAAAAAATTATTTGTCTAATAAAATTATTATATGACACCACGAGGACCACAATAGTCATAAAATTAAAAAATATATATTTCTTTAATGTTGTTTTTTTTAATATAATAAAATAGATAATGTTAACATTATTAATAATTTATATCTGCGGATATTTTTTATTTTATTTTATGTTTAAATTTGTTTCAAAATTTATTTTTCCTAACTACAATATTAGAGTAAAAATTTGTTATTTGAAACTTTATTTTAATTTATTTAAAAAATATTAAAAATGTTAGAAGGAGAACAATAACTTCAATAACTTTGCAAAAAAGAACTGTTTAATATAAAATAAAATATTTCCTAAAAAAAAATTATTTTTAGGTTTTGGTGGCAAAAACGTATTTTAATTATGTTAAGATAGTATTAGTTGACAAAACATAGAAGACAAGTCATATGCATGTATTTTTTTAATTAAATGCATTTTGTGACTCAGAAAGTGAATCATCACAATTTTTTTATGGGTGATTTTTTAACTCATGGACGAAGAACCATGATGTGGGTGATCTTTCATATTCAATATAATGTATTTTTATAACACACAAAAAATATTATGTAATGAGAGTTGAACACTTTATGGTAAAAATATAAATAAAAGATACAATGTTATAGCCTCACATATCTTTTTAAATATTGTTTGTCTTGAACTCTATATTTTAGTTATAAATTCATTATATTAACTTGCATATATGCATTTAATATTTGTTACATTATGCTCCATTATTTTTTGGATTGTAATATTTCATAATCTTCTTTAACTTGAATTTTGAGATTTAAATAAATTAAAATCAAGTCTTCTACACCATAAATAGCTAAACAACTAATATACACATAAAAATTATTAAAAAAGTATATGTCTCAATCATAAGGAAACTTGTCAATCAACCAAAAATAGAAATCATTTTTGAAGCAACTATTAGAGTAGAATATTCAATTTGAAAACCACCAAACTACCTCTCACATTACTAACAACATGAACCAGAATTTTGGAAAAACAACAAATAATGAATCTTAAAGTTCAAACTTTTGTATGTTGATGAGAGTCCATAGAACTCACCAAGTCACCTATACTTTAGAGATATGAAATTGATAAATATTGTTTTAAAAAATCATCCTGAAAAATATATATGATTTATGTTATAACTATTTTATTATTCATTTAATACCATTTAATTGAATTTTTAACGATTTTTCATTAAGTATTGATAAAGACATAAAAAAAATTACAACATTTAACAAAAAAAAAAAAAAAAAACAACATTGTTTATTTTTTATATAAAAGTTTCATCTCTCATTAAAAAAAAACTTAATTATATATTTAAAGATCATTAAATTTATCAATTCATAAATTAAACCTTAATATTTGTATGAATTTGAATTTGAATTTGTATTAATATCAATCGATGACCAAAAGAGGTCAATAGGACTATAAAATAAAACATATACCTAATACAACTAAAAAAACAGTAAACAGGTTGCGATTTTATATATATATATATATATATATATATATATATATATATATATTATAAAATGTAATTAAGCTACCTTATTTGTATCCCTTAAATGTTATTAAAACCCTTATTAAAATACTTATCTACATGCATATTTTATTATAAAATGTAATTAAGCTACCTTATTTGTATCCCTTAAATGTTATTAAAAAAACTTATTAAAATACCTCCCTCCATGCATATTTTATTAAAACCTAACCTAACCATTTTTCAAAAGTTATAAAAAATTATAATTCTAAGGACATGTAAACATATCTCACATCTAATCTAAGGCTACTTTGACGTTCTTTTTTCATAGACATTAATATTCTATATATTTTAATGTGCTTTGAGGCGACAACCTTTCTACACTCAAAATAACAATCTGTATTTTGTCTTTTTTTCTTATCAAATGTTGTTTCTATAATTAAGCTACCTTATTTATATCCCTTAAATGTTATTAAAAACCCTTATTAAAATATCTCTGCATGCATATTTTATTATAAAATGTAATTAAGCTACCTTATTTGTATCCCTTAATGTTCTTTAAAAAAACTTATTAAAATACTTCCCTCATATTTTATTAAAACCTAACTTAATCATTTTTCAAAAGTGACATGTAAACATATCTCACATCATCTAAGGCTACTGTGACGTTATTTTTTTCATAGACATTAGTGTCACTAATATTCTATATTTTAATGTGCTTTGAGGCGACAACCTTTCTACACTCAAAATAACGCTCTGTATTTTGTCCTTTTTCTTGTCAAATGTTGTTTCTATGTGGTATATTTTATACAAATAAAGCGATACATGGTATTAAGAAAAAAACAAACAATCGTTTTCTATGCTTTAAGTAGGCAGAATATGGTAGGGTTAAAGAAGTTATCTGTAGGCCTCTGCTCTTCGTTGAGATTAGAAACGTGGAGAGAGGGAAACAAGTAGTAAAAAGAAAAAAAAGTAAATGATAATCTTTAAAAGAAAAAATGAAAATGGAAAATGAAAATCTTAAATACGGTAGTTAGAGTGGAGAGGTACCACACATTACTGTTATCTCTAAAACCTTATCTTCTCAAGGAAAATGCTACTCGAAGGCTATGTAACACATGTTTGTGTCAGACTAGATTATTGGTCATTATTTCAGGTCTTGGACCGACTTGTTCAAGACATGGACGTGTTTGGTAAAGTCTTCTAGTCTTGCTACAGAAGTCAATGAATATCTGTAGATGCCCGAGTCTTGGGGTCAGGTAGACTATGAGGCCTATCTCGCGGGTTTGACATCAAGTGTAAAACATCATCATATAGTTCAGAGATGTTTCAAAGATGAGATGAGAATCGAAAACAAAATTGTTCAAAGGACTTCTGCCAGGTCGACTACGGTTTTGCTTGTCCTCGGAATTAAGAAAGAATTCAATTAGCCAAAATCTTACTCTTCAAAAGAATACTCGCTCCCAGTATACCATAGATAGAGTACGCCGGAGAGGAAATTAATACTTTATTCATTCTTTCTTTTCTCTCGAGTGAAACGGTAGTCACCGATCGCCATTTTTTTGGTACATCTTCTTAGCCCTATTTTCCTTTTTAAATTTTTTTCATGGTATTCAAACAAGTCATATGCATGGAGGAAAAACTACTCTGCCAGGGTTTGATGAAGAAAAACTACTCTGCTAGGGTTTGATGAAGAAAAACTGCTCTGCGGGTGGCAGCAGCTTCCGGAGGAGGTCTGAAAAATTGGAGGAATGTCGTGATGGCAACGGGTCCGGCATAGAGAGTGCATGCTTATGATGTTTTTTCATCTGAAAATGACTGGAAGGAACAGGATTTTCTAGTGCATATCGAGAACCGCTTGTTAAATAACAATGGATGTTTGGAACGATGTGAAGCCAGGCTAGTTCTAGTGGTTCAACCAGACTCGGTGGTGGAAGATGTGGAGTATCTAACCAAACATGCCCTTATTGGCAATTTTTTGGGCATCCGAATTTCTCTCCCCTTTGTGGAGGCTTGGGTCAAGAAGACTTGGAATCCTAAAGGCGATGTGGAGGTGATGCTAAGTGCGAATAGCTATTTTATGGTGGTTTTCTCTTGTATTGCATATTGTAACAAAACATTTGAAGGGGGTGCTTATTTCTATAACCAAGTGGGACTCTTTCTTAAACCCTGGCATGTGGGTTTCAACCCGTCAGAGGAGCGGTCGTCACGGGTTCCAGTATGGATGCGGCTTCAATGGCTCCCGTTGGAATTTTTGGAGAATTGATATCTTGCATAAGATTGCCCTTCTGCATGGGAAGCCGGTTGGACCATCACAATAGACAATGGATTAAAAGGTAATCTCTGTTGCTTGTAATTGTGTTGAAATTGACTTAAATAATCCTATTCCAGATTCTATTGAAATACAATTTGGATCAACTACATGGGTTCAAAAACTTGACTATGAAGCTCTTCCATTTTGTTACAGGATTTACTATGAATATGGCCACCTGCAAAGAAAATACCCTAAGTTTGTCTCGCCCGTGGCTTCAAATCCTAGGCCCTCTCGATCTGGACAAAGTTTGGATAAAGGAAAAGCCCCTATAAAGGAATGGGAACGGGATAAGGAAGGTTTTGTTTCAGTAAAAACCCGAAATAGAGGACGAAGGGCAAACAAAGACCTTAAGTATAGCCAGCCAGATGCTCTACTCAATGGTTTTGAAATATTAGATGATCTTGATCATTTCATGGAGATACCTGAAACGTCGCTACCTGATGCAAATATAACAAGGCCGAATCAAATGTCTCTTTTTGAGGGGGAACTTAAGGAATCGGATCTAAGGGGTTTAAATGAAGAACAAAGGGCTTTGGATCTAAGTATAGGGGACATGGTTGGGTCTAGACCTATAAGGGAAACTATTTTGGAAAATGGTACATAATTAGTTATGCCCTCTCCTACTCAGGCACTGATCCAGACATCCTTAGACTACAAAACTCCTATGGTGTTGGGATTGTAGCAGAAAATAATTAAAAAAAAAAAATTGAATAAGAATATGAAGGTGGGTCGGAAGAAGGACCAGGATAAAATTAAGTTAATGGGGGAGACTTTGGTGGAGTCAGGCTTGGTGAGAACATTGGACTCCCATTTTTATAACCCCCAAAAATGATTATCCTCTCATGGAATGTAAGGGGGTTGAATAGCATCCCCAGATAAAAAGTTGTCCATGATTTGGTTCGTGTGCATTCTTTGAATGTGGTGTTTATTCAGGAGACTAAATTGGCTATTGATAGTATGTTCAATATTGTTCCCAAGTTGTGGAGAAGGGGGCAATGCCAGTGTATTGGTGCATGTGGATATGTTGGTGGCATCGCTTGTTTATGGGATCAGGTTAAGATATCCCCTCTTACTTGGATTTACAGCAGATGGTATATTTCAATCGTCAGGCATGATAATAAATCTGATGAAACCATCCTACTTACAAATGTGTATGCTCCTATTGATTACAATGGTAAAGTGAATTTTTAGGAGCACATTTTCTTTGTAAGAAGTTTGGTTCCCCTGTACCCATGCATTTTGGTTGGAGAATTTAACTCTATCACTTATTTGAAGGAGAAACATGGTGGGGTGGACCATCTCGAGCCTTTTTCTTCTGTCTTCAGTGCTCATATCCAGGCCCTAAACTTGGTTGACATCAAGCTAGATAATAGGATCTTTACTTGGCATAATAGAAGGTGTGGGGAAGCTTCCATCTCAGAGAGACTAGATAGGTTTTTGATATCCAGTTATTGGATGGGTAATAATAGAAGTGTTAGTTTTGTGATTCTAAAGGGTAGGGGATATGATCATTGGCCTATCAAACTCTCTGCTTTGAAGTTATGGCTAAAAAAGAATCCCTCCTTTAAGTTTCAACTTATGTGGCTTCGTGATCCTAAGCTTCATGATTTCATGCGAGGCTGGTGGACCACTGGCAAACCTCCTCATGGCACCGCTATGTATTCCTTTATGAAGCAACTACAATTTGTAAAACATAAATTAAAGAGATGGAATAGATTGAATTTTGGGAACCTTTCCTTGGCTAAGTTGGCAGATCTTAGGAGGATGGAATAAGCTTCAAGGAATATTAGAGATCAAGGATTCATGAAGGATCTTATTATTGAGGAATCTGAGGCTACAAAAGACCTTGCTAAATGGAAACTGAGGGAAGAAATTTTTGGAAACAAAAATCTCGAGTAGATTGGCTATAGCAAGGGGATAGGAACACAACCTTATTTTATAACTCAGTTAAGGCTCATCGTAATGGTAACCTGATTACCTCTCTTATGAATTCTCAAGGTGCCTTGCCCTATTCTTTAAGGAATATTTTAGAAGAGACTAAGAGGTATTTTTCCTCTATCTTCAAGGAGGACTCCCTATCAGATGATGAGAATGAAAAGCTTATTCTAAACTATATTCCAACAATTATTTCTAGAGAGATGAATGAGCACTTGATGGATCCAATTTCCCTTGAGGAGTTGGAAAATGTTGTATTCAAGATGAAAAAAGGAAAATCCCCAAGCCTAGATGGATTCTCGATTGAGTTTTATTACGAGTTTTGGGATTTAATCAAATTTGATCTTTTGGATGTGGGCCATGAGTCCCAAAAGAACAAACATATGCTAAGGGTCCTAAATGCTACCTTTGTGGTGCTTATACCCAAAAAAGAGGGAGCAAATTCCTTGGATATGTTCAGGCCTATTGCTCTCTATAATGTTGTGTATAGGATCATCACAAAAATTATTCTTTGAGAGGTTGAAGATATGGTTGAGCAAAATCATCTTTGAGAAGCAAGGAGGGTTTGTTGTTGGCCAACAAATCTTGGATGGGGTTGTTACTGCTACAAAAGCTATTCACTCGATGAAAAATTCTAAGGAGAAAACTATGTTCATTAAGTTGGACATGGCCAAAGCCTATGATCGGGTCAGATGGTCCTTTCTTCATAAAGTTCTTGTTGCTTTTGGATTTGAGGAGGAATGGATTAGATGGGTGATGAGCTATGTTTCTTCTTCCTCATTCTCTGTTCTTGTTAATAATGAGCCATCAAAGCTGTTTGAGGCCTCAAGGAGATTGAGGCAAGGAGATCCTTTATCTCCTTATTTTTTTATCATTATGGCGGAAGCATTGGGAAGATTTCTCAAGTCTCAAGTCATGCAGGGTCTCATTCAGGGGTGGAAGTGGGCTAGTAGTTTGCCACCTCTTTCCCACATTCAATTTGTTGATGATACTGCTTTGTTGGGAGTTGCCACTATCAGGGAAGTTGACAATATTAGATAGTCTCTTGATATATATCTTAGTGCTTCTGGACAGTTGATTAATGAGGACAAGTCTTCTATTTTATTCTTCAATACCCCTCCTCTTATTCAATCCATGATTTCTTGCATTCTAAGATTCCAGGTTGGGACTCCCCCCTTCATTTATCTTGGTATTCCAATTTCATCTTATCCTCTACCTAGATCTTCATGGCAGTCTATGCTTGATAAGTTTAGAAGGAAGGTGAATCACTGGACTTTCAGATGGCTATCCACTGCAGGTAGAGTGTTACTTTTAAAATATGCTATTCAAGCTTTACCCATTTATAGATGTTTTGTACAAATAGCTCTCTCTCACTTCATCAAGGACATGGATGCTTTGTCAAGATAGTTTTTATGGTCTAGAAAACTTGATCAATCTAAATAGAGTTTTGTTAGGTGGGATTCTATATGTAGGCCGATGCAAGAGGGAGGCCTTAGGTTGTGACAGACATCTCTTTTTGGGCAGGCTTTGGCTGCAAAAATTTATTGGAGATGGTGTACCTCTCATGATCATATTTGGACTAAAATATTATCTTGTAAATACTTGAGAGGTATTTCTGAGGCTGATATCCCTAGAGTCAGCTTGGTTGGGAAAAGTTCAGTTATCTGGGACACTCTAAAAAGAGGAGCTAATTTAATCAAGCAAGGTTTATTATGGATTTGCAATCAGGGATCAAATGCTTTTTTTTGGGAGGATTCTTGGGATGGTCACCCTCTTATATTGAATCAATATCCTAGGTTACGTTCCCTAAGCATTTTTTTCTTGGAAGCAGGCTAGTCTCGTGTGGAGGACTTTCAAAAAATCCAGTCTTTTAGAAAGATGAAGATGTACAGGTGGAAAGATCCACAAAAATGGTCCCAAGGGGGATTGGCCAAGGACAGAGAGGTGCTTGCTCTTATTCTTATAGGGAGGCCTTGTTCTTCATTAAGGGGTAAATATATTATAGCTTGGAACCCTAATCCTAAGGGAACCTACTCGGTAGCCTATGTTTATCAGGTTATTGATAAGAAAAAGTATGGGAGTCTTCTTGTCTCTTGGTGGAAAAAGGTGTGGAACAAATTTGTCTGGCCAAAATATAACTTCTTTCTCTGGTTTTTAGCTCGTAATAAATGCCTCACTTGGGATAATGTGAGGAAGAGGGGATTTCAGGGTCCCTATTTTTGCGTCCTTTGTAGTAATAATGAGGATGACTCTTCTCATTTATTTTTCCAATGCTCCTTTACCAGAGACATTTGGCACCATTTGTGGAGTGCTTTGAACCATCCATGTTTCCATGTGCTATCCCTAGTGGATTTTTTGAGTAGTCTAGGCAGACCTCCGACCAAGACCCCCTTCCTTCGGGTGGCTTAGAAATAAATTCTTGCAAGGGTGTTCTAAACGACCTAGAAAAGAAATACACATCTTCCTTTCACCATTGAAACATATTTCTCCTTTGCTCTAATTTTGTTTATTATTTTCACAATATTATCCTTAAAAATGTAATGACTATCATGTTTCATAAAACAATGATGAGCACAATTCCTTTATATAATTATCATTATTTATCCATATATTATTCTCTACCTTGATATTCATCAATCTCATTTTTCATAGAAGAATATAATATCAAATGTTTGTTAAATTGATATATAGAAAACATAGTCTTAGATGGACCTATCATGGATTGGTTCTTGGGTTTGTAATGGGGATGTTGATTTGCTATTTTATAGCTTCTTACATTAAAGCAAAGTATTAATATTTTTCTCTCTTAAAAACATCTCCCTTGTGTGGCCTTGAACCCTTTACATAGTTATTTGAAAGATGAGTTTTTAAGTTGAACTACCACATCCTATGATTCTAACACATTAGGCTCCAAATATAATAACACGGTCCTTCTCTATCTAAACTACAACCAAAGTTTCATAGATCATCAACATAAAAATATAGTAATGCACATAACCTATTAAATATACATTTCACAGAAATCATGGTTCAAGGTTGTATATATAAAATATATTTTATTATTTATTTAGGAATACAAAACTACTTTTTGAGATGCCTTCTTTGCTTTATATCCTTTATCTCCTTTCTCCCCTTCTCTACACTCTACATTTTGCTTCTTATTTATAAGGATAAAAATGGTAATGCCTTGCTAGATACACATGTTGGTTGAACTATTAGTGCCAACTAAGCATTCTTATCCATTATTTCACATGAAGTTTCCATACTTTTGCATAGAATGTCTAGATATTGCTTACTTGCATGTTTGCCATGTGGATGCTCCCACATTATACTCATCAGGTAATAAAAATTATATTTCATGAATATTGTTAAAGTCTTCAATGGATACTTCATACTTGATGATCTTAGAAGCTGATAACCATGTTGTTGCATTAATATATTGGTTCTTCCACTTAACTAGATATTCATGATATGACTTACCTCTTGTCCTTCTCACCATTCTAGAATCTATAATGGGTTTAATTTCATCTTATTCCTTCTATGAAAACTATGTTAGCCATTTATCTACTAGAATGTTAGTTGTTTGATCTTCCTCCTCATTGCTAGTTTGACCATAGTATGAATATAGTTTAGCTACATTAAATATATAAAAAAAATTTGATCCCTTTTAGAAGTTCAAGTCCATTTTCATTGATGATAAACTTCTTCAAGAAATTACAAGGTTCAATCTTCTTATAGTTGATCTTGTTGTATGTGCCTTTGAGAAATCGTTTCTTCCATAAATGCACAAAAAACAAATATACATCCTAGAATTCGTGTGTTTGATGCTTGAGGTTAGAACATTGCTTGTATTTCATGATATTCTTTTCCAAATTAGCCTTCACTTCTTGATGCAATTCTTGCATATACTCAACAAAATACTCCACCAAAAAACTTTATTTGTACTCCATAACTCATCTATACATAATTTAAAATGGGTTGTGGGTTGTAATTCATTTCAATGAATTATTAAATGTAAATTTTCCTTGTTCCAATATAGTATCTCATAATTTTGGCTTCTTTCCAACTAGAAATCATAGCAAACTACCAAGGCTTCTATTCATGATATCAGTATATCCATATGTTTGTAGGTGATATGCTAAAAAAAACTAAATTTGATATCCAAATTCTTTGACAAGGTATACTAAAAATTATCAATAAACTTTGTATCTCGATCCGACACAATGCTCTTAAAAAAACCATGCAATCTTATAATTTCAAGAAAGAACAATTCAAAAACATGGGTAGCATCATTGTTTTCTTTCAAGGTATGAAATATGTTGTATTTGAGAATTTGTAAACAACAATAACAATGAAATCATTACCCCTTTGCCTCCTTGCTAACCCAAGAACAAAATCCATGTGCCCATCCTCCAACAACCTCTCTGGTATTGGTAATGGTGGATATAACCTAGTAATTTGACTTTACCACTTTGTATGCTAATAAACCCAATAATAACACACAAATATTCTTATATATACATTCATTCTAGGCCAATAGTAACTTGGAAAAAGTTGATTTATCATATTTTCCACTCTAAACTTTCTAGTAAATCCTCCACATTGCTTCTCTCTTATCAAATCCTCCCCATGGAACTTCTTGGTATGCACAATTGCTATCCCTTGAATAATCCTCTCTTTCAGATGAAGTAATACAACCATGGAATCCTATCACATGTAGTAGTATTAGTGAATTTTGACCAAGCTTCCTTTAAATCTACATCATTAGAATAAAGCTCCTTCATGGATTCAAAACCAACAATTTCAATCTGAATTGTGTTTACCAACAATTTTTTTCTCAAATAATTAGCCACTTAATTTTAATGACCATGTATGTGCTTCAAAACAAATGGATATGCCTGCATAAATTATACCCACTTCACATGTATTTGATTTATCTTACTTTGATTGTTAATAAACTAGAGCACATGATTATCTAGGAATAAGATAAATTATTGGTAAAAAATAATACCTTCATTTATTTAAGGCTTGAATAATAACATAAGACTCTCAGCCCTAGACTAAGTACTTCTTATTTGCCTTATTTATCCTCTCATTTAAATATGAAATATTGGCTCAAGGTTCCTCCAATTGCTATTGCATTTGCACCACAATAGAACTAAAATATCTTATTGAAATCTAGCAAGGATAGAATAGGTTGATGCATTATATTCTCCTTTAGGATTTGAAAACTCCTTTCTACTATAATTTTCCACTTAAATTCATGTTTTCCTTCCTTCATAATTTTTGTGATTGGGGCACAAATTCCATTTAAGTTTTTGATAAACTTCCTATAAAAACTTGCTAGACCATGAAAACTCATAGTCTCAAATTTACTTCTTGGTGATGAATAGTTTATAATTGCCTTAACCTTATTAGGGTCCATTCATAACCCTTATTGGGAAATCAAAAAACCCAAGTACACTAATTCCTCCATTATAAAACTACATTTATTCAAGTTATCTAGCATATTTTCTTCCTTTAGTAATTGCAAGACCAATATCAGATGTGACAAATGGTATTTCTTGCTGTTACTAAATACTAAGATGTCATACCAATAGACAACCATAAAATTTCTAAGAAATGGCTTCAATACTTCATACATCAACTACATAAAGGCATACGGTATATTTCTCAATCTAAATGGCATAATTAGCCATTTGAATAATTTATCTTTTATCTTGAACACAATTTCTACTCATATCCTTCCCTAATTTAGATTTGATGACATCCACTCTTCAAATCTATCTTTGTGAAGTACATTACTCCACTAAAAAAATCTATCAAATTTGCCATATGTGGTAATGAGAATTGGTACTTTATAGTTATATTATTGATATCCCTCAAGTCTATACACATGCACCATTCGCCACCCTTTCTGGATGTAAGTATGACTAGGATTGCACATGGGCTCAAGTTTTCCTTGATCAACCACTTTTACAACAGATCCTGAGCTTGTCTATTTATTTCTTCATTCTTTATTGGCATCATTCTATATGCTACCCTATTGGGTAAACTCAATCCAAGAAAAAAATTCATCTGATGGCCAATACTTCCTACTATTGGTAATCTATTTGGTAATTATTCCAACAAAAATTCTATACTCCTCTAGCAAATCCTTCACCTCACTTGGCATATTTTCCTTCCTATATACCATCCCATACTTTGTGGTTTTAGTAATCAAGGAAAAACATACCTTCTTTTTTGTCATCTCTTTAAAAAAATCTAAAATCAAACATATTTTAGGACCATTATTGTATCTCTCATCCTTGTCCTTCAAAAGACTCAATACATACATCTTTCTATATTTCATAATGGTGTAGGTGCTTTCCCTACCATCATGTACTTCCTTTCTATATAATTTCCAAGGTCTCCCCAACAATACATGGCAAGTGTCCATAAGCATGATATTGAATAAAACATCATCCTTGTATGATCATATTTGAAAAATCACCTTACATTATTCATGAACTAAGATCTTGTGCCCCTTTTGCATCCAAGAGATTTTATAGGGTTTGGGGTGTGCTATCCTCCTTAACCCTAGTTTTTGTACCATCTTTATAGATACTAAGTTATCCATACTTCCACTTTCTACTATGACCTTGCAACATTTACCCTAATTTACATATTATTATAAACAAAACTTCTCTTTTGTATAGGTGCACACTCCTTCTATGGATTCAATAGTACTCTTTTCATCATAAGAGATTCTCCTTGATCAAGCTCTTCTACATGCTTTGGGCAATCAACACTTTCTTCCTTTACTCATACAATATAGTTTCTAACATCCTTTCCCTTATTGTTTCTTTGTTGCATAGTTAGACATTCAAATGTTTGATGATCATATTCTTTGCATCGATAACATATTTAAGATAATTCTCTACCCCTTCCTCAACCAAAACCACCTCTTCCTTAAGAGTCTCACCTTCCTTGGTGTTCTAGTTGAAATTACTATGAGAAGTACTAGGTTCTCCTTCTTATGTCTACTATCCTCTTCCACTATTTTTTGTCCTTTTTCCCATGAGAACCTTCCTCTCTATATTTTATTATTTTTTTCCTTCATAGAAATTTCTACTTTACCTTTAAGACATACTGGTAGGCTTCCTCTACTATCCTTATCCTTATCATACTAAATTCATCTTGTATGGACATTCACAATCTATTTATTTACTTTGATACTTTATCTTCATCATCTTCCATATGTTTTACATGAATGGTAAACCTATAGTGTTCCTCCATGTACTCCTTCACACTCATATCCTTTTGTCTTTGGTTCTACAATTTCCTAAAAAGACCCAATTTTTAGTTTAATACCATAAATTTAGTCTTTAGTTTGGCAACCATTTTTTCCCATGTCTTGATCCTTTCTTTTTATTTCCTTCATATTTTAGTTTATGCATGTTTCCACTATAAGGATGCATACCCTTTCAACTTCATGGAGTTACATTTCACCTTTTTGAGGTCTTATATTGATTCAATATCAAAATACTTCTTCATTTTGATAATCCAATCTATAAGCTCCTTTGGATTCAAGATTCCATTGTATGATGAAGTTTCTATCTTTAGTTTGTGACCCATTTAAAAAATTACCTAGATTAATTTATCCTTTGGTTCTCCCTCTTGCTATTTATATTGAGCTCCTATATGATCAATCTACTCTTCTTCATTATCATTAATTTCTCCAATATGAATACTTCTTCTTTGAGTGGTTTTTATTGCTTCAAGTTAGACGATAAATATCCTTAGCATTTTAGCTATATATATATAGTTTAGGATCCTCATGGTATCCCTATTTCCCATTGTGCCATCATTTGTTTGGCACATATCATGTCTCGTAGATATTGTTGTAATATAAAAATGATGTCACACAAAATCCACACACTTCTCATATGACCAAGCATGTACCTTTATAATTATTTAAATATTTTAATTATGTAATTTACCTACAATGCCTAGGTACTTGTATGGTCTCCTTATGTCATAACAATGTATGATCCATTTGCTCATCATTTGAATACTTTCAACTATACAATAAATTTATCATCTATAATTTTATAGGTTTTCCCTTTTATAGTTTTTGCTATTGTACAATTGTGTGATTCGGTATTGTAAAAAAAATTTATTATCTCATAACATTCCTCTATTACATTGAATAATTTTTTATTATTCAATGAACCTTCCTTTCAATCATTTAGCATTGGTGAATGGTCACTTGTATAATCCAATATATTTGATATAATTGATAAAATTTGCATGATATGCTTTCAACATATGACAAAAACCCATGGATTGGTTCTTGTATTTTTAATGGGGATGTTGATTAACTTTTTTATAGATTCTTACATAAATGCAAAGTATTCTACTTTTTGTCTTTAAACATCATATCCTTTTGTGTGGCTATTAACTCTCTACGTAGTTGTTTAAAATATGAATTCTGAACTCAAACTACCATACCCTATGATTTGACACCTTAGGCTTCAAATCCTATAACATATTCCTTCTCTTTCTAAACTCTAATTGAAGCTTTCTAGAGCATGCACATAAAAATATAGAAATGCACACAACCTACCAAATATACATTTCATAGAAATCAAAGGTCAAGGTTGTACTGATAAAATATCCTTTATTATTTGTTTAAGAATTCAATGCTAATTTTTTAGACCCCTTCTCTCCTTTCTCTCCACTCTCTTCCCTCCTCTATGTTGTACATCTCATTTCTTACTTACAAGCATAAAAAATCAATGATCTCCTAGCTATGAATGTTGGTTGAAATGTTAGTGCCACCTGAGCATTCTTATCCATTCTTTTGCAAGAAGTTTCCAATATTTTAGTGCCACCTGAGCATTCTTATCCATTCTTTTGCAAGAAGTTTCCAGCCTTTTACATGGAAAGTCTAATTCTCACTCACTTGTCCATTTACCACATGGATGTTTCTACATCATTTAGCTTCATTAACACCTTGCTTATTAGATTTTGTTTGATTCAATATCATTTTACATTTTCTATAATAGACATCTTGCATTCAACTCTTGTGATAATGAATATCTATAATATAAATAACGTATCTTTATTCAATAACTACCTAATGTTAAAACAATGGTTTACCAACTTCAATATCCTTTAAACTTAAAATACCTCAAAAGCATTCTCCTAAATCATAGTGCTAGTAAATACTTAATAAAAATGATGTTATCTATCTTAATTTTTTAAAATGCTTTTTGGTGCATATAAAGCTACAACATAGAATCAGGTTAAAATCCCATTGGTTTAGATAAAAGATAAATTTATCTTTTAAAATTTATGATGTTTTTTATTATTTTGGTTGTTTTTATTTACAATTTTCATGTTGATTTAGGTTAATTTGGTTTTTTTGTTTTATAAAATTTTAAAATGATTATAATGGTGGTTATAAGGATACAAAATCTATATAGGTTTAAAAATTCCCAATAGATTTAAAAATAAAAATAAAATAAGATAAATAGAAAAATAAAAAAATTTCTATCTTTTTAATTCAAACAATTAATAAACTAAAGTAAAAAATTATAATATAGCATAAACGGAGAATACTTGATATATTATAGTTCATCATCCAAAATTTTAGCTTTATTGCCATTTTAAATTATACCATAATCAAAAGTATATGCAAAAACAATGCAAACAAAGAATAAAAAAAAGACAATATCGGTTAGCGCCGAAAGATATGAATCGTGTAGTGATCACAGACACACGAAAAAAAATAGTACTCAAATATTCACAATCAACGGCATCGATCAATATGTTATGGGATTTTCTATTTTAAAAAAAAGGCTGGCTGCATCAATATATAGGTAACCCTTGCAATTCTAAGCTTATCGACAATTGCGGCAGGGGGACGCTGCATCAACCATATAGAAACCATAACACCAAGGAAAAGAAGAGAACGAATATACGACTACCTCTTTCCACCTATCCGAAGACAATGCAGTATACAGACAAAAGACATGACATAGATCATACAATGAGGAGAGGACATTGATGGATAAGTCTGTGTAAGAAATAAGCGATATTGTGTGCATTTAGATGGTATTGACAACGCAGTATACAGACAAAAGACATGACATAGATGATACAATGAGGAGAGGACATTGATGGATAAGTCTTTTAAGAAATAAGCGACATTGTGTGCATTTAGATGGTATGGAATAAAAAATTATATTGATAGAATAAGAATTAAATTATAGTTATAAGTTTTGTTATTTTTAATAAGATTTGGATTAACATCTCTAAAAATAATAAATAAATAAATAGAGTATCATTCACTGAGCAGAAACTTTGAACTTTTTTCATTTCTATTATAGACTGATCTTAAATAACTTAACAACAGTCCTATGAACACAACCCTTACTAAAAGAACCAAAGAAAGAACCAAAAAATACTAAAAAAATAGCAAAAAACTAACAAATAACTATTCATCCTCCATTAACTCATAAAACTCAACAAACTATGAACCTATCCTCATTCTTAACTATGTCTTAATTGAAATGACTTGTCGCTAAAACAATAAAACAATGAAATAAGGTAATTACTGTAACAAATAATTGTTTATCCTCCATTAACTCAGAACCTATCCTCATTCTTAACTATGTCTTAATTGAAATGACTTGTCGCTAAAACAATGAAATAAGGCAATTACTTTAACGAATTGGTATATGTGTATTGTTTCCCTGCATGCAGGAGAAAAACTGGAAAAGGAGATAAACAACGACGAGACGCTGAAGACAGAGAAGGATGAGCTCGCTCTAATCACCGACCCAAATTCCAATTCTCAGCCGCAGAAAAAGAGGCGTTATAGGGGAGTAAGGCAAAGACCTTGGGGCAAATGGGGTGCAGAAATTCGAGATTCAAGGAAGGCAGCTCGGGTATGGCTAGGAACATTCACGACAGCAGAGGATGCAGCCAAAGCCTACGACGACGCTGCCCTCAAACTCAGGGGAGCAAGGGCCAAATTGAACTTTCCCGAAAGAGCTTACCTCACTTCCTGCAACAAAACTACTACTACTAATAATATGGGTATTATCTCAAAACTGGAAAATGCGGTCAGAGGTTACAGTGGCAGAATCCATATTCCCTGGGCCCCCCCCACCCCCCCCGCCCCCCCCTCCCGGGGGCCCCAAGGGGGCCGCCCCCCCTTTCTCCGGGGGTGCCCCACGAGGACGCGGCGCCGTGGGGGGGGTTTCCTCTCCCCCCCTCCCTGGGGGGGGGGGGGGGACCCCCCCCCCCCCCCCCCCCCGCCCTCCCGGGGGGGTCTCGCGGCCGGCCCCCTTTCTCTCCCCCCGGGGGGTTGTTTTTTGCCCCCCGCCCCCCCCCCCCCCCCCCCCCCCTGCTGGGGGGGGGGGGGGGGGGCCCCCCCTCCGGGGGGGGGGGGGGGGGCCCCCGGGGGGGGCGGGGGGGGGGGGGGGGGGGGCCCGGCGCCGGGGGGGGGGGGGCGGGCGCCGCGGCTTGTGTGGGGGGGGGGGGGGGGGGGCCGGCCCCCCCCCCCCCCCCCCCCCGTGGGGGGGGGGGGGGGGGGCGCGGCGCCGCCTCCCGGGGGGGGGGGGGGGGGGGGGGGGGGGGGGGGGCGGGGGGCGCCGGCGGGCCGCGGCCGCGGCGTCTCCCCCCCCCCCCCCCCCCCTTTCCCTTCTCCCTCTTCTCTTCTTTGGTGACAGTGGCAGAATCCATGTCACATACGCAACCTCAACACTATCGGACTCACCCTTCCCAGGGCCCCAAGAGATGCCGGCGTTGCTTGATGATGGTAGTCCAATAGAACACGGCACCGTTTTTTCTGACTTATCCCAACTAGAATTCAGTGCATTGGGAGATAATTTGTCTAATTCTCCTCAGTTTTTCTACCATGGAAATCTCGTGCAGAATGCACATATTCATTCCCCATGGCATAACAATTATCTTGCCTGTAATTTTCCTGAGCGATACTCTGGTTTTACTAGGTGGCAGCAGCATCAGCTTCTGCAACTTGATCAAGAAACCCAGTTGGCTGTCTTGTCCGTTCAGAGCCAGAGAAGCGTAGACTATCGTCCAGTGATTGGGAGGCCAATAACGGATTCTTTGATTAAAAAAGGTCACAGACAATCTATGTGCAAAACTTATGTGCATGGGCTTCATGAGAAGATGCTTCTTCCACATCATCTTTTTCAAAATCAAACAGTGAAAAATACAGGACACGATGAGTTGCAGAATATTCCAGGTAGTGTTGCTGATGAAACATCTTCTAACGTGGCTCCCTTTCAATCTCAATGCGAATCTTTCAATTCTTCAGTAGCTGGTTTTCCCCATGATTGTTGCAGCCCAGCTACTTGACAGTAATACAAGGAAATAAGAAGCGACACGTTTTAGTTGCTGTCCAGTTTACTTAGAACCAGAAAGGGAATGGGGATAATTGAGAATATTCAAATGTATGTCCGGTATAGTTGGTGTAATTTTTAATGATGCTAGTTGAGAATCAGGTTTGGAAGCCAGACATGTTCTTATTATTATTAAAAAGGATAGGTTACAAAGGTAAGAGGAAATTGATATTTATTCTTTTGCATTTGATGCTTTCCTCAATTTCTTTGTTGTTCTTGTGTGTCGTATATCTTATCTAAGTATATTATGTGAGTAGCAATTGCACAGAAGAATTTAGGAAAAGATATTCTGAATAAAGATATTTAAAATATAAAATAACATTATGTAGTTATTATTCTATGAAGAGTTATTTAATTTAATAATTTAATTATATAATATATTTTTTATATTAGTAAAATATGATTGTAAATAGATTTGTTATACATTGGTTATTATAACTTGGAGAAAGATGTATTTTCAATGTTTGAAAATAAATTTATATATTAATATTTTTATTTTGATAATTGATTAAAAGATTTATAAATAAATAAATTTGTATTGTTATGTAAATTTGATATCATGGATCTTAGTGTATTAAGTATTAATGATACAAAAGACAACAAGAATAATAAATAGCAAATAAACAAAAGGAATAAACATGACCTTTTTGAAATACATAAAAATATTTGAGTTAACAATCCATCTCAGATGATAGTATTCTTAAATCCTAAGAGAGTATTATTTTAATATAATTTGCAATTTCAACGGGGGTATTTTTTTAACAATATGTGTCATAAAAGTGTTATGTTTTAGCCTATTTGGATGAGTACTAACATATTTGATGTACTTGGAATTTTAGATGTTGTTTTTATGCTATTTTTAATGATGAAGATGAAAACTGAAAATTTTAATTGGATGATTTATTGATTTGAGTATGATGGTGATGCTGGAAAATGATAATAACAACCAATATTTATTTTCATCTACATGGAAGGAGACAATTCCAATTGCATCCAATTTCATCCAATTTATTATGATGGATATGAAAGCATCAATGTTTACATGAAGAAAATAAAAACATGATATTTGCTATCACTTGAACGGGTAAATATGTTAGGAATTATTACATCATAGTTAATGTGGTATGAAAGATGAGTAACCACTCGTGTGGTCTACTACAGAAAAAGGAATAAGTTAGGAGTTATTACATCATATCCTATGTTAAATAGTAAGTACTATAACCACCCTTTACAAGGGCTATGCATGCACTATAGGACAAAGGTAGTTACATGTTTTTTTAGAGGTTTGTCATTCCTAAAATTGGTATTCTATGTATTTAAATACCTATCATTTCATAATGTAAAACATTGAAGCATTGAGTTCTAACATGTGCTATCAAAGCAAGTAGAAGGAAGAAAAGTTCTACTTTTGATCCTCTTCTGAATCAACATAAAGAAACCACAAAAGAGCATTCTATTTGAGAAAAAAAAAATCAAGTGTAAATTTACCTTGTATAAAATTATTTAAGAAAAACTCAAAAGAAACAGTCATCTCAATGAAAAATGCCTATCAAAAGGACTAGTAAAGTAATAATTTACAAGCAACAATAAATTCAAGTTCAACAAGAGTGGTCAACCCTACATCGGTACATGTCATATAAGGTGAATTTTCTACTTTATTTTCTACCCTTGTTGAACTTAGAGTGTTCAACCCCTCTAGTCGTGTTCTTGGATTTTCAATATTCTCTTTTTAACTCAGGATCTCTAGAATATTGTTGTATTTCCTTCTAGTCTTCTCTTAGATCAGAATTGTTTCAGTTGCTATGGGTGATCATTGGTATTGATCATTGGTTTTTGATTCTCTTGTTTATCCACATGAGGAAATCAAGGAAATCAAGCCCTAGAGCCCACCCTTCAAAACAAAAAATGGAATTGGCTGCATTTGTAGTAGATAAGAAAGCTAAGTTAATCCTCAAAAAAGGTGGTCTCTTAAATTACATTAAAAATTTTATGTCCACAACCTGATTCTCTCTAGATGGGTGGATCACTCATGGAATGAAGGCTAGATGAAAGTAGGTAATTGGGATTTTGAAGTTTTGACCAAATTAAATAGTAGAACTAAAGGCCTTCCTTTGGTCAGTGCTTGTCACAACCAGGAGAAGCATTCTCTCCTCAAGGAAATTAGTCTTTTCTTTGACAAGGATGACTACCTCCTAAGAGAACAAAATTGTTTTAGTGCCAAGGCCCTCTCCCTGCCTTAGAATAGGGTAATAGTTATATTTATGGGTAACTTTACTCTTGATTAATTGAATAATGTGGTTTAGAGATTCTATACAATGTTCTTGAATCACCTAAGACATCAAATATAGATAAACATGCCTATGTTCCTTTACCATTCTATGAGAAAATCAATGATCGATGTGGAAGGTGGTAAAGGACTAAATCCCATCCATTAGGGCCTTGTCTTGCTGGTTATTGAACATTTGGTTAAACAGAAATGCCTGATTATAGAGGATGTTCTCAAATCCATTGAGACTCCACCAATTCAAATCCCTATTTTTTCTCATACAAAGTCTAGAGATTTGAGCGAGTTTTTGGAAGTAGAAGAATAAAAATATGGAAGTAAGGTTATGCATAATGGTGAATATTTGCAAATTGGATAAATATTAGGATTTCCAAAATTGGAAATTGGAAAATATGAGGGCCCTCAAGTCGGCCCATGCACCTAAAATTTTTTAGATCAATTTTTTCTTAGGGTGAATTTGCCATAATATATATCCAAGCATAGGTATATTTGTACTCATTGAAAATATATTTTTGATATTGATATAATGGTGGTATTAAGTTATAAGATGATTTAGAAGATCAAAATTTACCCCAAAGGTGACCTTACATTTTAGGTCTTCAAATACCCCAAATTTTAGTCTGAATATGATTTATTAGATTTTCTTAGGATTCGCCTTGTTTCACCTCGATCTCAAATACGATTCACAATTTTTTTACAAGTACATTTTAATTTTAATCCCTTATGCATAACCCTAGATGGAAGTCGATAAAAATATCAAATACTTTCATGTTTCATCCAAGGGAGTTTGGGGAAAGGCTCGTTGGCCTAAGACCTAGTGATTTTAGTCTCTAGTTTTTGAAGAGGGGAATAGTCTCTCGAAATCCTCACAAAAGACTTAAATTACAAGTAGATATAGAAGTATTTTTGGCTTGGCCAGAGGTATTAGATGGGGTTCAGTAAGAAGGTCTAAATGATTACCTAAAAACCTTTCCAATGCTAATCATAGAAGCAAATATATTATGGATCTCCTTAGCCTCAATCCTGTTGGTGATGGTTAAGCAGTGTTTCTCAAAAACCTAAAATGGTGAAAATCAAGCATCCCTTCATATTGGGCTCAATGAATATCATAGTAGATTATTCTAAAAAAGTAACTAATTTTGTGGGAGAGATTTTGCATGATATGAAGAACAGTAAGAATTTAGAGATATCTCATTTTTTATCTTACTCTTACATTTCTAATCTGATTTGTGGATCCATCCTCTTATTTTTTATCCTAACAATGGCTCCATGTTGTGTTTATGTTTCTCTCTTGTGTCCTTTCTACTAAGTTAGGTTGAATATTTTGCATAGTTGTGTCTTTTGGTTTGTCTCCTCTAGTGGATTTGATGTAAAATGTTGAGGTATTCCTTTCAAAATCCTCCTTTGATAATAATACCAAACAAAATCAAATTACCTAGTCAAAAATGAACTTATAAAGCCATTGAAGTTTTATAGATAACTTATGTTCAAAAACCATGTAAAAATACTCTAAAAGAAGAATCATTATGTTCCAAAGGAACACAAACAAATATGGTTGAAGCCTTTGTTAGAGTCATTTTCTAAAAATATTTATGATTGTGATTGACATGATTGCATGTGTAAATTTAAAATGATATTATTAATATAAGGTCCTTATCTTAAAGATAAATATATATTTCTAAATAAAGTGTTTTGAGTCTAACATATGGAAGCATTAATTATCTCTCTCTCTTATATATCTATCTATATATATATATATATATATATATATATATATTTCTACCCTACTCTAATGTTTTACATCAACTACTATTCCTTATATTTCATATGACTGAGATTACTTATTTTACATCAAAATGTCTATGTTAACATCTTAATAGATATCACTAGTTGATTAAACAAATATAAAAAATATGATAATCAAATATTAGTACATTAGTCTCTAAGCACTCTATCAAAAAAGGTACTTAAATATTTTTAGAACTATGAATGAGTAACCATAGTAATAAAAAATACTAATAAAACATATCATCATTACTATAAACACCTAGTTTCACATACCAAATAGTCATTAGATGAGTTATTATGCTTGCCAACTAGTATTGTAAACAAGTAAAGCTAGTTCAACTTTTTTGTAACCAAATTCTTACCTAAAAGTAGCCTAACCTTTGGGTCTTACAAAATTGTTACAAATATTTACAAAACTTCATGAAAGTGGTATTGTTGAAATGTTATCAACAAGATCTTTCCAACAAGTATAAATATATCAAAGGACTTATTCATAAAATTGCCTAAAAATTAAAGTGTTATAAGCTTATGAAAGTGTTATAATTTTATGAAAGTGTTGTGGCATTTATATATGATATTTTTGTATGGCACTTTCATCACCGTATAGTGCTTTTGTCAGTAAACCTATTTGAATTTTTTCCTACCGCTCAATAGTTATTAGTGGTAGAACCACGATTAAAATCATAGCAATGCTCTTATACTACTAGAGTGCTTTGAACTATTACCACCAAAACTAATATTTGTGTAGATTAATTACCCAAAAATACTTGTTCCACAATAAATCTCACTTTATTAATTAGACTTACATGCTTTACCATGTATCTAGGTGGAAAACTACCTTGTGTAAAATAAAGAAGAAACCTTGTAAGGAAAAGGAATAAATTTGATTATTATTTTCAATATATTGTTTTGACTTATTTGTATAAAAATATGTTTGGTACCAGGTATGTGAATATGGGATAAAGAGGGTAATAATTTTGGTTATTTGCATATGTTTCATATTAATGAATTAAAGGCTTATTAAATAGTAGCTTGGTTTGAAGAGAAACTTAATTAATAGTCGATAGACTAATTGTGAACCACTATTTTGAAATGGTTTTAAACCTAGAAATAGGGTATAAAATTCTAGCTCACCTTGTGCCATAGAAAATCAAGTAACTAGTTAAATAAAACTAGTTGTAGAGAATAGTTTAAAAATTAGAGTCCAACCTAGATAGTAGTCCTTCTAAGATATTAATAAGAAAAATTAGGCTGAGCAAAATGTATTTGAAATTTATCAAAGTATAACCAAATTGAAAACCTTGGAATTACTCATTTATGTTGACTTAGGAAATAGTATATGGGTTAGTCAACACTAAGTAGATAGAATTGTTTTGGCAATAAAATATAATTATACCAAATTGGAAACTACGTGTGTTGGGATTAAAATTCATGATGGTCAAGTGTACACTCAATCACCGTGAGTTTTGATATTTGCATATGAATTTTAGTAGTTAGTAATCAAGTTACTAGCTACCATAACTATGCTAAGGAAATAATGAATTGGATATAAGTCTACATCATTATTGGGATGGTCTTGAGTTAGAAACTCCTGTATTTATTTTGATAATTCCTTGGTGAAGTAGAATTATTAAGATAATTAGTGTGTGTTCCTCATGAAATCAATAAATTTAGATCATTTGAATCTATTATAGGAGTAACCTCATAAAACTTAGATTCTAGATTATTCATCGAGGAGGATGAACCAATTTTTTTGATAAGCTCAAATTATTGGATTCAAGTAAATGAATTATAGTTATCCATTTCTTTATTGGAAAATATGACTATAAGGTTTTCTAAAAGTCCCATAGACTTGGAATGATGTAACTTGAGAACCAAGTTAAATATAAAAGTAATCCTTACAAATAAGGACTTGGTTGCATTATAAAAATCAGCATAGAAATTGAGTGATATTATAATAAATTATGTGAATCCTTTTATGGGATACTATATAGAGTCTTAGTGATGAATATTAGCTAAAATTATAGCTAAATACTTGGTGTAACTCAAAGGGAAGGATAAATAAACTACTTGATATGTGAGTATGCACACAACAAGTCCTAAAGTTCTTAAATTTTAAATATGGCCTTATTCTCATAAGAATATTGATCTTATTCATTAGGAAATATGACTAAGATTATTGATATACCCAATGTTGGTGAGGTGCGTATTTTACATAGAGTAATTCTCAGAGCAATTATAGTCTGATAGAATTGGTTTGGATAAATGACTCGATCAAAACTAGTAACGAAGGGTAGTATGGGATGCCACCTACAAGTTGTTTCCATATAGTACTATGATAAGTCCCATGTTCATTTGACTTAGCTAGTTCAACCACAATATTTGATATGGTATAAATGATCGTGGGTGATAATGGATATGAGTGATCAATTCCAAGGTCAAGGTATTGACATGGCTCTAGTTGACTTTTGGTAGGACATAATTAGCTAGACACAATGCATATGTACACTAATCTCTTGCATATTAAATTTTAATATGTTGACTACTTAGATCATGGGTTCAAAACAAGTTGACCAGTTAGGTCGTAGGTTCACAAATGCTAAGGTATGGGGAAGGAAAGCATCCCCCTCTAGGTGTTATGGTCCCTAGAGGATAACCCTATTTGTAGATCGACCTACATGCTATAACTAGAGGATGATAAATAATACAAGTGGATTCCACAAAATGGAACCTCTATGGGATTTGGTCAATATTGTCCACTTGGGTAGTTTTATGCAGTAGTATTGAACCCAAAAGTGGTTTGATATACCTATACTGATTCAAAATATATACTATTGATTCATTGGGTAAATATAATAGCTAAGTTGTGAACCTTACAACACAATCATATTTTTTATGGATATGCAAGCACAATCATAATTACTATGATCATGAAAGCACTCTTAGTGTTTATCAGTAAACTTAAAATAAAAAAATATATCCTGAGGAAATGCTTGACTTATTTTTGTGGTATGACCAAGTGAGTAGACTTGGGTCATTACATTAATGCATATCAGAATGTTGGTTAGGTTTATTCCATTTTTTCCCCTATTTATGTGTGTGTTGGGCATGATTTTATTTTTGATGGAGGTTATCAACCACTAAAAAGAAGAGGAGACATGTAGAAGATTTGTTGAAGCCAATAAAGAGGAAAAAAGAGGAAGCATGGAGAAGTTTACTCAAGAAGTACAAACCACAACCTTGTAAAGTAAAAGAAGTCATTTTGTGTGAAGAATAAAAACCTTTGATCAAAGATTTCACATAGTGAGAAGAACAACTTCCACTAGGAGATAAAATGTGCTAAGTGTTTTAGGATAAAAGCTTTTGAATATTAGAAGTTTTATTTTTCAAAAGAGTTATTTCAAAAAAAAATTCTAATCTGCTAAGGGAGAGTACCTTTGAGAAAAAGTCCCAAATGTGAATTTATCACTTAGTTGTGCATTAATATAATAGAGAATATCTCATCATGTATTTCATTTTTGTGGTCTTTGTATTTATGCAAAAGTTCCAATACTAATAATGCTTTGATAAAGTGAAATAAAATGTTTGATTAAATGTTGTGCATATTTTAGAATGTTCCTAGTCGTACACGAGCTATCAATTTGAATATCTATTCTCAGAGGCTCAATTATCTCATGGTCTTTGCCTTTTTTATATGTAATACATCTTTTGTAGAAATCCAATTCTTTAAAGGTAAGATACAAATTTTTTCTACAATATATAGAATTTTAATCATTGATTCACTGTCTTGCAATATAATATTTTTAATGCATTTTATTGTTGTTACAATATAAAAATTTTATTCATTGATTCACTGACTTGCAATATAATATTCTTTAATACATCTTGATATTTTTAACCTTGTTTCTTAATGTTGTTGCATCACTCTAAAAACCATAGTGATGAAACCTATACAATCTAATTGAACTATTCATAGGTTGAATTATCCAAGTTTAATACCCAAGGTGATGTTGAAAGGTATAAAACAAAGTCGGTTACAAAAGGCTATAAGTAGAAGTCAGACATTGACTATCAAGAAGTATAGCAAGACATGACATAGTATAAATGATTCTAGCATTAACAACCCCAAAGGGATGGAATGTATATCAAATGGATGTCAAGTCAGCCTTCCTAAAATGAGGGCTGGAAGAAGAGATCTACATAGACCAACCACTTGGCTATGAACTATAATGGAAAGAAGGAAAGGTGTTGAAGATGAAGAAATCCATTTATGGATTAAACCAAGCACCAAAGCCTTGGTATAACTGCATTGATGCATAATTTTAGGATAATGACTTCATCAAGTACCTATATGAGCACACTCTCTACATAAATACTAATTTGAAGGGAGAGATGATAATAGTCTACTTGTATGTAGATGATATAATTTATACTAGCAATAGAAATATGTTGTTTGACCAATTTAGAAATGTATTGAGTCATGACTTTGAGATGACGAATTTCGGACTAACGAAATGTTTTCTTAGCATTGAAGTTATCCAATATATAGATGGTATCTTCATATCTCAAGGTAAGTATGAAAACCAGCCATCAGTACAATTACAATAGGTCTAAAATTGAGAAAGAAATATTGCAACAATGTTGATCCAACATTATATAAAATATTAGTTGAAAGACTCATGTATTTGACAATAACCAGATCTGACCTAATATTTGTAGTGAGTTTAATTAGTAGATTTATGGAGATGCCAAAGAGCACTCACTTGCAGATAGGCAAAATGATACTACAGTATGTCAATGGGACCAGAGACCAAGGAATATTTTATGCAAGAAAATATTAGCTTGAGCTTGTTGGCTACATAGGTAGCAATTGGGCTAGCAATACTGATTATTAGAAGAGCAGTTCTAGTTACACATTCCAGCTTAGATCAGATGTAGTTTCATGGTCATCAAAGAAAAAACCTATTGTTACATTATCAACTATTGAAACCGAGTATGTTGTCACCTCTTCAGTTGCATGTTAAGTAGTTTGGCTGAGAAAAATTTTAGGCAAGTTGAATCATCAACAAGAAGGGGAAAGAATAATATTTTGTGATAAAAATTCTACCATAGCACTATCCAAGGATCTGGTATTTTATGGCATGAGGAAACACATAGACATCCACTATCACTTCATCAAAGTTGGTGAAAAATAATGAAATTAAATTATTGTTTTGTAGGTCAAAAGAGCAGGTTGTAGACATCCTCACAAAACCTTTAAAGGAGAAATATTTTTAAAGGCTAGAGGAAATGCTCGATGTCAAAGTTTTTGTGAAATCTAACTTAAGGAAGGATGTTTGAAATTAATCCATATTTAACCTACCTTTGATAGATATTTGACATATATTGCCCTCCATGGATATCAGTATCCATCACCAGATTTTAGAGTACTTGAATTTATTTTTGGTAGTTGCACTTGTTAGGAGATTTGATAGACACCAATTTTTACATTTAATGTATATCACAAAGTTTTTGAGCTTTTTCCTCCACTCCCAATTTATATATATGAGAAATGGGTATTATTTATAGATAATGGATGAGAGAAGTTGAAGCACGAAGTTAGAGTGAAGAAGAAGACAAAGTCAAAGTTGTAGAAGCATAGAGAAGAGTTTGTGATTGCCTTCCACAAAAGTGAGCATAAAATTAAAACAACCACAACAAAGACGAAGAATAGTGAATGGACCTATGGATCCAATAGTAAAGCTACTGCAATAGTTTCTCTTAATATAATATAAATATATCAATATTTTATAGATTCATGTATATGATTCATTTATGAAGATGTGCCTTTCTTAAAATCTTTGTGTGCATTTTTATTTACTTTCTCAGAACCATGCAATCATAAGGTGAATAAATCAAAATATTATTTTTTAGGATTTTGCGTCTTCCCAACTTTAGAAAATCCTAGGGATAGGGCAAATGCTTAAAACTAGAGTAAAACTCTTGGTAAAGTCATCCACCTTGTGAAAAATCCCTAATCTATGCAATTGTTGAGTAAAATCTTAACTGAAATTATCCAACTAGTGAAAAATATTAGATCTACATAATTGATCAAAATTAGAGGAAGATCCCTTCTCATAGCAGCGTCGTGCAAGCCCAAATCCATGCAATCCTAGCTTTACATAAAGCTCATATTTATGAGCATCCTAGATTTGTGCTCCTCCAAATCCCATATCCATGTAATATTTGGCATCAAAAAGCGTGCAAAAACGATAAAAGGCTTTGCGCTCAGTTTCATTTCACTTTCAAACCAAACAACTATTATTTGGATGGTTAAAAATATTGTTATGTATCCAAGCCTATAGTAAGATTTTATTTTTTGTGGGGTCATTTCAATTACACAATAAATGTGTTCCTCTTAATGGCCATGGATAAATTGGATGTGAGAAAACAAAGATTATAACCGAAGGATAATATTTTTACACTATGAAAACTGAAAGATTTGCGCAGCGGCGGCGAGAGGAAATTTGCTCACAAAATGAACTTGGAGGAATTCGGGCGAAAATTAATTTCAAAAGAACTTAGGGGCGAACATTATTTTTGGATGAGCGAGGGGCGAAAATCAATTTCAAAAGAAATTAGGGGCGAAAATTACTTTTGGATGAGCGAGGGACGAAAAATCAATTTCGGAAGAACTTAGGGGGGAATATCCCTTTTCGGAAGATAAAGAGGCGAAAAAGGTTTTTTGCAAGTACCAAGGGTGACAATGAGTTGTCAGAGGAGCAAAGGATGAAAATGGGTTTTCGGAGCACAACTTGCCCAAAAATAACGTGACGGGTTTATCTTCGCAAGGGAGAGGCGGACATAGAGTTTCAGGAGTGATAAAGAGTTTCTCAGATATAAAAAATAAATTAAAACACCCACCCTAAATATTTTGTTCCCACCAAGGGCTTTATTGCCTTTGAATGAGCGGAGATTAACTCAGTATGAGCAGAGATTAAACATAGGATATTTATATTTCTCATGAAAGGAAAGAATCACAAATAAATTTATATTATTTGAAACAGAAACTGACTACTATTGCAGTTTTATAGTGCTTAATACAAAGCCAAAATTTATCAACATTTGTAAGCTTAGTTGTAGGTTAAACACTAGAGGAGTATGTGGTAGAATGCTACACCGAATCCTTCCTCTCTTTGTCTTCTACCGCCTCTACTCCCACTCTTCTCCTCTACTCTCCTCCATTATCTTCTATTCTCTCTATGCACTAAAAGACAAAACTGCCTTATATAGTCGTGTGAAGGGGAGGATAAGGGCTATCTTCTGATAGGGGATAAGGATTATCATCAAGCATTCTAGGTATTCTTCCTATCTTTAACTACTGGTATTAATTGTGCACACTCAAATTTAGGACGATAAGGTTTGTCAGAGATATTTCTAATGTGTGAAATCAAGTTTAATTTAAACAAGATTTCAAAAAGACTTTAACGTCGAGATTTTCCTTCAGCCTATTGAAGTCCTCCTCCTTCAAAGGTTTTGTGAAAATATATACTACCTAGTCTTTGGACCTGCAAAACAATAACTCAATTTCAATAAATTTCACCAGCTCTTTGATGAAATGGTAGTGAATATCAATATGCTTTGACTTGCCATGAAACACTGGATTCTTCGACAATTCTATGGTGGAATTATTGTCACAAAAAATGGTTGTTTCCCCTTCTGGGTGATGATTCAGCTCACCTAAGATTCTTCGTAGCCATACTACCTGTCATGCGACTGAAGTGGCGGCAACATACTCATCCTCAGTAGTGGAAAATGCAACAATTGATTTCTTCTTTGATGACCACAAAACTACTTTCGATCCAATATGGAATGCATAACTAGAAGTGCTCTTCTGATCATCTATATTGCCAGCCTAGTCACTATCAGTGTAGCCAACCAGTTCAAGCTGGTATTTTATGGCATAAATGATTCCATGGCCTCTGGTCCCATTGACATACCACAGTATTATTTTCTGTGCCTGAAAGTGAGTGTTATTTGGTGTTTCCATAAATTGATTGATCAAACTCACTATAAACATTAAATCCAATTTGGTTGCATTCAGGTACATCAAACTTCCAACAAGTCATTTGTAAAATGTTGGATCAACATTGTTGTCACAATCATTTTTACTCAGCTTGAAGCCTGTTGCAACTGGAGTGATGATAGGTTTGTTATCCTCCATCTTAAACCTCTTCAGGACATATTTTGCATACTTACACTGAGAAATGAAGATGTCATCTGCAGATTAGTCAACTTCAATGGCAATAAATTATTTCATTAGACCAAATTCCATCATCTTGAACTCCTTTTTCATGGTACTTCTAAATTGTTCAAACAACATATTTTTGTTGCTAGTATATATAAGATCGTATACATACAAGTAGACGATGATCATCTTTGCCTCTACACTTGTATACATGTACAAAGTGTGCTCATATGGGCATTTGATAAACCCATTCTCTTAAACATAGGTATCAATCTGGCTATACCAAATCTTGGGTGTTTGCTTCAATCAATACAAGACCTTCTTCAATTTAAGCATCTTACCTTCTTTTCCTTCTAGTTCATAGTTGGGTGGATGATCTATGTAGACTTCTTCTTCCAACATTCCATTGAGGAAGTCAGAATTGACATCCATCTGGTAAACATTTCAACCCTTCTAGGCTTCCAATGTTAGGATCATTCTGACTATGTCAAGTCTCGTTACAGGCACATATACCTCATGATAGTCAATACCTGACTTCTTCTTGTAGCATTTTACCACCAGTTTGGCCTTATGTTTGTCAATTTCACCTTGGGCATTAAACTTGGTTTTATATACCCACTTGACTCCAATGGTCTTCTTGCCTACTAGAAGATCCATCAAATTCCAAGTTTGATTCTTCTCAATGGCTTCTATTTCCTCATCCATAGCCTTCACCCATTTTCAATTTCGAATTGCTTATTCAAATAAAATTGGATCACACTCAGAAAATAAATCAAAATCAGAACGTTCTTTATCTATTTGATTTTGGGTTACCTCATAAATTTCTTGCAAGCTCCTTGTCTTCAAGGGTGTCTTCAAGTTGGATATCCTTCTTGCAAGTAGAGGCGTTTGTGATGATGAGGCAGTGCTACTACTGGCTCTAGTATTATTGCTTGAAGCTATAGGTCGATGCATTCTATTTTCTTCCAAGTTCTCTGGCTTAACTATTGTTGGTTTTGAATGACAAGTCTTTGATTTCCAATTCCATGTTTCATCCTCTAGGAACTTCACATCTTGACTGATAATCAACTTCTTCATGATAGGATTATACAGCCTGTATGCCTTTGACTCTCACTATAACCAATGAAGATGCATTTCTCCACCTTGTCGTCTAGCTTATTTTTCTTCTCATATAGAACATGTGCATATGTTATACATCCAAAAAATCTTAAATGGGCCACACTGGGCTTCTGATTGCTCTAGGATTCCTAAAGAATCATGTCCTTCACACTCTTTATGGGACACCTATTTAGCAGATAAACTGCACAACATATAACTTCTGCCCAGAACTCATGTGGCAATGTCTTAGCCTTCAACATACTACGTGCCATCTCCATTATGAATATGTTCTTCCTATCTGCACACCATTCTGTTGTGGTGTGTATATAGCAGTGAACTACCTTCGAATTCCATTTGCTTTGCAAAAATTATGGAATTCATTAGAGATGTACTCACCTCCTCCATCTATCCTGAGAGTCTTCACGTAATAGTTAATCTATTTTTCAACTAGAGCCTTGAACTCCTTGAATTTATCAAAAAAAATTAACTTTTTCTTGATGGGATATACCCATGTCCTCAGACTAAAATCATCCATAAAATTTAGGAAATACTTGTTATCGATAAATGTGCTAATTTGCATAGGTCCGTAGATATTTGAATGCACCAGCTCTAATCACTGTGAAGCTCTCAAAGACTGTCCAATAGGGAACGCATCCCTATGCTTATTACTGACTAAGCAACCTTGACAAGCTTGATTTAGTTGCTCTATAAGGGGTAAACCCTTCACCATCTATTTCTTGTGCAATAGGTTTGGGCCACTGAAACTCAGATGACCGAATATGAGATGCCACAGCTAGGTAGCATCCTTCACTACTACACTAAATGACAGCAACAATTCATTCTAAATTTGGAGGGGAAACATCTTCTTTGTCATAGACACAATTGCAATTTTCCCGTGCTCTTTGTATGTGATGGTACATGCTCCATCCTTGAATTGAATAGTGTGCCCCTTCTGCACAAGTTGTCCAACACTCAACAAGTTGTGTCCAGACACATAATACACATCTTGAATTTATTTCCTTTAACCTTGCCTGGTGTAGATAATGATTTTCTCTTTTCCCATGATAGGTACCTTGTTGTTTTTCCCCATATTCACTTCAGATTGAATAGTTTCTTCTCCTTGTCATCTAGCTTCTTTCTCTTCTCATCTAGAACATGTGCATATGATATACACCCAAAAACACTTTAATGGGCCACACTGGGCTTCTGATTTCTCCAGGCTTCCTAAAGAATCATGTCCTTCACACTCTTTGTGGGACACCTATTTAGCAGTTAAACTGCACAACATACAACTTTTACCCAAAAATCATGTGGCAATGCCTTGGCCTTCAACATACTCCATGCCATCTCCATTATGAATTTGTTCTTCCTCTTTGCAACACCATTCTGTTGTGGTGTGTATCTGGTAGTGAACTTCCTTCGAATTTCATTTTCTTTGCAAAAATTATGGAATTCATTAGAGATGTACTCACCTCCTCCATCTATCTTGAGAGTCTTCATGTAACAGCCGCTCTGTTTTTCAACCAGAGCATTAAAATCCTTAAATTTGTCAAAAGTTTCTAACCTTTGCTTGATGGGATATACCCATGTCCTCAGACTGAAATCATCAATAAAATTCAAGAAATACTTGTTACCGATAAATGTGCTAGTTTCCATAGGTTCACAGATATCTGAATGCACCAAATCTAATCATTGTGAAGCTTTCCAAGACCATCTAGTAGGGAACGCATCCATATGTTGCTTGCCAACTAAGAAACCTTCACAAGCTTGATTCAGTTGCTCTATAAGGGGTAAACCCTTCACCATCTATTTCTTGTGTAGTAGGTTTAGGCCACTAAAACTCAGATGGCCGAATCTGATATGCCACAACCGTGTAGCATCCTTCACTACTACACTAAATGACAACAATTCATTCTAAATCTGGAGGGGAAACATCTTCTTTGTCATAAACACAATTGCAATTTTCCCATGTTCTATCTTTGATGGTACATGCTCCATCCTTGAATTGAATAGTGCACCCCTTCTACACAAGTTGTCCAACACTCAACAAGTTGTGTTTCAATCTAGGAACATAATACACATCTTGAATTTGTTTCCTTTAACCTTGCCTAGTGCAAATAATGATTTTTTTTTCCCCATGATAGGTACCTTGTTGTTCCCCATATTCAGTTTAGAATGGATAGTTTCATCCAACTGTGAGAACATCTCTTTGTTCCCAGACATGTGGTTGCTGCAACCACTATCGAGATACCAAGTATTCTTCTAGATCTCCTCCTTAGTACTGCAAGTCAACAACATATTCCCACAAGCATCTCTACACTCTACATTTTTAGACTCATTTGTGTAGTGGAAATGTGAAAGCACGAGGATACAAAAACAAAAATGGAAAAACTCCAAGTACGATGCAAGAACGAAACTAAACTTGATGCTATGAATTAAAATGCGTAAAATGGAGAAAGCGTAGACAAATTGGAACCCAAATGGAACAAAACAACCCTCTTCTTTTATTGATGTATTTCAAATTTGGTTACAATTCGCTTCCTCCATTTTTAGGGGCGAGGAGCATCAAACTTGTCTCTTGGTCACATCAATGGAAAGCCATCCCTCTTCCTCGTGCCCACATGTAATATGGGCAGACCAAACATCACCGTCGCTTGTGTATATGAGTGTTGATCCCTTGCTGCTCCTCCGATGTCTAGACCCTGCATTCAAAGGAACAAGAAACCATTAGTAGCACCTGTGAATAAGACAAAGCATGCGATCTTCAAGCCTACAATAAGCGGATGAGAAAATGAATTAAACTGTAACTAAAACTTATCCAAATGACATGAAAACTTGGCAAGGACATAGAAACATTATCAAGAAGGCATTGCAAAAGGAACAGTCAAGAAATTTCTCACCAATTTGAATTCACTCCGGGGAGGGACGGATTCGACTGTAATTCGCTCCGGGGTAGAACAAATTCACCTGCAACAAAGCGTCGAAGTGATACTGCCCCAAATGTCATGTCTAGGGAGCTCCAAAAGACCTACAAACTTGGGGTTAGCTAATTGGAGGTATTTTGGGAAGACCCAGATGGTCAGATTTCCCCAATTTGGCCTCCATCAATGAGAATTTGACGCTGCTACCTGCAAGTTAGTGAGGACAACAAAAGCGATAAAACATGATAAGATTTGATCAAAGCATTACGAAATTGGAATTACAAGCTATCTAAGCAGCATAAGATGGAATGCAAAATAAATAAATGAAAAAAAGAACAATCTGCCACAAATCCCCAATCATTCCTAAAAAGGAAGATTAGGCTCGCAGCAGTGCGGGGGTGCCCGGGTGGGCCGCCCACCATTGGAACTTGATTTTGGCACCAATCCACTTGGGATGGGTCCAAAATCTCTTGTAATGTGTTGTCGACAAATTAGGTGGGATATTGTGGCCAAATGTTGGGTTTGGTTCCGGATTTGTGCTTCCAATAACCACCCAATGACCTCTTCTCCAAAAGAGATCAAGGATGTGAAAGGCACAATTCAAAAGGGGAATAGGTGTGAAAGCAAAACGACAGCACTTCGTTGCTCCAAAATGCTCCTCTCTATATTTTAGGGTGACGAAACTCACCAATTCATAGACCTGGAGGTCTCTTGGATTGGTCATGCAGAGGCGCCACTTGGCAATCATGCCTTCCCAGGGGGAGGGAGATTCCTCCCTGAATAGGGACTTCATGACTGCCCTTGTAACAGCCTCTAACGCTTGAAAACGCTCACCCACACTCCCATGCTATGAAGGAAGCATTAAGTGGCGGATCTAAGCTGCCATTTGTCAAGATTTGAATTTTTGCCCGTCAAACTTGGAATTCGTCCCACCCTAGAGCGGATTTTGTATTCGTCCCAGGGGAGGACGAATCCCATTTTGAATTCGTCCCAAGGAGGGATGGATTCTGAGCAAAGTGCCTAGAAGGTGCCAAATTGATCTCTAACCTCCCAAAACTATTGTGAGAGTGGTTAGGACCACTATTTAACCTCTAGGGGCTGCCTTTGGGGCTGTGTGTGTCAATGTGATCAGTGTTTGCAGTCACATAATCGGATTGGTGCTATTTTGGTGTTTACAGATGCCCCTTTTTGGGATGCGTTGTGCATGGTGTAGTGTTGAGCAAAAATAGATAACCAAAGCACTAATGATTAGGGTTTCTTAGTAACCTAACCAACTCTTGATGCCCCAAGCATGAAAAGGGGCATGCATTCTTGAATCCTTGCTTCTGAAGAGTGAAGGAACTCAGTTCAAGTGTTAACCTTTTTCGGTGAGGTGTTACTTGAGCTTGGACATTGATCAGTCATGAATAGGCAAAGGGCGCAACCTTTTTTTTGTGGTAACCTAGAGTTCATGATTCATGAATGCCAAGTGATTTGATCAGCTTGTGATTATTGCTTGTTTACTACCCCAAGCAGGGGCGTGATTATCTTTGTCAATGATCCTTTGAATGCATGCCATTTTCCATGATTGGGTGTGTGTGTGTGTTGATTAGTGACTAAGTGTGACTACCCTCTCAAGCGATGAATCGATGAGGGAATGACCATAAGAAAAGCGACGAGTCGCTTGACCCAAGATGACTTAGGTAAGGGTGTCGTCAGATGTTTAACATTGAATGTGTGTGCAATTTTTTGACATTTAGACCTATTTTTGGTGGGTGTTAACCCTTTTGGTGATGCCATTTGGGGATGAAATTCTTGAAGATCCGTCTTCCCGTGGAGCGGTCCGGCTATGGTAGCCTTCTTAGGGAGTAGGATAGTGAGGATTTGTAACCTCGACATCGGTTTTGCATACCTGGGATGTCAAATGCAAAAGTACTTTCATCGGGAAAGCTTTGGAGGTTTTTGAGTTTTTACTTTATTTTTGCGGGGTCAGATGACCGGTTATTGTAGCCTGCGGGCCATTTTGATGATAGATATATAGATGATTGTATTTGTGTTATACATGTGTCGTGATTTGATGTTATGCATAATGATTGATGAATGTGTATGTATGTATGTTAATTTACCTGAATGGATGCATGTGTTCTGATGAATGCGAATGTTTCTAACTTATATGAGATGCGGGTGGAAATGATGATTGTGATTTGACTTTGTGATTTTTTTTTTTGTTGGCGGTGGCACCATAGACTGTCTATAACTTATAACTGTTTGTCATAGGCGATTGCTACGGTGAATAGCTTTGTATGCATACATGTCTTTTCTTGTATGTTATTTTTGTATTTTTTGATGGTGAAGTAAAGCTGAAAAGATATTACAGTTGGTTTAGAATGCAGTTAGGTTTTCTGAGATTCAAATGTTTTAACTAACTAGCCAAGGCTGTACTTTTATCTGACAAGACTTTGAACAAGGTATGAATCGGACTTGTCTTTGACCAAGTTATTTCACATCCCTATGTGTGCAATTGAGTTCATTGATGTGGCATTTTTCAGGATACCGCCAGTTCCAGATAGGTTGTCAACCAAACCTGTACTGAGGATCACCTAATTAGCTCCACTAAATCCTTTGTTGTATTTAGTTAGATTAATCTACGGTGCAATCTAGGATACCATAAGCTAGCTCATCCACATGCAAACATTGATCTGCACACAAGTTAATGCATCAGATATATCGTCATGCAGGAGGTTTGCCACGAGTGACTGATAGACTATCAACCAAACCGGTACTGAGGTTTATCTCATGACCTTCTGAATGCTGAGAATTCCAGGGATTCAAGTTCAACTCCCTTCTTTTCTTCAATTGTATTGGGATACTTGCTCTTTATAGTGATAATAATCACTATTTATTTTTGTTATATATATATTGTAGACACCAAAACAGCACCAATCTGATTAAGTGACTACAAACACTGATCGCATTGACATACACAGCTTTCATGGCAGCCCTCAGAGGTCAAACAGTGGTCCTAGCCACTCACACAGTAGTTTAGAAGGTCGAAAAATGAGCAGAGCAAAGTTGGTCGCTTTAACAAGCCTTCATTAAAACAAAGTCAAAAGCAAGCCAAAGTCAAAGCAAGCCTTTAATCAAAAGCAAAACTTTAAACTTCAAGCCTTAAGCGAGAACAAATCTTAAGCAAACTTCAAATCTTAAGCAAACTTTAAAAGCAAAGGAGCTTTGGCCTTAGGCGTCGCGAAATCACGACGTCGTGAAATCGTGACACCTAAGGCCCGAAGGGCAGCTTCGGCCTTAGGTGTCACGATTTCGCGACGTCACGAAATCGTGACACCTAAGGCCCGAAGGGAGCTTCGGCCGAGGGCGTCGCGATATCGCGACACCTAAGGCCCGAAGGGAGCTTCGGCCGAGGGCGTCGCGATATCGCGACACCTAAGGCCCGAAGGGAGCTTCGGCCAAGGGCGTCGCGATATCGCGACGTCGCGATATCGCGACACCTAAGGTCCGAAGGGGAGCTTCGATCGAGGGTGTCGCGATATCGCGACGTCACGATATCACAACACCTAAGGCCCCGAAGGGAGATTCGGTTGAAGGTGTCACGATATTGCGACGTTGCGATATCGTGACACCTAAGGCCCGAAAGGGAGCTTCGATCGAGGGTGTCACGATATCGTGATATCGTGACACCTAAGGCCTCGAAGGGAGCTTCGACCGAAGGTGTCACGATATTGCGACGTTGCGATATCACGACACCTAAGGCCCGAAAGGGAGCTTCGATCAAGGGTGTCGCGATATCGCAACGTCGCGATATCGCGACACCTAAGGCCCAAAAGGGAGCTTCGGCCGAGGGTGTCGCGATATCGTGATGTTGTGATATCGCGACACCTAAGGTCCGATCACACACTTCACCAATCAAAGGCGGACTTCAGCATGGCTGCCACGTGGAAGGCATAGCCGCCATGTGGCGTCACTATGTGCCACTTTTTTTTTTAAAAAGACCCCGTGTGTCTGTAAGAACGACGGACTTCACCAACTGCATTAATGAGACGAGTAGTTTCAACAACAAATCCGATCCGAGGCCATGCCTCATAACTACTGATGTGAGTTCCTAGCGATAGTCTCAGTGCGAGCCATGTCTCATAATCACCTGTCAGGGGTCAAATATCAGCGGCCCCTACGGATTTAGGGTTTGACATTAATGTTTCAGAGGTGAAATCCTCTATAAAAAATAGCTCAATGCAATGTAAAAAGGAGAAAAGATTTTGGGATGCAACGAAGTGCTATTCAGTCGAGACCCGATTGCACCAGTTTGAGTTCACCTTCTTCACATCTAGAATCTCTTAGAGAGGTTGGTGGGTGGTTTTCAGAAGCGTGAATCTGACTTTCATACCCAACCTTGGATTACAGGAATCCATTAATTTGTCGACACTCCATTCTCTCAGATTTTGAGCCTATCCCTAGTGGATTGGCATCGAAATTAAGTTTCAACGGGGGCGGCCCGTTTGGGCACCCTACGCACGTTCTTATTCTCAATATAAATTATGTTGTTTTCAAATATATCCAGCAGATGTGTTTAAATAGATTATGCTTTTTTGTCCAAATATATTTCCAGCATCACATTTTAGACTGTTTAGATCGGTTATCAAACATATTATCATATTATCGCGACTTTAGACATTCATCGAGTATTAGCATGCTTCTATCATTTTTGTTGCGCCACTAACCTGCAGGAAACTACACTGATTCGACAGTGGATTGGCCGACTGTTTCAAGGGCAGAGGCCATCTGGTGACGTTTTCTGATTTCGGTTAGAGTCGCAGGTTGCGTAGAGTTGTTTGGTTGCACGCATTTAATAAATCTTTCGAATGTATTGTTTATCGATTTTTAAAGTCAACGCTCTACCTTTTTGTAGCAGGTGCTATTAACGTGTTTACTATTTCTTTGATCGTAGGAGAAACAACAGCAAGCAAGGACTCATTAACATCAGCGACGGCAGTACGTTTGCCCGCCCACTTTGCATGTGGGCATGCGGAAAGAAGATGAATGTGCACATTTGTAACAGAGATTTATTTAATGCTCCTAGCCCCTAAAAAGGGAGGAGACGTCCATGTAACCGAGGATAAGAAATTTGAATAAAGAGGGTTGTGTTTTAATACATCTTTCTTTTATTTCCAATTTATCTCTTTTCTTTGTTTCATGCATAGTGTTTCTTTTATTTTCGGAATCTCATGCTTTCAGTGGCGATCACGGTGGGTGGGTGGTTTTCAGAAGCGTGAATCTAACTTTCATACCCAACCTTGGATCACAGGAATCCATTAATTTGCTGACACTCCATTCTCTCAGATTTTGAGCCTATCCCTAGTGGATTGGCGTCAAAATTAAGTTTCAACGGGGGCGGCCCGTTTGGGCACCCTACGCACGTTCTTATTCTCAATATAAATTATGTTGTTTTCAAATGTATCCAGCAGTTGCCTCCACCTAGACCCGAGGTCACGATACGAACCAAACTCACGCAGAGTTTGCGGACCACATCGGCTAGGATTTCCATTTACGAGCTTATTCAACAATCAACACCTCATAGAGAAGCTCTTATGGAAATATTAAAAGCCATCGAATTACAGCCTCATGAAGCAAATTCTTTCAACAACTTCATGGGACATGTGAAGCGATGTACGGAACCGGTCATCACCTTTATAGAGGATGAAGTCAAAGCAATATCGAATGACACGACAGATCCACCCCTGCACGTTGTTGCACGGGTCAATGGGATCCCGTACAAGAGAGTGTTTGGTAGATACTGGCTCGTCCAGGTAACATCATCACCACTGCAGCCTTAAAACATTTGAAGTCTGTCAGCCTCTCATATCACAGCCTCCACATACACATTGCGAGCTTTCAATGATGCAATATGCTCGACAGTCGGCATAGTTGTTCTACCTGTCCAGGTAGGACAAAAGATAATACCAACATTGTGCCATGTGTTGGAAGGCGAGATGGCTTACAATATACTGCTAGGGCGACCTTGGATCAGGGACATGAAGTGTGTCCCTTCCATCGCTCACCAGTGCTTAAAGTATGCTTTTGAAGGAGAAATACATGTAGTCCCGATGGACTTAGAACCCTTCAAGTATTGCAATGCGGTACAATTAATGCCTCAATCGACCCTCCCTTCAACGCATTTGGATTTCCAGTTAAATCCATCTAAACAGGGTCCAATACCGCAGGCACCACTGGTGACCAAATCACCAAAATCCCAGCCAGGTGAATCCTCATCATCTGCTCCTTCATTACCAACGCCACCTGTCATGGCTAAACAGAAGGACAAGGGAAAACAGATCATGGAAGAGGCTCAGCCCTTAGAAGAGGGTTTGCCCACAATTTCAATGGTATCAATAGAAGAAACACCTAGCACTACGAAAGCTGAGATTCCTAAACCACCAAACATGGAATGGACTCAGGAAGGACTCCCGTTCCCTCCCTCCCAAGCATCAACAATCATTGTTGAAATGGCCAATATAGGCCTGGGGGAGTACTTAGTGCAGAATGTTGTGGCAACGCCTACAGTAGAATCAGTACGGGATATGGGGAGACCTCGCCTTCCCATAGGAACAGTTGTTCCTCTAGGTCACCCACCCAACCGGACAAATTTTGTGTATGGGGGCCTTGATCATGGTCTTGAACCATGCCAGCAAAAGGAAGCAGACGAAGAGCCTTTTGTTGAAAACATCAACTATCTGTCAAACCCAGACTTCGCCCTAAAATATCTCGGCCAATGCAATTGGCATGGATACGGGCTAGGCGGATATGAACAAGGGATGCGGGTCCTTTGCCAACCAAGATATCAGATGCCATATGATAAGTCAGGAGTAGGGTTCAACCACCCCCTGCCCTTAGACATCTTGGTAGAAAATATGCAAGGCCTAGAAATAGGCAACAAGGGGGGATTGGCACTAGATCTTTATGCCAACCCAAATACAGAATATACATTGGGAGACTACCTCCCATGGTCAACAAACACCCTTGGAAACAACAGTAATCCCTTTCCTTTGCTAGCAAGAGGTGAAAGTTCGGACATTAATCCTCAAAGAGAACATCAACGATGTCCAGACATATTTTTGAAGCTATTCCCCTTAGAGGTTCTAGTTGAGTCAATACCATGTCAAGAGAATCAGGTCCCTCCACCAAGAGTGGAACAACCGCAATGGGACCAGATTAACTTACTGGAACAAGGAGAACCCTCAATGTCGCAAGTAACAATTGTTGAAGAAAATGAACATTTTTGGACCTCTGAAAGTGATTCGGAAGATGAGGCTGAGATGATCTATCTCAGACATGCGAGACGGAATTATCGCCCTTTAACTCATGAAGACCTAATGGGACAAATGGGCATAAGGTTAGGACATGAATGGTGGGTCGACCCAGCCAGGTGGGACCAAGTGTTGGATCCATGGCTCCAAATTCACGATGAACACCGTCCACCCCGAGACCCTATCATGACAATAGTGCCGAGGGAAGACCCTGTCCTCCTTTTTGCACATAGGGCCGATCCGTTCATGCCCGTTCCCCTAGAGCCAGATCCAGAGTATAGGGAGCATCTAGAAGATTCAAGTTATCACACCCATGGTAATGGAGACCAAATTCATTCCATCCACATGATCTCCATTGATTTGACCGCACCCATCCGCAATTCGGCCGATCCAGCACGGTCATTGCATCTAGACATAGATGCCATCGACTGGGATCGCGTCAATTCACCTTTATCACCATCAGAGTACTGGCCTTTCGGTGAAATGCATCATTTTACCCCAGGGACAACTCAGGATATTTTTCAGGCTGAAGAGGAACCCGAGGTTCCCAACGCAGATCTAAATTCAGCTAATGATATCCATTTGATCCCGACTCCACATCAGTTGGAGGACGGATCCCACATGTCAGTCGAGGAAATGACTGATGTAGATATCGGCACAGATCCAATGAATCCACAGATTCTCAAGCTGGGTCTAAGTCTTTCCCCCGAAGAGCAAGCCGACTACATTGCCCTTCTCAAAGAGAAGAAGGAGGTTTTTGCATGGTCATACAAAGATATGCCGGGACTAGACCCATAGCTAGTCACGCATAATTTAACGCTTGATCCGACAATCAAGCCTGTAAAGCAAAAACTACGTAAGATGCATCCAACAGTGGCCTTAATGGTCAAAGATGAATTGCAAAAGCTGTTGGACGCATAGTTTGTCATCTACGTGGATTATCCGCCATGGCTGTCCAACATGGTTCTCGTCAAGAAGCCCGACGGGAGGATTCGCATATGCACCGATTTTTGAGATCTAAACAAAGCGAGTCCTAAGGATGATTTCCCTTTGCCAAGCATCGACGCATTGGTAGACGCTACGACGAGGTCACGAAATGCTCTCCCTAATGGATGGTTTCTCGGGATACAATCAAATTCGTATCAATCCTGAAGACCAACTAAAAACGGCGTTCACAACACCTTGGGGGACATTTTGTTATAAGGTCATGCCTTTTGGCCTTAAAAATGCTTGGCGCCACCTACCAACGTGCCATGACATATATCTTCCATGATTACATGCACAAAACTTTGGAAGATTACATGGATGATTTGTTAGCCAAGTCTCTCTTGCGCTCAAATCATATCGATGACTTAAGCAAGATCCTCGATCGCCTCATGGAGCATAAAGTTAGACTAAACCCCAAGAAGTGCGTCTTTGGCGTCACATCTAGAAAACTCTTGGGTTTCATAGTCTCAAAGTGAGGAATCGAGGTGGACCCAAAGAAAGTCAAGGCAATCCTTGAAATGGTTCCCCCAACTACAATCAAGCAGCTCAGAAGTCTGCAGGGCAAGGTCGCGTCGATTAAACGCTTCATAGCGCAATTATCTGACAAGTGCCGACCCATGAACAAACTATTGCACAAGGGGGTTACATTTCATTGGGATGACGAGTGCCAGTCAGCCTTTGACGAGATCAAACAATACCTGGTTTCGCCGCCAGTATTGGCACCACCTAGACCAGGAGTGTCGTTCTACTTATACATCTCAGCTACTGAGGTGGCACTGGGCGCCATGCTAGCCCAGAAGAATGAACTTTACAAGGAACAGGCTACTTACTATCTTAGCCGCACCACGGTCAGTTATGAACTTAACTATGCATACGTTGAGAAACTCCGCTTGGCGGTGGTGTTTGCTACCAAAAAGCTACGCCACTACATGCTGAGCAACACTACGTATGTTGTGTCTAAGGAGAATCCATTGCGATACATGATGAGTCGTACTTATCATAGTAGTCGCACGGCGAAATGGATCATGTTGTTGACTGAAATTTGACATAGAGTTTATTGGACAAAAATCTATCAAAGGACAAGTCATAGCCGATCAACTAGCAGAGGCTCCTCTTGAAGACGATCAGCCTCTGGTCATAGAACTACCCGATGATGGGGTCTTCCATGTCTCGAGAATCACCCAATTCGATGAGCCTGAGTCACAGGCCGACATAACCCTATTCTTCGATGGTTCTAAATGTGAGCAAGGTGGTGGCGCGGGAATTGTATTCTTCACACCGCGAGGGTGCTCCAATGCCCCTGTCATTTAAATTAAACTTCCCATGCACCAACAATAATGCGGAGTATGAAGCCTTGCTCCTAGGTCTTCGGACAACAATCGCCATGAACATCAAAAGACTGAATATCTTTGGTGATTCGTTGTTAATAGTCAATCAAGTCAAAGGGGTATATCAATGCAAATGCCCAGTCCTACAGGCCTATAAAGCCCTCGTGGACAAATTCTTGGCAAAACTTGAGTGGTATGACATCGAGGCACTCCCTCGATCATCGAATCATTTTGCGGACACAATGGCCTCTTTGGGGTCACTAATTCCGCAAGACCTTTTCGGTGATATGACAACCATTCAAGTCAAAACCTTATCGCAATCCGCGATGGAGCGTGCAAGCTCAGACTTGACGCCAGGAATCCACATGATCCAGATTGAACCATCCTCGGATAAGTTCTCTCGAATCCGAGATCATTTGAAACGTGCCAATTGGGGGTCCTTGTTCTCCCCTACTCCCATTAATAGCAACACAACGCTATTCTTACAAGTTCTATCCCATTCAACGTTTGCTAGGGATGAACTTCAAGAGGGATTGGCTGTTCATACTGTCGAGGTTTCTGATCAACAGGACTGGTATTTACCCATTAGAGACTACCTCAAGCTAGGTAATCTCCCACTTGGATTGACTCATGCCGCAAAACGAGCACTCAAGCAGAAAGCGGCTAAGTATGTCTTAATAGGAGACATTTTGTATCGTCGCAGCTATGAAGGAATCCTCCTTCGTTGCTTGGACCAGAAAGAGTCCACTTGGGTAGTCGCCCAAGCGCACGATGGTACATGTGGTGGCCACTTTAGTGGTATGGCTATCGCAAAGCGCATTCTTCGCATGGGCTATTATTGGCCATCTTTAGAGCGAGATTGTTGCACCTATGTCAAGAAGTGCGTGAAGTGTCAACATCATGCCAATTTGATGCACGTACCTTCTCAGGCCTTGCAAGACGGTCCAGTCTGCTTGGCCGTTCTCGCGATGGGGCTTCGATCTAATTGGAAAGATCTCCCCTGCGTCGTCGAGGCCGTCACACGTTTATCATAACGGCCACAGAGTATTTTACCAAGTGGGTGGAAGCAATTCCGCTTACCTCTACGATAGGACCCCGCATTGTGGAGTTCATTTTGCATAACATCATATGTCATTTTGGTATTCCATCCAAAATAGTCTCGGATAATGGGACGCCTTTCAAGAACAAAGACGTGCGTGCTTTGACCACAAAGTACAAAATTCAGCACAACTTTTCAACACCCTATTATCCGCAAGCGAATGGGCAAGCAGAGGCGTCAAACAAAATGCTAGTTGCCATCCTTAAAAAGACCGTCACGAGACAGTCATAAGGATTGGCACATTCAAATCCCACTTGCCCTATGGGCCTATCGCACTAGCATTCGGACACCCACTGGGGCCACTCCGTTTTCGCTCGTGTATGGCTCCGAGGCAGTCATGCCTCTCGAATTGGAGATTCCTTCCCTGCGCATATCAATGCAAGAGTTCATCGATGATGATTCTGCGTGGCAGGCCCGGTTAGACCAGCTTACGTTGCTTGACGAACGACGCGTTAATGCTCTCGAGAATTTACGTATTTATCAAGAGCGACTTAAGAAAGCTTACAACATGAAAGTTCACCTGAGGGACTTTCGGGTTGGTGATTTGGTTTTGAAGGAAAACCAGCAAAATTCCAGTTTGCCGTCCCACCTAAGGGACAAGTTTGCGGCAAATTGGTTAGGTCCATATATCATTGATAGCAAAATAGGACCCGGGACATACCGGCTAGCTTCTCTTGATGGTATCAAGGAAACAGAACCCTTGAATATCAGTCATTTGCGACCATTTCATATCTAAGAAGAGCCAAAACCTAAAAATGCTCCAAGGATCCATAAAATCGCTTGGTCAATCCCAAAAGGCTCCAAGGATTCTTGCAATCGCTTGGTCAAATCCCAAAATGCTCCAAGGATTGTCAAAATCGCTTGGTCAAATCCCAAAAGGCTCCAAGGATTCTTGCAATCGCTTGGTCAAATCCCAAAATGCTCCAAGGATTGTCAAAATCGCTTGGTCAAATCCCAAAATGCTCCAAGGATTGTCAAAATCGCTTGGTCAATCCCAAAAGGCTCCAAGGATTCTTGCAATCGCTTGGTCAATCCCAAAATGCTCCAAGGATTTCCACAATCGCTTGGTCAAAAATCAAGAAAATTCAAAAACAACAAAAATCATCAAAAACAACAAAAATTTGCATCTCATTTCTAGGCATACTCAAAATCCATCAATAGAGAGTTCTTCTCGCACTTCATTTTCATATTCACAAAAATCAATCCATCAAAAACACAAAAAAATATGTAGCTGCATCAAAGCATTGCATCCATACATTGCATATTTGTGGTCGTACAGGTCAAAGGCACCATAGGCTGTAATTGCTCTGCTAGTCCACCTTGTTCCACACTGTTCCATTTTGCAAAAACAACAAAAACACCATGCATTGTTTTTACCACACTAGAGTCAGTGGTCTTCTAATGTATCAAGGGTTTTCGTGATTCAGTCATCATTTTGCTCTTTAGCCATGTAATGTATCAAGTCAAACAGATTTTATGAAGGTAGAGTTACACTTGAAATACACCTTGTTACGTAACATCCCAACACAAATTAAAACACATAAAAATTCCCAAGTTGTGTGAACGAAAGATGAAACACTGCACAGTAATCCAGGTCACCATAAGCGAAACGGTTATCTTGCTCATCCCCCCGTGCGAATGGTTCTAGAATGCTGAGAATTGACAAAAGGACGAGCTCTTTCCTATCCATTCACCTCCATATACAATGGTTTTCACCACTACCAAATCCCAATCATAGTTGGTTCCCAAAGTTGTAAGGATTTGTACTACACGTCCCTGCCAAGGATGGGTAGTCATCCCCAAGACCTAAAGGGACCAATACCATTTACAAACAAAATTCCAACAAATCATCATCCTAACACTTTCCATTCACCTTTGGTCTCCAAGTTGTAAGGATTCGTACTATCCACCCCTAACCAGGATGGGTAGTCATCCCCAAGGCCTAACAGATCAATGCCCTTACTCCATAACCTCCATCATCCCCTTGGTCCCCAACGTCGTAAGGATTCGTACTATCCGCCCCTAACCAGGATGGGTAGTCATCCCCAAGGCCACAAGGATCAAAGCCATTCACAAGCTCAAATCCACAATACACAAAACACAAAATCAAATAACAGTGGTCATCGCCACTATTCAAAATCCTTGCTCAAAAAGAATTAATAGAAAATAAACAGTGATTTTCATCACTATATAGACGAGCAACCCTCTAAATCATTCAGCCAACAAACATCCTGAACTTGAATCCCTGGAATTCTCAGCATTCGAAAAACCATCTAGGTGATCCTCATTACAGGTTTGGTTGATAGCCTATCTGGCAATGGTGGTATCCTACCCGCATGACGATATGTCTGTCACATTCGCTTTGCGTGTGTGCAGACCAATGTTTGCATAAGGATGAGCTAGCTTATGGTATCTTGGATAACACCGTAGATTAATCTAACTAAATACAACAAAGGAGTTAGTGGAGCTAATTAGGTGATCCTCAGTACAGGTTCGGTTGAAAGCCCATCTGGCACTTGGCGGTATCCTGACAAATACCACATAAATGAACTCAATTGCACACACAGGGATGTGAAATAACTTGGTCAAAAACAAGTACGATTCATACCTTGTTCAAAAGTCTTGTAAGATAAAGTACAGTCATGGCTAGTAAGTTAAAACCGTCTGAGTCTCAGAAAACCTTGGCTACATTTCTAAACCAACTGCGCTATTTTTCATCCTTACAATACCATCAGAAAATACAAAAGAAAAGAAAAACCACATGTATACATACAAAGTCATGCATCACAGCAATCGCCTAAAAACACAAAATAATGGAGTTCTAAAACAGTCTATGGTGCCATAGCCAAACACCACAAAGTCCATCATCCATTCCATTCCTGCATATCACATATCAATCAAAAACATTTGCATTCATCATGCATCCATCAAAATAAATCAACATACAACATTCGTAATTATCATACCATATGCATCCATCAATATAAAGTAGCATGCATCCATCAACATCAATCATTATGCATACCATAATATCATGACATATACACAAAGAAAGAAAATCAAAACAACAAAACATCACAAAAATGCAACACCAAAACCATAGCAATAAGTTGCCGGACACAAGTGCTCTTGCACTTAACCTCTTGGCATAAAGAAAATCGATGTCGGGGCTTAAATTATCACTCTCCTACTTCCCCAAGAAGGCTATCATAGCCGGACCGCTCCACGGGAAGACGAGTTTTTGATGATTTCACCCCATTATGGCATCACCAAAAGGGTTAACACCCACCAAAAATAGGTCCAAAATGTCGGGAAATTGCACGTGCTTAAATGGTAAAAACATCTAAAGGCACCCTAACCTAAGTCATCTTGGGTCAAGCGACTCATCGCTTTTCTCACGAAGGTCATTCCCTCATCGATTCGTCGCTTGAGGGGGTAGTCACACTTAGTCACCAATCAACAAGCACACACCCAATCAAGGCAATGACATGCATTCAAAGAATCATTGACAAAGACAATCACGCTCCTGCTTGGGGCAATAAACAAGCAATCATTAAATTGATCAAACACTTGGCATTCCCGAAGCATGAACACAAGGTTTCCCCTGTGGACAAAAGGTTACGCCCTTTGCCTAATCATGACTGATCAATGTCCAAGCTCAAGTCACACCTCACCAAAATAGGTTAACACTTGAAATCAAATTCCTTAGCTCGTCAGAAGCAAGGATTCAAGAATGCATGCCCTTTCCATACTTGGGGCATCAAAAGTTGGTTAGGTTACCAAGAAACCCTAATCATTGGTGCTTTGGTCATCTATTTTTGCTCAGCACTGCGTCACCCGCAGCGCTTCCCAAAAAGGGGCATCTGTAGACACCAAAACAGCACCAATCCGATTAAGTGACTACAAACACTGATCGCATTGACATACACAGCTTTCAGGGCAGCCCTCAGAGGTCAAACGAGTGGTCCTAGCCACTCACACAGCAGTTTAGAAGGTCGAAAAATGAGCAGAGCAAAGTTGGTCGCTTTAACAAGCCTTCATTAAAACAAAGTCAAAAGCAAGCCAAAGTCAAAGCAAGCCTTTAATCAAAAGCAAAACTTTAAACTTCAAGCCTTAAGCGAGAACAAATCTTAAGCAAACTTCAAATCTTAAGCAAACTTTAAAAGCAAAGGAGCTTTGGCCTTAGGCGTCGCGAAATCGCGACACCTAAGGCCCGCCAGGTGTCGCGATTTCGCGACGTCGCGAAATCGCGACACCTAAGGCCCGAAGGGAGCTTCGACCGAGGGTGTCGCGATATCGCGACGTCGCGATATCGCGACACCTAAGGCCCGAAGGGAGCTTCGGCGCGACGCCTCGCATATCGCGACACCTAAGGCCCGAAGGGAGCTTCGGCCGAGGGTGTCGCGATATCGCGACACCTAAGGCCCGAAGGGAGCTTCGGCCGAGGGTGTCGCGATATCGCGACACCTAAGGCCCGAAGGGAGCTTCGGCCGAGGGTGTCACGATATCGCGACGTCGCGATATCGCGACACCTAAGGCCCGAAGGGCCGAAGGTGTCGCGATATCGCGACACGTCGCGATATCGCGACACCTAAGAAGGGATGTCGCGATATCGCGACGTCGCGATATCGCGACACCTAAGGTCCGATCGCACACTTCACCAATCAAAGGCGGACTTCGGCATGGCCGCCACGTGGAAGGCATGGCCGCCACGTGGCGTCACTACGTGCCACTTTTTTTAAAAGAGACCCCGTGTGTCTGTAAGAACGGCGGACTTCACCAACTGCATTAATGAGACGAGCGGTTTCAACAACAAATCCGGTCCGAGGCCATGCCTCATAACTACTGATGTGAGTTCCTGGCGATAGTCTCGGTGCGAGCCATGTCTCATAATCACCTGTCGGGGGTCAAATCTCGGCGGCCCCTACGGATTTAGGGTTTGACATTAATGTTTCAGAGGCGAAATCCTCTATAAAAACTAGCTCAATGCAATGTAAAAAGGAGGAAGATTTTGAGACGCAACGAAGTGTTGTTCATTCGAGACCCGATTGCACCAGTTTGAGTTCACCTTCTTCACATCCAGAATCTCTTGCAAAATAGAGGTTGGTGGGTGGTTTTCAGAAGCGTGAATCTGACTTTCATACCCGACATTGGATCACAAGAATCCATTAATTTGACGACACTCCATTCTCTCAGATTTTGAGCCTATCCCTAGTGGATTGGCGTCGAAATTAAGTTTCAACGGGGGCAGCCCGTTTGGGCACCCTACGCACGTTCTTATTCTCAATATAAATTATGTTGTTTTCAAATATATCCAGTAGATGTGTTTAAATAGATTATGCTTTTTTTTCCAAATATATTTCTAGCATCACATTTTAGACTGTTTAGATCGGTTATCAAACATATTATCATATTACTGCGACTTTAGACATTCATCGAGTATTAGCATGCTTCTATCATTTTTGTTGTGCCACTAACATGCAGGAAACTACACTGATTCGACAGTGGATTGGCCGACTGTTTCAAGGGCAGAGGCCATCTGGTGACGTTTTTTGATTTCGATTAGAGTCGCAGGTTGCGTAGAGTTGTTTGGTTGCATGCATTTAATAAATCTTTCGAATGTATTGTTTATCGATTTTTAAAGTCAACGCTCTACCTTTTTGCAGCAGGTGCTATTAACGCGTTTACTGTTTCTTTGATCGCAGGAGAAACAGCAGCAAGCAAGGACTCATTAACATCAGCGACGGCAGTACGTTTGCCCGCCCACTTTGCATGTGGGCATGCGGAAAGAAGATGAATGTGCACATTTGTAACAGAGATCTATTTAACGCTCCTAGCCCCTAAAAAGGGAGGAGACGTCCATGTAACCGAGGATAAGAAATTTGAATAAAGAGGGTTGTGTTTTAATACGTCTTTCTTTTATTTCCAATTTATCTCTTTTCTTTGTTTCGTGCATAGTGTTTCTTTTATTTTCGGAATCTCATGCTTTCATATATATATATATATATATATATATATATATATATATATATTTTGTTTTTCTTTAGAGCAAGGGATTTGGATTTCGAGTGATGAGAATCACTATTGTATGTGTCTTTTGATGTATGCACTTTGTGGGTGATGTCAAATTTTTGGAGTTTTGACATGTGCAAATTTTGATGTTTTGCAACTTTTGAGAACTTGGGATTCGTGGGGAATTGGGTAGGGAGGATGCTTGTCCTTTTGCCAACTCTCAGCATTCTTGGGGTCATTCACACAGGGGGATGAGCAAGATAACCGTTTCGCTTATGGCGACCTGGATTGCTTTATAGGTTTCATCTTTCGTTCACACAACTTGGGAATGTTTATGTGTTTTAATTTGTGTTGGGATGCTACGTAACAAGGTGTGATCCAAGTAAAATTCTACCTTCGTAAAATCTATCTGACTTTGTACAGTTTCGGTTAGAAAGCTATTGGCAGCTGAATGACAAAAACTCCTGATACATTAGAAGACAACTGACTATAGTATGGCAGAAATATGGATAGCATTTTATTTTTGATGGATTGTTTATACAGCGGAGAGATATGGAATGAAGATGGACTTTGCCAAGTAATTACAGTCTATGGTGCCTTGACCTGTATGACCACAAATATGCAAATGTATGGATGCGATGCTTAATGCAACTATTATTTTTGTGTTTTTGATGGATTGATCTTGGTGAGTATGAAAATGGGATGTAAAAAGAGATTTTTAATTTTGTGATGATTTTGAGCATGCATGGAGATGAGATGCAAGTTTTTGTTATTTTTGATGATTTTATTGTTTTTGATATTTCTTATTTTTCTTTTGACCAAGCGATTGGGGGAACCCTTGGAGCTTTTTGGTTTGACCAAGCGATTGCGGGAATCCTTGGAGATTTTTGGGATTGACCAAGCGATTGTAGGAATCCTTGGAGCATTTTGGGATTGACCAAGCGATTGCGGGAATCCTTGGAGCATTTTGGGATTGACCAAGCGATTGCGGGAATCCTTGGAGCTTTTTGGGATTGACCAAGTGATTGCGGGAATCCTTGGAGCATTTTGGGATTGACCAAGCGATTGCGGGAATCCTTGGAGCATTTTGGGATTGACCAAGTGATTGCGGGAATCCTTGGAGCATTTTGGGATTGGCTGCTTTAGATATGGAATGGTCGCAAATGACTGATGTTCAAGGGTTCGAGTTCTTTGACTCCATCAAGGGAAGCTAGCCGGTACGTCTCGGGTCCTATCTTGCTATCAATTACATATGGACCTAACCAATTTGCCATGAACTTGTCCCTGAGATGGGACGACAAACTAGAGTTCTGCTGGTTTTCCTTCAAGACCAAGTCACCAACCTGAAAGTCCCTCAGGTGAACTCTCATGTTGTATGCTTTCTTCAGCCGCTCTTGATAGATACGTAAATGCTCAAGAGCATTAACGCGTCATTCATCGAGCAACGTAAGCTGGTCTAACCGAGCCTGCCATGCAGTGTCATCATCGATGAACTCTTGCATTGATATGCGTAGGGAGGGAATTTCCAACTCAAGAGGCATGACAGCCTCGGAGCCATACACAAGCAAAAATGGAGTTGCCCCAGTGGGTGTCCGAATGCTAGTGCGATAAGCCCATAGGGCAAGTGGGATCTGAATGTGCCAATCCTTATGACTGTCGACGACTGTCTTTTTGAGGATGGCAACTAGCATTTTGTTTGACGCCTCTGCTTGCCCATTTGCCTACGGATAATAGGGTGTCAAAAAATTGTGCTAAATTTTGTACTTTGTGGTCAAAGCACGCACATATTTGTTCTTGAATGACGTCCCATTATCCGAGATTATCTTGGATGGAATACCAAAATGACATATGATGTTATGCAAAATGAACTCCACAATGCGGGGTCCAGTCGTAGAGGTTAGCGGAACCGCTTCCACCCACTTGGTGAAGTACTCTGTGGCCATTATGATAAATGTATGATGACCTGACGACGTAGGGGAGATCTTTTCGATTAGATCTAAGCCCCACTACAAAAATGGCCAAGTCGACTGGATCGGCTACAAGGCCTAGGAAGGTACATGTGTCAAATTGGCGTGATGTTGACACTTCATGCACTTCCTCACATATGCGCAACAATCTCGCTCTAAAGATGGCCAATAGTAGCCCATGCGAAGAATGCGCTTGGCGATGGCCATACCACTAAAGTGGCCACCACACGTACCATCGTGCGCTTGGGCGATCGCCCAAGTGGACTCTTGCTAGTCCAAGCATCGAAGGAGGATTCCTTCATAGCTACGATGGTACAAAATGTCTCCTAACAAGACATGCTTTGCCGCTTTCTACTTGAATGCTCGTTTGGTGGCATGCGTCAATCCAAGTGGGAGGTTACCTAGCTTGAGGTAGTCCCTTAGGGGTGAATACCAATCCTGCTGATCAGAAGCCTCGACGGTATGAACAACCAATCCCTCTTGAAGTTCATCCCTAGCAAAAGCTGAGCGGGAAAGAACTTGTAAGAATAGCGTGGTGTTGCTATTAAGGGGAGTAGGGGAGAACAAGGCCCCCCAGTTGGCGTGCTTCAAACAGTCATGGATTCGAGAGAACCGATCCTGAGGTGGTTCAATCTGGATCATGTGGATTCCTGGCATTAAATCAGAGCTTGCATGCTCCATCATTGATTGCGATAATGTTTTGACTTGAATGGTTGTCATATCACCAGAAAGGTCTTACGGGATTAGTGACCCCAAAGAGGCCATAGTGTCCGCAAAATGATTCGATGATCGAGGGAGTGCCTCGATGTCGTACCATTCAAGCTTTGCCAAGAATTTGTCCACAAGGGCTTTGTAGGCCTGCAGAAGCTGGGCATTTACATTGGAATACCCCTTTGACTTGATTGACGATTAACAGCGAATCACCAAAGATGTTCAATCATTTAATGTTCATGGTGATTGTTGTCTGAAGACCTATGAGCAAGGCTTCATATTCTGCATTATTGTTGGTGCACGGGAAGTCTAATTTAAATGACAAGGGTATTGGAGCCCCTTGCGGTGTGAAGAATACAATTCCTGTGCCACCCCCTTGCTCACATTTAGAACCATCAAAAAATAGGGTTATGTCGGCTTGTGACTCAGGCTCATCAGAATCAGGCGATTCCGAGACATGGAAGACCCCGTCATCGGGTAGTTCTATGACCAGAGGCTGATCGTCTTCGATAGGAGCCTCTGCTAGTTGATCGGCTATGACCTGTCCTTTGATGGATTTCTATCCAATAAACTCTATGTCAAATTCCATCAACAACATGATCCATTTCGTCGTGCGACTACTATGATAAGTACGACTCATCATGTATCGCAATGGATTCTCCTTAGACACAACATACGTAGTGTTGCTCAGCATGTAGTGGCATAGCTTTTTGGTAGCAAACACCACTGCCAAGCAGAGTTTCTCAACGTATGCATAGTTAAGTTCATAGCTGACCAGGGTGCGGCTAAGATAGTAAGTAGCCTACTCTTTGTGAAGTTCATTCTTCTGGGCGAGCATGGCGCCCAGTGCCACCTCGATAGCTGAGATGTATAAGTAGAACGACACTCCTGGTCTAGGTGGTGCCAATACTGGTGGCGAAGCCAAGTATTGTTTAATGTCATCAAAGGCTGACTGGCACTCGTCATCCCAGTGAAATGCTACCCCTTTATGCAATAATTTGTTCATGGGTCGGCACTTGTCAGATAGTTGCGCTATGAAGTGCTTGATCGACGCGACCTTACCCTGCAGACTTCTGAGCTGCTTGATGGTAGTTGGGGGAAGCATTTCAAGGATTGCCTTGACTTTGTTTGGGTCCACCTCGATGCCTCACTTTGAGACTATGAAACCCAAGAGTTTTCCAGATGTGACGCCAAAAATGCACTTCTTGGGATTCAATCTGACTTTATGCTCCATGAGGCGATCGAGGATCTTGCTTAAGTCACCGAGATGATTTGGGCGTAAGAGAGACTTGGCCAACAAATCATCCATGTAATCTTCCAAAGTTTTATGCATGTAATCATGGAAGATGTACGTCATGGCACGTTGGTAGGTGGCGCCAGCATTTTTAAGGCCAAAAGGCATGACCTTGTAACAAAATGTCCCCCGGGGCATTGTGAACGCCATTTTTAGTTGGTCCTCGGGATTGATACGAATCTGATTGTATCCCGAGAAACCATCCATGAGGGATAGCATTTCGTGGCCTGCTGTAGCGTCTACCAATGCATCGATGCTAGGCAAGGGAAAATCATCCTTAGGACTCGCTTTGTTTAGATCACAAAAATTAGTGCATATGCGAATCCTCCCATCAAGCTTCTTGACGGGCACCATGTTGGACAGCCATGGCGGATAATCCACGTAGATGACAAATTGTGCATCCAACAGTTTTTGCAATTCATCTTTGACCATCAAGGCCACTGTTGGGTGCATCTTGCATAGTTTTTGCTTAACAGGCTTGACTGTCGGATCAAGCGTTAAATTATGCGTGACTAGCTATGGATCTAGCCTCGACATATCTCTGTATGACCATGCAAAAACCTCCTTCTTCTCTTTGAGAAGGGCAATGTAGTCGGCTTGCTCTTCGAGGGATAAGCTTACCCCTAGCTTGAGAATCTGTGGATTCATTGGATCTGAGTCGATGTCTACATCAGTCGTCTCCTCGACCGACATGTGGGATCCGTCCTCCAACTGGTGTGGAGTCGGGATCAAATGGATATCATTTGCTGAGTTTAAATCCATGTTGGGAACCTCGGGTTCCGCTCCAGCATGGAAGATATCCTGAGTTGGCCCTGGGGTGAAATGAAGCATCTCACCAAACGGCCAGTACTCAGATGGGGATGGAGGGGAATTGACGTGATCCCAGTCTATGGCATCTATGTCTAGATGCAATGACTATGTTGGATCGGTCGAATTATGGATGGGGGCGGTTAAATCAATGGAGATCATGTTGATGGAATGATTTTGGTCTCCATTACCGTGGGTGTGGTGATCTGAGCATCCTAGATGTTTCTTGTGTTCTGGATCTGGCTCTGTGGGTATGGGCACGAATGGATCGGCCCTCTGTGCTGATAAGAGGACAGGGTCTACCCTCGACACTGATATCACTCTGGGGTCTCGGGGTGGACGGTGCTCATCGTAAACCTAGAGCCACGGATCCAACACCTGGTCCCACCCTGCCGGGTCTACGTACCACTCATGCCCTGGCAGTATGTTCATCTGTTCAAATATGTCATTAATCTCCAAGGGGCACCGATGCTGCATCTATCGCATGTGATTAAGATATGCCATTTCTGTTTCATCTTCATAATCACTATCGGAGATCCAAAGGCCTTCGTTGGCTCCGACTGCTTGTGACATTAAAGGCTCGCCTTGCTCAAGCAAATTTATCTGGCCCCACTGTGGTTGTTCCACTCTCTATGGGGGGACCTGATTCTCTTGACGTATCGCTGGCTCGGCTGGAGCCTCTAGAGGAAACATTGTCAAAAGATTCTCGTGATAGTCGTCCATAGGAATCACTTGCGAGTGATTGCTATCTGATTCGAAGGGGTCATATGATGCTGGCTCATAGTTTGACTCATCCTCCGAAGATCCTTCTTGACACTATTTATATCCACCCTGAAAGTGGGTCCCCGAACTTTCGCCTCTCTCTAGCAAAGGGGAAGGGCGATTGAGGTTACCAAGGGTGGTTGTTGACCATGGGAGATAATCCCCCAATGTGTATGTTGTGTTAGGGTTGGCATATGGATCTGATGCCAATCCACCCTTGTGGCCTATCCTCGGGCCTTGCATGTCTTCGACCAAGATGTCTAAGGGCAGGGGGTGGTTGAACCCTACGCCTGACTTGTCATAAGGCATTTGGTATCTTGGTTGGCAAAGGACACGCACTCCTTGCTCATACCGGCCTAACCCGTATCCATGCCAATTGCATTGGCCAAGATATCTCAGAGCGAAGTCCGGGTTGGACAGATAGTTTACATCCTCTACGAAAGGCTCTTCATCCTCGTCCTCTTGCATGCATGGCTCAGTGCCATGATCAAGGCCCCCATACACAAAGTTTGTCTGGTTTGGCGGGTAGCCTAGAGGAACAATTGTACCAATGGGGAGGCGAGGTCTCCCCATGTCTTGCATGGACTCTAGTGCGGGCGTTGCTACAACATTCCACACCAGATACTCCCCCAGGCCCGTATTGGCCATTTCAACAATGATTGTTGGCGACTGAGGGGGAGGGAACGAAAGCTCTTCCGGACTCCACTCCATGTCGGGTGGGCTAGGAGCCTCCACTTCCATTTTACTAGGCATCTCTTTGGTAGAGATGTTTGAGACTGATTGTGGCGCCTCTTCCAGAGGTCGTGCCTCCTCCAGGGGTTTCTTCCCTTTGTCCTTCTATTTGGCCATGATAGGTGGCATCGTTGATGAAGGACCAACTGATGAAGATGGGCCTGGCTGGGGTTTTGGTGGATCTACCTTTGGGGATGCTTGCAAAATCGGACCCTGTCGAGATGGATTCAACTGGAAATCCAAATGCGTTGATGGAAGGGTCGATTGCGGCATCAGCTGCACCGCATTGCAGTACTTGAAGGGTTCTAAGTCTGTCGGGACCACATGTACCTCCCCTTCAAATGTATACTTCAGACATTGATGAGCTATTGATGGGACACACTTCATGTCCCTGATCCATGGCCGGCCCAACAAGATGTTGTAAGCCATCTCACCTTCCAAAATATGGCACAATGTAGGTATCGTCTTTTGTCCCACTTGAATGGGTAGGACGATTGTGTCGACTGTCGAGCATATTGCATCGTTAAATGCTCGTAGTGTATATGTGGAGGCCGTGATGTGAGATGCCGACAACTTCAGATGTTTCAATGCCGTTGTAGTAATGATGTTACTAGACGAGCCAGTGTCTACCAACACCCTCTTATAGGGGATCCCGTTGACCCACGTGATAACGTGCAGGGGTGGATCCGCTATGTCATCAACCACTAACTTCACTTCATCTTCCCGAAAAGTGATGACTGGCTCGGTGCATCTTTTGACATGCCCCACAAAGTTGTTGAAGGAATTCGGTTCTTGGGGCTGCAACTCGATAGCCTTCAATATCTCCATAAGAGCCTCCCGATGGGGCGTTGATTGTTGAATAAGCTCATATATGGAGAGCCTAGCCGACGTGGTCCATAGACTTTGGGTAAGTCTAGTCCGAATCGTGGCCGCGGGTCTAGGCGGGGGCAGCTGCGTAGGGTTCTGTTGAGGCTGTGACGTTGATGGAACTTCTCTTGTGGCTGCCGCGGGAGCAGCTCCTGGGTATTTCTTGTTCCTAGTCACTATACTTATCATCCCTACATACCCCTGCATGGGGCAATTCTGTTGCACCTCATTGATTTGAAGGGGTTTTGCCTATGCCTCATGGGCAGGCAAGGGGTCTCTGAAAACTCCCATTTGCTGGTTTTTTGGTGCTACGGGGTTGTCTACAACCAATGTCTTGTTGTCAATCAGGTCTTGTATCAAGCCTTTGAATTTCCAACATGCATTAAGGTCATGTCCCTTTCGTCGATGGAATTTACAATACAAGTCCTCCCGGTACCCCTTAGGCTTCGGTGCATTGGGATCTATGGTTTGAATCTCCGGGAGGTTGATCAAATTCACCGCTGACAAGCGGTCAAATAGGGAGTCCCTAGACTCCGTGTAGGGTGTAAACTATCGCCTAGGGTGACGCTACTGATTTTGCCCCTATTTCTGGTTTTCTCTTTCATAATTGTTAGGGGGCACTGCCTGATAGTTAGCCTTTTGAGGCTGTATTTCTTGTGCAGGCTTAGGAACATTTATAGCAACTTGGTTGACCATGGCGGGTTTCTGTTGCGTAGTCCCTATTTTGGTGTTTTTGTTCCATTATTTTTTCTTAGGTTTGGCGATCTCGCCATCCTGTATCTTGATCTCTTCGATGATTCTGGCTTGCACCAGAGCCTCTTCTAAGGTGGCATATTGCTGCAGCTGCAATAGCACAGAGATCGATCTCAAACAACTTCTTGAAAACATCTGTGTAAGGTCGGACATAGGGGGAAGGTAGGGTAGCTTGGAAAGTAGAGTCCTCCACCGATTCCCGTAGGCCGCCATAGTCTCTTCCTCATACTGCTTGAGGCTGGCCAAATCACTTAGTGATGCCTTCTTCTTGGTGTTGAAGGTGAAGCGTTCGAGGAACGCATCCACTAACTGATCCAAGTTGTTGATGTTGTGCTTCGGCAATTGGGTGAACCAATCCGAGGCGGGGCCTACGAATGTGGTTATAAAGGTTCTCAGCAACAAAGCATCATTGTCCTGAATGCCAAAGCATTGGCTCAGGAACCTCGTCACATGCTCTTGGGCATCCTCCTCACCTTTAAAGATTGCCAGCTGAGGCAACTTAAAGTGCTCAGGATAAGGGGGTGCAGGCACGGACGGATGCACCGGATGACTACGGAGTTGACGTAACGTGGGCTTTTGGGGCCCAGCAGCTTTGGTTTCCATAGACTCCAAATGCTCTAGCAGCGCTTTATATGCATCAGAAGACTTAATCTCTTCCTCTCTAACTTGCTCCCATTGTGGGTTGTGGGAGACTTGAGGCCTGTGGAGAGGTGGCCGGATAGCAACCCCTCCGCCTTGATAGGGCATTTCGGCCCGCTCTTCTTCTTGTTCATACTCCTCATAGGCTTCTTGAGGAGTCTCTGGGTGAGACCTATGACCATGAGTGGGTCCCCACGGAGGGAGCCCATCATTGTTCCGGGGAGTGGCCTCCCGTTCAGGTCTAGGAGGTCTTGGAGGCAGCGCTTGGTAAGGTCGCGGGGACCTGTCTCGTACCAAGGGGTTACGCCTCTCATATGGTTCTGCCCTTTGGGTGCGAGGGGTCGGAACCCTCTCCGGCATGGTGTTATGCAACAGCTCATCTATTTGGCGCCTAATGCGCTCTTTACTGAGGCGATATAAATGCTCTAGTTGTTGTTGATCTTGCTCAAGCTGCGTAATCTACGCTTGGTGGGTGGCATGCCTGGCGACTGCCAGGTCAATCTGTTCCACCATCTTGAGTCTCGAAGGCCTAGATGCCTCTCCTATGCACTTATCTCGGTCACGGTGATCCGAGATCTCTATAGGTCGCTTCCCCCTATCGAGGTTGGCGACATTTACTCGAGGCTCTGGCCTCGAAGGATGGTTTTGGTAAATAGCAGGTGCGGAGGCGCATTGCTCCCGCACTGTATATTGCTCTTGAGGAAGATAGGGGTCTTCCTCGTTCTCCCTTTCATAAGTGTGAAAGGGGCGGGCGGAGTTGGCTCGCCCTACCAGAGGAGCCTTGTGCTCCGGATTTGTCCTATTGTTTCTGACAGTGAGAGGAGGCAATGGAGGGATGATATAATCTTGAGGCCTCTCCTCATGGACCCTCTACCGTTCCAGCGCTTCATCGCGCGGTGGCCACTCATATCGAGCTTCTAAGGGAGCCCTTTTATCTATGTTGAGTGCCACGTGTAAGGACTCTTCCCGAAAGGGGCTATGACGGACGGGCGTGTCCCCCAAAGGGGTGTCCCTATAATTCCATCTTGACATGGACTGATGCGGACTCTCTTGTGGGTTAGGCCACCAAGGCGGTATGACTAAGTCCTTAGGGCTATAGCGGAGGTGACTTGTGCCCCCTTGTACACTTTCTGTAGCTTTCGCCCTTGATTGGGCTTGGCTACGTGTGTACACCATGGTGGTGCTTTCCTACAAGCTATGTAGATTTTTATCTCTTTTATGATTTTTTATGCTACACTAAACAGAAATGAGCACACACATACACAAACGGTGATTATCTCGTTTAAATATTGAGAGTGTGTCCTAAACCTGGTTTAGTGTGTTTTTTATTTTTGTTTTTGTTTTTGAAGGTTTTTGTAAAGAACGTTTAAATGCAAATGATGGCTCTTATGACTCCCATAAATGGTCGCCCCTTCGATATACCATTGCCAGGCCGATATACCAACCTCTCTATATACCCGCCCTTACGTGAGGGAAACTGTAGGTACGTGAGAGCAGATGGTACGTGGAACGTAGGCGGTACGGAAGGGGGATCGTCCTGTTTATGACACCTACCATAGAAGACTTATCCTCGTGCGCTGGGAATCACCCCAGCTACACTCGGTCAGCTTTCATCAGGATTTACGTCTAGCAACGATGACGATCGGGGTAATGAATGCAAAATTCAAGCCAAGGTGGTGATGAAATCCACCGTTGGTCTTGATCAAGGGCTGGGGTTTTACGACCAGCTCCTTGGTTTTTATGATGCCACGTGATGTGTGGGGTTCTTTTTATTTTTGCAAAATGAAACAAGCAAACAACAAAGGAGAACTACTTTCCCTAAGCAAACAAGTAATCTACGAAAAACAGAAAACTGAAAACAGAAAAAGATAGGAAAAGTTTAGAGTTCTTACCTCGCCTCTGCCCAAATCTGCTGGTTCTGAGTTTCCGTCCTGAAACTACGTAGACAGAGATTCATCCCAGGGAGGAACGAATTACAGTACTGAATTCGTCACAGGGTCAGGCGGATTCCAATTCGTCCCTGGGAAGGACGAATTACAGACCTGTATCCGCCTCAGGCTGGAACGAACAACAGTCCCGCATCCAAAAACTCGGTACCTGCAAGCAAAACCACCAAATTTTGATCAGATCTCAGATCTTAAAAATAGAGGACTAGGTCCCACCATGATCGCCATTGAAAGCACGAGGATACGAAAACAAAAAGGGAAAAACTCCAAGTACGATGCAAGAACGAAACTAAACTTGATGCTACGAATTAAAAATGCGTAAAATGGAGAAAGCATAGACAAATTGGAACCCAAATGGAATGAAACAACCCTCTTCTTTTATTGATGTATTTCAAATTCGGTTACAATTCGCTTCCTCCCTTTTTAGGGGCGAGGAGCATCAAACTTGTCTCTTGGTCACATCAATGGAAAGCCATCCCTCTTTCGCGTGCCCACATGTAAGATGGGCGGACCAAACGTCATCGCCGCTTGTGTATACGAGTGTTGATTCCTTTCTGCTCCTCCGATGTCTAGACCCTGCGTTCAAAGGAACAAGAAACCGTTAGTAGCACCTGCGAATAAGACAAAGCATGCGATCCTCAAGCCTACAATAAGCGGATGAGAAAATGAATTAAACTGTAACTAAAACTTATCCAAATGACATGAAAACTTGGCAAGGACATAGAAACATCACCAAGAAGGCATTGCAAAAGAAACAATCGAGAAATTCCTCACCGATTTGAATTCGCTCCGGGGAGGGACGGATTCGACTGTAATTCGCTCCGGGGTAGAACGAATTCACCTGCAACAAAGCGCCGAAGTGATACTGCCCCAAATGTCGCATCTAGGGAGCTCCAAAAGACCTACAAACTTGGGGTTAGCTAATTGGAGGCATTTTGGGAAGACCCAGATGGTCAGATTTCCCCAATTTGGCCTCCATCAATGGGAATTTGACGCTGCTACCTGCAAGTTAGTGAGGACAACAAAAGCGATAAAACATGATAAGATTTGATCAAAGCATTACGAAATCGGAATTACAAGCTATCTAAGCAGCATAAGATGGAATGCAAAATAAACAAATGACAAAAAGAACAATCTACCATGAATCCCCAATCGTTCCTAAAAAGGAATATTAGGCTCGCAGTAGTGCGGGGCGCACGGGCGGGCCGCCCACCGTTGGAACTTGATTTCGGCACCAATCCACTTGGGATGGGTCCAAAATCTCTTGTAATGTGTTGTCGACAAATTGGGTGGGATATTGTGGCCAAATGTCGGGTTTGGTTCCGGATTTGTGCTTCCAATGACCACCCAATGACCTCTTCTCCAAAAGAGATCAAGGATGTGAAAGGCACAATTCAAAAGGGGAATAGGTGTGAAAGCAAAATGACAACACTTCGTTGCTCCAAAATGCTCCTTCTCTGTATCTTTTAGGGTGAGGAAACTCACCAATTTATAGACCTGGAGGTCTCTTGAATTGGGCATGCAGAGGCGCCACTTGGCAATCATGCCTTCCCAAGGGGAGGGAGATTCCTCCCTGAATAGGGACTTCATGACTGCCCTTGTAACAGCCTCTAATGCTCAAAAATGCTCACCCACACTCCCATGCTATGAAGGAAGCGTTAAGTGGCGGATCTGAGCTGCCATTTGTCAAGATTTGACTTTTTGCCCATCAAACCTGGAATTCGTCCCACCCTGGAGCGGATTTTGTATTCGTCCCAGGGGAGGACGGATCCCATTTTGAATTCATCCCAGGGAGGGACGGATTTTGAGCAAAGTGCCTAGAAGGTGCCAAATTGATCTCTGACCTCCCAAAACTGTTGTGAGAGTGGTTAGGACCACTGTTTAACCTCTGGGGGCTGCCCTTGGGGCTGTGTGTGTCAATGCGATCAGTGTTTGCAGTCACATAATCGGATTGGTGTTGTTTTGGTGTCTACAAAATGTTGCTTATTATCTTTGGCCATCTTCTTTATACACTCATAGCTATAATGATCAAATTTCTTGCAGTAATAACATTGGATCATTGATTTATCATACCTATGATTTCTTCCATTGCTTCTTCCTTCTTCTTCATGGAAGTTGCAACTAGTCTCCTTCATTGGAGTTTGACCTTCCTCCTCACTTGTTACCTCTCCCACGCTTGCCTCTGTTATTCTCTCCTCTTCCTCTTTGAGAACTGTAGACTTCTTTGTGGGATTCTTCTCTACTACTATCTCAGAATGATACCTGCATCTTGAGCGCCTGCTCCAACGAGGACTGAGATGACCAACTTAGCCTATGCTCATGTGTTTGCAGAGAACCCATGAGGTCATCCATGAAGAGGATTGTCAAATCTCTCGATTCTTCGATTGCAATGACCACTGAGTCGAACCTTGCTGGTAGGCTCCTCAGTATCTTCTCCATAATTCTCTATTTCTCCACATTCTCACCATTCATCCTCATCTGGTTTATGATACCCATTTTTTGGGTAAAAAAGTCGCTCATGGACTCTAACTCACTCATCTGCAGATTCTCATACTCCCTTCTCAACATCTGCAACCGTACCAACTTCACTTTGTCGGTGCCCTGGAAGGAGCTGGAAATAATTTCTCATGTCATCTTCGATGTGGTTGCTGCTACAATTCATGGGAAGATTGTCTCATCGATCGCCTATATTATGTAGAATAATACCTTCTGGTCCTTCTTTCGATTCTCCTTCTATGAATTCGACTCCGCTTGGGAGAGAGCGCTCACGGTTGCTGCATCTGCTTGTTCTAAGTAACCATTATGGACCAAGTCCCATAGCTCCTAAGATCCAAAGAGGATCTTCATTTGGATGCTCTAGTAATCGTAGTTCTTGCCATTGAAACGTGGGATCTACAACTACAACGGGTTGCCACTGGAAGCCATTGCTTCTTGTCTTCCATGAGTCTGGTGCTAGTTATGATTCCAATTTGAAATATTTGCGCAGCGGTGACGAGAGGAAATTTGCTCACAAAATCAACTTGGAAGAATTCGGGTGAAAACTAATTTCGGAAGAACTTAGGGGCGAAAATGATTTTCGGATGAGCGAGGGGCGAAAATAAATTTTGGAAGAACTTGGGGGCGAAAATGATTTTTGGATGAGCGAGGGATGAAAATCAATTTCGGAAGAACTTAGGGCCAAAAATCCCTTTTCGAAAGATAAAGGAGCGAAAAAGGTTTTTCGCAAGTACTAAGGGCAACAATGGGTTTTCAGAGGAGCAAAGGACGAAAATGGATTTTTGGAGCAAAACTTGCCCGAAAATAACGCAACGGGTTTATCTTTGAGAGGGAGAGGCGGACATAGAGTTTCGAGAGCAATAAAGAATTTCTTAGATACAAAGAATAAATTAATACATCCACCCTAAAGATTTTGTGCCCACAAAGGGTTTTCTTGCCTTCGAATGAGTGGAGATTAACTCAGTATGAGCGGAGATTAAACATAGGAGATTTATATTTATTACAAAAGGAAAGAAGCACAAATAAATTTATATTATTTGAAATAGAAACTAACTACTATTGCAGTTTTACAATGCGTAATACAAAGCCAAAATTTACCAACATCTCCAAGCTTAGTTGCAAGTTAAACACCAAAGAAGTATTGGGTAGACTGCTACACCGACTCCTTTCTCTCTTTGTCTTCTATCGCCTCTGCTCCCACTCTTCTCCTCTACTCTCCTCTGTTCTCTATGCACTGAAAGACAACACCACCTTATATAGTTGTGCGAAGGAGAGGACAAAGGTGATCTTCTGACAGGGGATAAGGCTTATCGCCGAACATTCTAAGGTTTCTTCCTATCTGCAACTGTTGATATTAATTGCGTGCACTCGAATTTGCGGCAAATGGATTTTTGACGATAAGATCTGCCAGAGATCTTTCTTACGTGTGGAATCAAGTTTAATTTCTAACAAAAACGTAACGTGCCTCCATACTTCTCCGCTTGTACGAAACATCCATGAAATTTTACACATTCCAGAATTTATTATGCGGTGGTTATATATATGAATGCAATAGTGCCTTGCTACATCATCCACTCATGCGTTAGCACTTCCCCTACAAGCGTCTTCCGCTCTCCATGCACTTCCCTTTGAAATAGGACCCACACTACATAAACATCCCCATACAGAAACTACCTATTTTCCTCCACCGCTCTTTTGGCGATTATGTCAGGAGGAATGATGTGCTACTTATTTATCCGTGGCAAATTTCTTCCCATTACAAGCCCGGAAATTTCGGAGTAGAGCTCTTCTTATTTCATCTTTGCAAGTATTGAGTGGACGGGCAACAAAGATAACCAAAGTACTGACACAAAATTCTTCCGCTGCATCTCATTTTCTTCCTTCTCACTTCTCATTATGCTTTCGACATCATCAAGTCTGTCGAAGATTGTGGTGGCCACATGCCACGCTAGAATCTGAACCTCCACCGACTCCCCTCTTAAGTCCACGTATTCATGCACCTTCTCATAAACTTCGTGTTCATTAACCTCATCATAATAGAATAGTGGGACCCCCATCAAGATAATGGTCTTGTAAGATGGTGATAGACGTGACTTTGATGTAGCAAGCACTATTGCATTATGTACAACTACCGCATAATAAATTATGGAACGTGTGTTCCGTACAAGCCGAGAAGTACGGAGGCACGTCTCGAGAGATCTGTCAGAGATTTCTTTTTACCGTAAACTACGGGTCAGACGTCACACTCCACGCCCTACAGGCCCGTGACTGGCTTTGGCTTTGGATGGAGGATATTTTTTACCGTAAAATCCGGGTCAGACGTCACATACTACGCCCTACAGGCCTAAACTCCACCGTCTACCATTGACGATGGAGGATACAGCTAACTGGTTTTGTTGATCTACCATTGACTGACTTTGGATAGAGGACACAGCCAACAGGTTTTGTTCATCAACTTGTAGCCAAAACGAAGGAAGACTACAAAACGAAGGAAGACTGAGAAGAACCAGAAGCCAACGGGCCGACTTCAACTTTTTAGAAGTCAGAAAAAGTGGCGCCGTGTTCCGTTTCAGTATCACTTTCTACTAACGCTGACATTCGTTTGGTTGGTGGATGCTGCTATTACTGCTTGTTCAGACGGCGCTTTCGGGCTTTGAGATAAGACCGGAAAGATTATTACTGTTATGCTTCTTCGTGGATGTTTAATTTGATTCTTGTTTCTTTAAATCCCATGACAGCATCGTCGTAGGCTTTGGCAGCATCCTATGCTGTCTTGAATGTTCCTAGCCATAAGGCATCTCGATTCTCAGACGCTCAATTATCTCACGGTCTTTGCCTTTTCCCTTTGTAACGGCCATTTCCCTCCCGCTGCGAATTTGAGTATCTGTCGGCGAAATGAGGGAGTCGGTCGTCTTTTCTCATTGATGTCTGATGGTCTCTGTCATTTGTTTGCTGGTTCACGTTTGCTTCTAATGCACTAAGGTAACGATCAAAACTTTATTCGTATAATTGCATAGTTTTTTTTTTTTTCAGTGGTATCTTCTAAATTTTTTAATAGTAGCCAAGTACATGCAAAAGTAGGAATTTCTTATAAATAAATGCTTGGTCTCCTAAGCAAATTGAAAAACGTAACATCATTATTTATTTATTTTTTTAAACATTCTAAAGGATCTTACTTAAAAGTAAGATCCAACTAGATAGAAGTATCTTTCCCGCTAAAATCGCTAAGATCATCATTATTTCTCTTTTTTATTTATTTTTGTTTCTTTATTTTTTTAATTTAATTCACGAACTGCTGTTGTTATAGAAAACTTCAATCTGCAACAACGAAAAAGATCAAGCTGTATAAATCCTAGGAAGGATTATGTGAGTCGATCACATTTTTTCGTTAACAGAGTTTTTTAAGTTGTTTCATAGGATTTAACAAGGAATATAAAAAAGAAAAATTCATAAATTAATGAAAAACAAATTCTTTGGATTAATATGGTAGCAGCAGTCTAACCTCCGTTCACGTGGCAAGAGACACGACAGTAAAGCCCACCGTCTTTATCTAGATAATGTTCTGTAGCCATTATGATGTTGTTCATGCTATAGCCATGTAGCCATTAAACGCTATTTTCCTGTGACGTGTCACATAGCTGTCCTCAAGGGAATAGTTGCAAGATGGATTGACCTTGTTCTCTTCTCGTCGCAAGATGGATAGTATATGTTAGATTTTAAAATAACATTGAACAACATATGGATCAGAGTCCTGTGGAGATATGGATCAGAGTTCTGTAGCCACTATGATGTTGTTCATGCTATAGCCATGTAGCCATTAAACGCTATTTTCCTGTGACGTGTCACATAGCTGTCCTCAAGGGAATAGTTGCAAGATGGATTGACCTTGTTCTCTTCTCGTCGCAAGATGGATAGTATATGTCAGATTTTATCTATGATTTATGATGTTATCTACAAATTAAAAAAATAACTATGTTCTTATGATGTTATCTACAAATGCGGTCATGTTAAATTTTAATCATGTCGTGAAGCTCTGTATCCCTAATTATTAACTCCATTTTGCAGATATGAACGCTGGAATCAAACATCCATTATTCGAATGGTTAAAAATACTCAAAGAATGGTGTTATGTATCAACTCCATTTGCAGGTAGCTGTTCTTCACGCCCTTGCAAACTCTTATCCTAGGTTCTAAAAGGTTAAAAATAATAGTTTATGAAGCCATAAAAAAAAAATAGTAAGATCTTATTTTCTAAGTGGGATCGTTTCATTCGCACAATGAATTTGTTCCTCTTGACGGCCATGAAGAATTTGGATGCGAAAACACATGGAATACAAATAGAGGACAATATGTTTACAATTTGAAAACTTACCAGCAAAATGCCTATAAGTAATTTCAGTCTTGGAACTGCCAGACCGCCGTGTTTCGTTCGATGACTAAGTTCATCTGCCTTGCTTTCCATTGAATTCATAACACTACTCGACGCTAAGAGCAGAAATCACCGCCAAAACATTTGTGGTGCAGGGAATGGGGGTATTCTTATTGACACTGAAATCCTATATCAAACTTAGATTCAATGATTACACTCATTGTCCTTCATCGCTCCTACTGAGTCCGCGTTTTCTGCCCTAATGTATAGGGCTCTGGCGACTTCATGTTATTTTCTAATAAGACGACATGCACAACGCAGTCCACACGGAATATGTTTTTCATCAGGCACAATCATTTTTCTTATTTCCACTTCGACTTTACTACTAATTTTCTCTATTCAAAGCAAATATTTCAGAGTATGAGCGTCGTGGCTTTTATAAAAGAATGGGACGCACCTGTTGTCCTTCCCTCGACTCCCAAACTCGGGTAGCTGCAGTTTTGCTTTGACACCGCTATGATGACCAAAACATTTTACATTCAAGAAAACGTCTTTAAAATTTCTGTCCGAGATCAGAGAGAAAAGGAAAATAAGAATTTCACTTCTTTATTTATTCTTGGAGTAAAATCCTTTTCCTTGAAAGCATCTGCATTTATAAATTGTTATTATTCGAATAAATGAGGTTGACGTATCTAAATCAGCCCTAACCTTGGTTGTGCCTATGTCCACGTATTCCTTTGTTCCTCGCTTTTCCTCGCCTTACGGTTTCCATGCATTCCTTTCGACTTTTTGCGAAGAGCAAAGTCATACGGATTATGCGTAACCGCTAAGAAATACTGCCTAATCCAACATACACGCAATCGCAATTTCCCTGGTTGCACCCTTTCATTCGGAAAGTACCATGCCGTCATTTTTCCGTTGTAGACGACGACCAAGTATCCATCACTCACATAAATGAGGTCTTCAAAGTCTTCGACACTTGAATTTGAGCTCGCCTACTTAATTTAACCAGACCAATACGGAAAAGTAACCTTAGTGGCTATACAAAATAAAATTATTTTGTCTAATAAAATAATTATATGACACCATGAGGTATAGAACCACAATAGTCATAAAATTAAAAAATATATATTTCTTTAAAATTGTTTTTTTAATATAATAATGTGTGGATATTTTTTACTTTATTTTCTGTTTAAATTTGTTTTAAAATCTATTTTTCCTAACTACAATAAAATTTGTTATTTAAAATTTTATTTTAATTTATTAAAAAACATTAAAAATGTTAGAAGGAGAACAATATCAATAACTTTGTAAAAAAGAATGCAAACAAAATATATCCTAAGAATAATAATTTTCTATTCTTAGATTTTGGTAGCCAAAACATATTTTAATTATATTAAGATAGTAGTAGTTAACAAAACATAAAAAGACAAGTCATATGAATGTATTTTTTAATTAATTGCATTTTGTGACTCATAGAAGGTGAATCATCCCGATTTGATTTTTTTACTCATGATGGATGAGGAACCATCATATGTTGATGTGGGTGATCTTTCATATTCCATACAATAAATTTTTATAACACACAAAAAAATACTATATAAAGAGAGAGGTGCACACTTTATAAAATAATAAATAATAGATACAATGTTATAGCCTCTTCTTAAATATTATTTGTCTTGCACTCTACATTTTTAGGCAGTTGCCCTAGTGGCTAAGATGATGGTTGTTTCTTAAGTGGTCTTGTGTTCAAATACCTTGAGGGTGGTCGTTGATGTAATTTGTAAACGTTCTCCTTAAAAAAAAAAAATAATTATTATATTAACTTGCATATTTACATTTAATATTTGGTACATTATGCTCCGTTATCTTGTGAATTTTAATATTTCATAAACTTCTTTAATTTGAATTTTGAGTTTTAAATAAATTAAAATCAAGTCTTCTACACCATAAATAGCTAAACCACCAATATACACATAAAAATTATTAAAAAATAACCATAGCAACCATTGTTGGAACAACTAATAGAATAAAATATTCCATTTGAAAACCACCAAACTATCTCACATTACTAACAACACGAACCAAACTTTTGGACAAACAACTAATGGATCTTGAAGTTTAAACTTTTGTATGTTGATGAGAGTCCATAGAACTTGCAAGTCACCTATACTTTAGAGATATGAAATTGATAAATTTTGTTTTGAAAGACCAAACTATCTCTCACATTACTAATAGTATTCATTTAATACTTTTTAATTGAATTCTTTGAATGATTTTCCATTAAGTATTTGGTAAAGACAATTGTTTTAAATGTAAATATATTTACAAAACAATATTGTTTATTTTATATATAAAAGTTTTATCATGCATTAAAAAAATTTAAATATATATAAAAAGTTCATCACTCATTAAAAAAATTAGTTATATATTTAAAGATCATTAAATTTATCAATTCATAAATTAAACTTAATATTTTTATAAAATAAATTGTGATTTAAAAATATATATTATAAAATGTAATTAAGCTACCTTGTTTGTATCCCTTATAATGTTATTAAAATTTGTTATTAAAATACCCCTCCATGCATATTTTATTAAAACCTAACTTAATCATTTTTCAAGAGTTATAAAAAATTATAATTCTAACGACATGTAAACATATCTCACATTATCTAAGGCTACTTTGACGTTATTTTTTTCATAGACATTAGTGTCACTAATATTCTATATTTTTATGTGCTTTGAGGCGACAACCTTTCTACACTCAAAATAACGCTCTGTATTTTGTCCTTTTTCTTATCAAATGCTGTTTCTATGTGGTATATTTTTATGCATCAAATTTAACTTTTACGTTATACAAATAAAGCGATACATCGTATTAAGGAAAAAAATAAACAATAGTTTTCTATGCTTTAAGTAGGCAGAATATGGTAGGGTTAAAGAAGTAATGTGTAGGACTCTGCTCTTCGTTGAGATTAGAAACGTGGAGAGAGGGAAACAAGTAGTCAAAAAAATGAAAATCTTAAAAAGGAAAAAATAAAAATAGAAAATGAAAATCTTAAATACAGTGGTTAGAGTGGAGAGGTACCACACATTACTTTCATCTCTAAAACCTTATATTCTCAAGGAAAAATGCTGCTCGAAGGATCTGTAACACATGTTGTGTCAGACTAGAATATAGAATATTGGTCATTATTTCAGGTCTTGGACCGACTTGTTCAAGACATGGACGTGTTAGACAAAGTCTTCTAGTCTTGCTACAAGAGTCAATGAATATCTGTAGATGCCCGAGTCTTGGGGTCAGGTAGACTATGAGCCCTAACTCGCGGGTTTGACATAAGTGTAAAACATCATCATATAGTTCAGAGATGTTTCAAAGATGAGATGAGAATCGAAAAAAAAATTGTTCAAAGGACTTCTGCCAGGTCGACTACGGCTTTGCTTGTCCCCGGAATTAAGAGTGAATTCAATTAGCCAAATTCTTACTCTTCAAAAGAATACTCGCTCCCAGTATACCATAGATAGGGTACGCCGGAGAGGAAATTAAAAATACTTTATTCATTCTTTCTTTTCTCTCGAGTGAGCAGACGGATCACTAATCCCATGGAAAGCGGAGCAGACGAGTTGCTGATTGGACAAGAGAAAACGGCAGTCACCGATCGCCATTTTTCTGGTACATCTTCCGAGCCCTATTTTCCTTTTGTTTTTTTTCATGGTATTCAAACTAGTCATATGCATTGTAATTCAATCCTCCTCGAATGCACAAACATTTGTGGCAAAATTCTTCTTGTTTTGTTTGCTTTTGTTCTCTAAGTAAAATTTCTGTATTAAGTCATTATTGCAGATTTGAGTCAGATGGATAGAAAGCTTCTGCTATCAACTTGCCTGGAATAAATAAATAGAAGGGACATTTGTGTATACATTATAGTCCATATTCACTTTTACCTTTATTTTTATGTTGGTACATTCTCTGGCTTTTTGAAGTTTCAATTCACGCTAGTATACCAGGACAGCCTTGTATTATGTACCAACATTACAGCAAACTGCTAATTGTTCGTGGTATGCAAATTCTGAAGTACAAACCTGGAATAATAGACTAACAAGGTAGATGGTTTCTAAATTTATTATTATTATTATTATTTTAAATAAGGATTGATTGGGTTACATCTACACTAAATGATTTCTACTTTTTACAAGGTTATATACTTAATATTTTTTACAGCTCCTTGAAATTTTAGAATAAATTAAGTTTAATGTTTTAGTAATAATTGTTAACGAATAGAATCTAATGCGATGTGAAAAATAAGGTTTGAAGTAAACTTATAATCTGATTTAAGTGTTAAATTATTTTATCATATTAATAAGTAGCATATGATCTTGTTATAAATATCATATATCATTTCATTATCTTAGAACGTAACAAAACCAAACGATCTTATAGTATGACCAAAACACAACTATTGTATTCAACAACAAGAGCTGAATACAAGACTAGTGGGATGTCATTTCATTATCTTAGAACGTAACAAAACCAAACGATCTTATAGTATGACCAAAACACAACTATTGTATTCAACAACAAGAGCTGAATACAAGACTAGTGGGATGTAATGCCAGGAAGTTAGTACCTTGTATAATTACAAATGTCTATAAATTTTTTTAAAGTCAAACTTATTTTTCCCTATGTACCATACAAGGATTTCATATCAATCCCTCAAAACATAATATATTATAATCAGATGTGTATTTTGTGAACCTATTGTTAATAGTGCAACTATTGATTTTCGTAAGAAATGTTTTTATTTTGGGACTCTTTAACTTAAAAGGAGTTTTTTTTTTATATTGGTAAATAGTGTTTTGTCAAATTTATGTTGTGTTTACAACATGAGCTTACTCCATCTCCTAGCATTTGTAAGTTCTATATGTCATTTCAATGGATTCAATCTTGGTCCTTCGCTTTGAAAGGTCAAGTTTATTTTAATTTTATATCCATTTATCTACTATAATGTTAGTTGTATGATATTCCTCCTCATTGCTAGTTTGACCATAGTATGAATATAGTTTAGCAACATTAAAGATTAAAAAAATGTTGACCCCTTTTATAAGTTCGAGTTCATTTTCATTGGCGATAAAATTTTTCAAGAAATTACATGGTTCAATCTTCTTCTAGTTGATCTTGATGTGCCTTTGAGAAATCGTTTCTTCCATAAATACACACAAAAAATATACATCCTAGAATTTATGTGTTTGATGCTTGAGGTTAGAACATTGCTTGTATTTCATGATATTGTTTTCCAAATCAGCCTTTGCTTCTTAATGCAAGTCTTGCATATGCTCAACAAAAACCTCCACCAAAGCACTAGGTTTTTTAGTTGTACTCCATAACTTATCAATACATAATTTAAAATGGACTATGGGTTTTACTTCATTTCAATGAATTATTAGTATATCCATAAGTTTGTAGGTGATATGCTAAAAAAAAACTAAATTTGATACCCAACTTCTTCGACAAGGTATACTAAAAATGACGAATAAACTTTGTATCGCGATCTAACACAATGATATTCAAAAAACCATGCAATATTATAACTTCATGAAAGAACAAGTCAACAACATGGGTAGCATCATTTATTTTCTTGCAAGGTATGAAATATGTTGTATTTGAGAATTTGTAAACACAACAAAAATGGAATCATTACCCCTTTGCCTCCTTGGTAACCCAAGAATAAAATTCATGTGCCCATCCTCCAACAACCTCTCTGGTATCGGTAATGATTGATATAACCTAGTATTTTGACTTTACCACTTGGCATACTAACAAAACTAATATTAATACATAAATATTTTTATATCTATATTCATTCTAGGCAAATAGTAACTTGGACAAAGTTTACTCATCATATTATCCACTCTAAAATTTCTAGTAAATCCTCCACTATGCTTCTCTCTTATCAAATCCTCCTTATGGAACTTCCTGGCATGCACAATTGCTATTCCTTGAATAATCCTCCATCTCAGATGAAGTAATACAACCATGGAATCCTATTGCATGTTGTATTAGTATTAGTGAATGTTGTTCAAGCTTCCTTGAAATCTACATTATTAGAGTAAAGCTCCTTCATGGATTCAAAACCAACAACTTCAATATGAATTGTGTTTACCAATAATTTTTTTGCTCAAAGAATTAGCCACTTGATTTTAATGACCATGTATGTGCTTCAAAACAAATGGATATACTTGCTTAAATTCTACCCACTTCACATATCTTTGATTTAACTTACTTTGATTGTTAATAAGATAGAGCACATGATTATCTATGAATAAGACAAATTATTTTGGTAATAAATAATGCCTTAATTTCTTTAAGGCTTGAATAATGACATAAGACTCTCATACCTACACTAAATACTTCTTCTTTGCCTTATTTATCTTCTCATTGAAATAGGAAATATTGGCTCAAGGCTTCTCCAATTGCTATTCCATTTGCACCAAAATCGACCTAAAATATCTTATTGAGATATAGCAAGGATAGAATAGGTTGATGCATTATATTTTCCTTTAGTATTTGGAAACTCCTTTCTACTATAATTTTCCACCTAAATTCATGTTTTCCTTCCTTCGTAATTTTTGTTATCGGGGCACCAATTACATTTAAGTTTTTGATAAAATTCCTATAAAAACTTGCTAGACCATGAAAACTCATGGTCTCAAATTTACTTCTTGGTGATGAATAGTTTATAATTTCCTTAACCTTATTAGGTTCCATTCATAACCCTTATTGGGAAATAAAAAAACCCAAGTACACCAATTCCTCCATAAAACTACATTTATTCAAGTTATCTAGCATCTTTTCTTCCCTTAGTATTTGCAAGACCAATCTCAAATGTGACAAATGGTATTTCTTGTGATTACTAAATATTAAGATGTCATCCCAATAGATAACCATAAAATTTCTAAGAAATGGCTTCAACACTTCGTACATCAACTACATAAAGGTATATGGTACATTTCTCAATCCAAATGGCATAATTAACCATTTTATTAATTTGTATTTTATCTTGAATGCCTCCATGTACTCTTTCACACTTATATCCTTTTGTGTTTGGTTCTAAAATTTCCTAAAAAGACCCAATTATTAGTTTAATGCCATAAATTTAGTCTTTAGTTTGGCAACTATTTTTTCCCATGTCTTGATCCTTTCTTTTTCTTTCCTTCGTATTTTAGTTTATGCATATTTCCACTATAAGGATGCATACCCTTTCAACTTTATGGAGTTACATTTCACCTTTTTGGGGTCTTCTATTGATTCAATATCAAAATACTTCTCCATTTTGATAATCCAATCTAGAATTTCCTTTGGATTCAAGATTCTATTATATGATGAAGTTTCTATTTTCAGTTTGTAACCCATTTAAAAAATCACCCAAGTCAATTGATCCTGGTTCTCCCTATTGCTCTTTATATTGAGCTCATATATGACCAATCTCCTCTTCTTCATTGTCATTAATTTCCCCAATATGAATACTTCTTATTTAAGTGGTTTCGATTGGTTCAAGTTAGACGATAACTCTCCTTAGCATTTTAGCTATATATATATATATATATATATATATATATATATATATAGTTTAGGATCCTTATGATATCCCTCTTTCCCATTGTGCCATCATTCATTTGGAACATGTCATATCTCATAGATCTTGCTCTGATATAAAAATGATGTCACACAAAATCCACACACTTCTCATATGACCAAACATGCACCTTTCTAGTTATTTAAATATTTCAATTATATAATTTATCTACAATCCCTAGGTACTAGTATGGTCTCCTTATGTCTTAACAATGTATGACCCATTTTCTCATCATTCGAATACTTTCAACTATACAATAATTTATTATCCATAGTTTTATAGGTTTTCCCTTTTATAATTTTTGCTATTGTACAATTGTGTGATTTGGTATTGTACAATAAATTTATTATCTTGTAACATTCCTATATTACATTGAATAAATTTTTATTATTTAATGAACCTTCCTTTTAATCATTTAGCATTGGTGAATGGTCACTTGTATAATCCAATATATTTGATATAATTGATAAAATTTACATGATATACTTCCAACATATGATAAAAACCCATGGATTGGTTCTTGTATTTTTAATAGGGATGTTGATTAACTTTTACATAGCTTCTTACATCAATCCAAAGTATTCTACTTTTTGTCTTTAAATATCATCTCCCTTTGTGTGGCTATTAACTCTCTACGTAGTTTTTTAAAAGATGAATTCTTAACTCAAACTACCATACCCTACGATTTGACACCTTAGCCTTAAAATCCAATAGCATAATCCTTTTCTTTCTAGACTCTAATTGAAGCTTTCTAGACCCTACACATAAAAATATAGCAATGCATACAACCCACCAAACATACAATTCATATAAATCAAATTTCAAGGTTGCACTCATGAAATATCCTTTATTACTTGTTTAGGAATTCAATGCTAATTTTTTAGACACTTTCTCCAATTTCTCTCCACTCTCTTCCCTCTTCTATGTTGTAAATTTTATTTCTCACTTACAAGCATAAAAAATCAATGACCTCATAGCTATGAAGGTTGGTTCAAATGGTAGTGCCACCTGAGCATTCTTATCCATTCTTTTGCAAGAAGTTTCTAGTCTTTTAGGTCCACCTAAGCATTCTTATTCATTCTTTTGTAAGAAGTTTCCAACCTTTTACATGGAATACCTAATTCTCACTCACTTGTCCATTTGCGATATGGATGATTCTATATCATTTAGCTTCATTCACATCTTGCTTATTAGATTTTGTTTAATTCAATATCATTTTATATATTTCTATAATAAACATCTTGCTTTCAACACTTGTGATAATGAGTATCTATAATACAAATAACCTAACTTTATTGAATAACTACCTAATGTTAAAAAAATTGTTTACCAACTTGAATATCCTTTAAACTTAAAATACCTTAAAAACATTCTCCTAAGTCATAGTGCTAGCAAATATTTAACCAGAATGATGTTATTTATCTTAATATTTAAAAATGTTTTTTTTGTGCATATAAAGTTACAACATAAAATCAAGATAAAATTCCATTGGTTTAGATAATAGACAAATTTAACTTTTAAAAATATTTCTATCATTTTAATTCAACAGTTAATAAACTAAAGTACATTATAATATAGAGAATATTTGATATATTTTAGTTAGAATTTTAGCTTTATTGCCATTTTAAATTATACCACAATCAAAAGTATGTGCAAAAACAATGCAAACAAAGAATTAAAAAAAAGGACAATATCGGTTAGCGCCGAAAGATATGAATCGTGTAGTGGTTAGAGACACTAAATAAATAGTACTCAAATATTCACAATCAACTGCATCGATCAATATGTTATGGGATTTTTTATTTTTATTTTTAATTTTATCAAAACTTTTTTATAATTTTTATTCTTATGTTCACCGTAAGTAGTGTGAAGTTTTTACTGCCGTTCTCGTATAGAGAATAAACAAAACGTTTCTCATACTTACGATCAAATAAAAATATTATGGAAAAGTGTAAAAAGAAAGGCTGGCTACATCAAGGTAACCCTTGCAATTCTAAGCTTATCGACAATTGCGGCAGGGGGACGCTGCATCAACCATATAGAAACCATAACACCAAGGAAAAGAAGTGAACGAATATACGACTACCTCTTTCCACCTATCCGAAGACAATGCAGTATACAGACAAAAGACATGACATAGATGATACAATGAGGAGAGGACATTCATTGATAAGTCTGTGTAAGAAATAAGCTACATTGTGTCCGTAAGTTTAAAAAAAAAAAAAATTTAAAAAATTATATGGATAGAACAAGAATTCAATTATAGTTAGAGATTTGTTATTTTTAAGTAAGATTTGGATTAACATTTCCAAAAATTAAAAAAAAATAATAAAAAAATAAATAAAGTATCGCCTACAAAAGAAACTTTGAACTTTTTGATTTTTATTTTACACTGATCTTAAGAAACTTAAGAGGCTTGACAGTCTAAGAACACAACCCATACTAAAAGAACCAAAAAGTGCTGTAAAAAATAGCAAAAAACTAACAAATAACTGTTCATCCTCAATTAACTCAACCTATCCTCATTTTTAACTGTGTCTTAATTGAAATGACTTGTCGCCGAAACAATGAAATAAGGTAATTACTTTAACGAATTGGTATATGTGTATTGTTTCCCTGCATGCAGGAGCAAAATTGGAAAAGGAGATAAACAACGCCGAGACGATGAAGACAGAGAAGGATGAGCTCGCTCTAATCACCGACCTAAATTCCAATTCTCAACCGCAGAAAAAGAGGTGTTATAGGGGAGTAAGGCAAAGACCTTGGGGCAAATGGGGTGCAGAAATTCGAGATTCAAGGAAGGGAGCTCGGGTATGGCTAGGAACATTCACGACAGCAGAGGATGCAGCCAAAGCCTACGACGACGCTGCCCTCAAACTCAGGGGAGCAAGGGCCAAATTGAACTTTCCCGAAAGAGCTTACCTCACTTCCTGCAACAAAACTAATACTACTAATAATATGGGTATTATCTCAAAACTGGAAAATTCGGTCAGAGGTGACAGTGGCAGAATCCATATTACAACCTCAACATTATCGGACTCCCCATTCCCAGGGCCCCAAGAGATGCCGACGTTGCTTCATACTGCTAGTCCAATAGAACACGACACCGCTTTTTCGGAATTATTCCAACTTGAATTCAGTGCATTGGGAGATAATTCGTCTATTTCTCCCAAGTTAGTTTACCATGGAAATCTCGTGCAGAATGCACATATCCATTCCCAGTGGTATAATAATTATCTTGCCTTTAATTTTCCTGAGAGATACTCTGGTTTTACTAAGTGGCAGCAGCATCAGCTTCTGCAACTTGATCAAAAAACCCAGTTGGCTGTCTTGTCCGTTCAGAGCCAGAGAAGCGTAGACTATCGTCCAGTGATTGGGAGGCCAAAAACGGATTCTTTCATTAAAAAAGGTCACAGACCATCTATGTGCAAAAATTATGTGCATGGGCTGCATGAGAAGATGCTTCTTCCAGAGCATCTTTTTCAAATTCAAACAGTCAAAAATACAGGACACGATCAGTTGCAGAATAGTTCAGGAAGTGTTGCTGATGAAACATCTTCTAACGTGGCTCTCTTCAATCTCAATGCAAATCTTTCAATTCTTCAGTAGCTGGTTTTCCCCATGATTGTTGCAGCCCAGCTACTTGACATTAATACAAGGAAATAAGAAGCGACACGTTTTAGTTGCTGTCCAGTTTACTTAGAACCAATAAGGGAATGCGGATAATTGAGAATATTCAAATGTTTGTCGGGTATAGTTGGTGTAATTTTTATTGATGCTAGTTGAGAATCAGGTTTGGAAGCCAGACTTATTATTATTATTATTATTAAAAAGGTTAGGTTACAAAGGTAAGAGGAATTTGATATCAATTATTTTCATTTGATGTTTTCCTTAATTTCTTTTTTTGTTCTTGTGTGTCATGTATCTTATCTAAGTAGATTATGTAAGTAGCAATTGCACAAAAGAATTTAGGAAAAGGTATTCTGAATAAAGATATTTAAAATATAAAATAACATTGTGTAGTTATTATTTTATGAAGCATTATTTAATTTAATAATTTTAATTATATAATATATTTTTTATATTAGTAAAATATGATTGTAAATAGATTTGTTATACAATGGTTATTATAACTTTGAGAAAGATGTATTTATTGTTTCAAAATAAATTGATTAAAAGAATATAACATTTTTAAAAATAAAGTTATATATTAATGTTTTTATCTAAAAGGTGGTCTCTTAAATTACATTAAACAATTTCATGGCCACAACCTGATTCTCTCTAGATGGATGGCTCACACATGGAATGAAGACTGGATGAAAGTGGGTAGTTGGGATTTTGAAGTTTCGACCAAATTGAATAGTAGAACTACAAGCCTTCATTTGGTTAGTGTATATCACAACCAGGAGAAGCATTATGTCAAGGAAATTAGTCTTTTCTTTGACAAGGATAATTACCTCCTGAGAGAACAAAAGGGTTTTAGAGCCAAGGCCCTCTCCATGCATTGGAATATGGTAATAGTTGTATTTATGGATAAATTTACTCTTGATTCATTGAATGATGTGGTTTAGAGGTTCCATACAATGTTCTTGAATCACCTAAGACATCAACTATAGATAAACATACCTATGTTCCTTTACCAGTATATGAGAAAATCAATGATTGATGTGCAAGGAGGTGAAGGCCTAAATCCCATACATCAAGGCCTTGCCTTGCTGGTTATTGAATAATTTGTTAAAGAGAAAGGTCTGATTGCAAAGGATGTTCTCAAATCCATTGAGACTCAACCAATTCAAATCCCTATTTTTTCTCATATAGAGTCTAGAGATTTGAGCGTGTTTTTGGAAGTAGAAGAATTGTATGCTATCCCCAAAAATATGGAAGTAGGGTTATGTATAATGGCAAATATTTGTAAATTGAAAAAATATTAGGATTTAAAAAATTAGAAGTTGGTAAATATAAGGGCCCTCAATGTTGGCCCATGCACCTAAAATTGTTTAGACCAATTTTTTATTAGGGTCAATTTACCATAATATATATCCAAACATAGGCATATTTGTACTCATTGGAAAGCTCTTTTTGAGCTTGATCTAATGGTGGTATTTTTATAAATTTATAAGATGATTTAGTATATCAAAATCTACCCCAAATGTGACCTTACTTTTTAGGGCTTCAAATACCCCAAATTTTGGTGTGAAGATGATTTATTATATTTTCTTAGGATTCATCTTAATTCACATTGATTTAAATTAGGATTCACCATTATTTGCAAGTATATTTTAGTTCCAATACCTTATGCATAACCCTATATGGAAGTCGATAAAAATATCAAGGACTTACATGTTTTATCCAAGGGAGTTTGAAGAAAGGCTCATTGCCCTAAGCCCTAGCGATTTGAGTCTCTAGTTCTTGAAGAGGAAAATAGTCTCTCAAAATCCTCATAAGATACTTAAAGTAGTAGCAGGTCTAGAAGTAATTTTGTTCTACCAGAGGTGTTAGAGGGGGTTCAGTAAGAAGGTCTAAATTATTATTTAAAAATATTTCCAAGGCTAATCATAGAAGCAAACATATTATGGAGGTCCTTAGCCTCAATCGTGTTGGTGATGGTTAATGTAGTATTTTTCAAAAATCTAAAATGGTGGAAATAAAGCAACACTTCATATTGGGATCAATGAAGATCATAGTGGATTATTCTAAAAAAGTAACTCATCTTCTAGGAGATATTCTGCATGATATGAAGAAAAGTAAGAACCCAAAGATATCTCATTTTTTATCTTGTTGTTACATTGCTTGTTTGATTTGTGGATCCATCCTCTTGTTTTTATCCTAGCAACGATGCCATGTTGTGTTTATGTTTCTCGCTTGTGTCTTTTCTGTTGAGTTAGGTTGGCTATTTTGCATAGTTGTATCTTTTGGTTTGTCTCTACTGGTGGATTTGATGTAAAAGGTTGAGGGATTCCTTTCAAAACCCTCATTTAATAATAATAACCAAAACAATCAAATTTCCTTGTCAAAAACGAACTTAGAAAGCCATTGAAGTTTCATAGATAACTTCTATTCAAAAACCATGTAAAATACTCCAAAAGAAGAATATTTATGTTCCAAAGGAACATAAAACAATAGGGTTGAAGGCTCAACAATTTTTAGAGTCATTTTCTAATAAAATTTATGATTGTGATTGACATGATTGCATGTATAAAATTAAAATGATATTATAAACATAAGATCCTTATCTTAAAGATAAATAATTGAAGCATTAATTATCTCTTTCTCTCTCTCGCTATATATATATATATATATATATATATAACTACCCTACTCTAATGTTTTACATCAACTACTATTCCTTAATATTTCAATTATTAAGCTAATCTCACATGATTGAGATTACTTATTTTCCATAAAAATATCTATGTTAACATCTTAATAGATTTCACTAGCTGGTTAAACAAATATAAAAAATACGATAATCAAATATTAGTATATTAGTATCTAAACACTCTATCAAAAAGATACTTAAATATTTTTAGAATTATGAATGAGTAATCACTGTTAGTACAAGAGAATATTCTCTTAAGTTCCACTAGGATAGACACTTGAGTTTCCACTCCTCCATGTGTCAGGAGAACTCTCAGTGGTGTCTTCATCATGTATTATGAGTTGTTGTAATCCAACAACTCTCAATGATCAACTCTACTATTTATACAGAGTTGATCCTTGAAATAAATCAATTAGTTCCACTCTTCTCTTCATCTTTTGTAATGTTGTGCATATCTATTATTATGAAATTCTTACATGGTACCAAAGCAAGATAGATTTTATTTGCATTCGCTCTTGAAGGTTCTAGGATCTGGTTCATTGCTTTGGATATTTTTTTTTAAATAACTTGCTTAAATTTATGCAATAGTTAAATTTATCCATTTTTTATTCAGAAAAATCCTTATTATTGCTAATATATGTATTGTTTTTTTTAAATATACTGCTATTGTTTTGAGGGTAATCTTTTGAATTTTTTCAATGCTCTCTTTTTGAAAGAAGAAATTTTTTTTTTGAAAGATTCATCCTCGTTTTTTAAAAATAGTGGTTTTACCTCTTAGAGTGGCACTGCGATATTAAATCATCGTCCAAATATTATTTGGCACACGTCCTTTTCATATCCCCTTGCATTTGTTGGAACAGCCACTTATAGTGGTCCCAAAAATTATCTCTAAGTTGGTGTTTGTTTTTAAAAAAATAATAATTTTTTTATATGTGAATCACCTTTGTCTCTAACATTTATTGCAAGTTGTACATCGTGTGTATTTTTTAATTGTGCCACACACGATGTGGCTCTCAGAGTGCTCGAATCCATCGTTGAGAAATATATTCATATATAATCTCCAAGTAGATGTTATCTGGTGCTCAATACCGATCACTCCTTTTTTTATTCTCTTCACCTGAGAATAATTTCATATATGCTCTTCTGTTCTATTATGGTTTAATTTCGTGATTCAAAATATATTTCCTTTTTTTTTACTGATCTGTAGGGAAGGTTATCAAAGACAACGGTCCATTATTTATGTTCTTTTTTGTACTCATCTCCCCTAAAGCTCTACAAAGCTCTAGTCTACGATATTAGAGAAAAACTATAGTTCTTTATTTTTTTTTTCCTGCTTCCTAACTAGTCTATGCAAGTGTTTGCTGGTTTTAGGCATCCTCGACAAACATTCCTACCTTTACCTGGTTCTTGAAAGCATGAGGATATGGAAACAAAAAAGGAAAAACCCAGATGTGAAACAAAGAATAACGCTAAATCCTATGAATTGAAAGTGCATGAAAAGAAAGAAGCATAAACAAATCGAAACCAAATAGAAATCCAATATGGAAGACAACCCTTTTCATTAATAAGCTTCAAAAATCGGTTACAATTCGTCTCCTCCCTTTTTAGGGGCTAGGAGCGTTAAATATATTCTTTTCACACCCATAGATGCTATTCCTTCTTTCGTGTGCCCACATGTAAAATGGGCGGACCAAACATCACCGCTGCTTGTGTTGATGAATCTTGACTCCTTGTTGCTCCTCTAATGTCTAGACCCTATGTTCAAGGAAACATAAAATAGTCAGTAGCACCTGTAAATAAAATAAAACATGCAATCCCCAAGCCTATGATTAGTGAATGCAAAAAATGAATAAAACGGTAACTAAAATAGATCCAAATGAACTGCAAACTTGACAGGGGCATGAGGACATTACCAAGAGGGCACTACAAATGGAACATTCAAAAAATTCACCATAGATTCGTATTCAGTCCAGGGCGAGACGAATAGACCTGCAATAAAACATCAGATATCACTGTCCCAAATGTCACATCCGAGAAGCTCCAAATCACCTGCAAAGTTGGGGGTTAGCTAATTGGGGGTATTTTGGGAAGACCTAGATGGTCAGATTTTTCCAATTTGGTCTCTATCACTGGGAATTTGATGATGCTACCTGCATGTTAGTAAAGGCGAGAAATGATAGAAACATGATAAAAAATGCTCATAAAAATATGAAATTTGAATGACAATCTATCTAAGAAGTATAGAATCAAATGCAAAAACAATAAAAAGGAAATCTTCTACAGATTTCTAATCGCTTTGGGATGGGGCGATTAGGACTGCAGCAGTGTGGGGGGCACCCGGGGGCAGAACGCCCACCGTTTGGGGCTCGATTTTCGCACCAATCCACTTGGGATGGGTCCAAAACCTCTTGTGGGGTGTTGTAGACAAATTTTGTAGGATATTATGGCCAAATGGACTGTTTTGGTTCTAGATTTGCCCTTCCAATAATCACCCAATGACCTCCTCTCCAAAAGAGATCAAGGATGTGAAAGGCACAAATCAAAAGGTGTGTGTGGAAGTAAAATGGTAGCACTTCATTGCTCAAAATGCTCCTTCTCTGTATATTTTGGGGTGAGAAAAATCACCAATTTATAGACCTAGAGGTCTCTTGTGATGAGCATGCAGAGGCGCCATTTGGCAATCATGCCTTCCTAGGGGGGAGAAGATTCCTTCTTGATTAGGGGTTCCATGACTGCCCCTATAACTGCCTCTAATGCTCAAAAATGCTCACTCACACTCCCCTGTAATGAAGGAAGAGTTAAGTGGTGGATTTAAGCTACCATTTGTCAATATTTGACTTTTTGCCTTGTCAAACCTGCTATTTGCCCCACCTAGGGGCAAATGTTGCTAATCGTCCTTGGGTGGGGCGAGTACCAGTTTGTAATCATCTCTAGGTGAAACGAGTATGAAGCAGAGTGCCTAAAGGTGCCAAATTGACCTCTGACCTTCCAAAACTGCTTTGGGAGTGGTTAGGACCACTGTTTAACCTCTGGGGACTGCCCTTGGGGTTGTGTGTGTCAATGTGATTAGTGCTTGTAGTCACATAATCAGATTGGTGCTATTTTGATGTCTACAAATGCACTATGCGTGGCGTAGTGCTGAGCAAAAATAGATAACCAAAGCACTAATGATTAGGGTTTCTCAATAACCTAACCAAATTTTGATGCCCTAAGTATGGAAAGGGCACGCATTCTTGAATCCTTGCTTCTGATGAGTGAAGTAACTCAATTCAAGTGTTAACATTTTTCGATGAGGTGTTACTTGATTTTGGATATTGATCAGTCATGAATAGGCAAAGGGCGCAACCTTTGGTCTGTGGGAACCTTGATTTCATAATTCACAAATACCAAGTGTTTGATCAGCTTGTGATTATTGCTTGTTTGCTACCCCAAGCAAGAGCGTGATTGTCTTTGTCAATGATTCTTCGAATGCATGCCATTTCCATGATTGGGTGTGTATTTGTTGATTGGTGACTAAGTGTGACTACCCCCTCAAGTGACAAATCGATGAGGGAATGACCTGCATGAGAAAAGTGACGAGTCGCTTGACCCAAGATGACTTGTGTAAGGGTGCCTTCAGATGCTTATCTTTGAATGTGTGTGCAGTTTTTCGACATTTAGACCTATTTTTGGTGGGTGTTAACCCTTTTTGTGACACTTTTTGGAGCTGAAATTGGAAAAAATACGTCTTCCCATGGAGCGGTCCGGATCTGGTAGCCTTATTAGGGAGTAGGATAGTGAAAATTTATGACCCCAATGTCGGTTTTTTATGCCAAGAATATCAGGCGCAAAGGCACCTTTGTTTGGCAATTTTATTGCTATTTTTTGGGTGGGTTTGGACCCTTTTTGGGACGTCGTTTGGGGATGAAATTCTTAATAATCCGTCCTCTTGTGGAGTGGTCCGGCTATGGTAGCCTTCTTAGTGAGTAGGATAGTGAGGATTTGTGACCTCGACATCTATTTTGCATGCCCGAAATGTCAAGTGCAAAAGCACTCTTATTGGATAGGTTTATGGCTTGTTTTGGGTCATTTTGGTGCAGTTTTTGCGTTTTTTGTTTTTCTTGCTCTATAATCATCCCTGTGTGGGGTGAATACCATGCTAGTATTCATCCCAGGGTGGGATGAGTGCTAACCAGAGCACTCATCCTAGGGAGGAATGATTATAGGCCTAAAAAGCTTATTTAAGGGCCAAAACTAGGGTTTGGGCTTATTTGCATTCAAATTTTCTGGTGATTTGGAGCTCTAAGGAGGAGGAGGTCGATTCTACGAAGTGAAGCACTGCCAAATTTTTCCCTCTACCATGAGCGAATGAATCGGATCGATCAACGAAGCCGAAGCGAGACCAGTAAGTGCTTCTTTCTTGCTTTTATTGTGTGTTACAGTGTTTAAACTCGTAATTTATGTTTTTCTTTCGTGATTTAAAAAAATGAACCCCTAGTTTAAATTTATTGGATTCTAAAATTTGTTTTCCATTTTTAAACTAAGGTAAACCCTAGGTAAAAAGAAAAATTTGCTATTTTTTGATGTTTTTTGTTAAACTAAAACCCTAGGATAAACTGAACGCAAAACCCTAGCTTAGAGAAATTGTTTTAGGTTAAATTTTTTAGTTTTTAAAACTTAGTTGAAAACCCTAGGTTAAAAAAAAAACTGTCATTTTAATTTTGTTTTGTTTGTTTATTTTTATCAGTTTAGACTAGGATTATAAACCCTAGGTTAATAGTTGTTATTATTTTTTTGGTTTGTTTTTGTCAGTTTAGACTAGGATTATAAACCCTAGGTTAACTGTTGTAAAATTAAAAACCCTAGGACTGACAAACTGTGTTTTCAATTTTTTTTTTTTGAATTTGTGTGAATTTTGTTTATTTGTTTGTCAGTTTTAAACTTAAAGTAACAAACCCTAAGACTGAAAAACTGTTTTTGAAGTTCTTTTGTTTTTATTTTTGTCTGTGCAAACGTAGAATTAAAAACCCTAGGGTTGAAAAACTATGTTTTCGAATTTTTATTTTATTTTTTTAATTTGTGTGAATTTTGTCACTCGTTATTTGTCTGTTTTTAGCTATACATTGTTTTATGCAGTGTTGTATATTTTTGTTATTATTGTACAATTTTTTTTAATGGTTTTAATGTTTTTGTTTGGTTTTCTTTTGCAGGTTGTGAAGAGCTGGTATCGTGTGCTGACAGTTTTCATTGAAGCACGAGAAGCGCTGACTTTAGCTGAGTGGGAGTGGCTTGATGCCCTTGGGATCAAGCAGGTGACTCGGCTGGAGCCCGTGGTCAGGGATCGAGCCTATCTGATGACCCTGATCAACTTGTGGGATCCCTAGACCAACACCTTCCATATCCCAACAGGGGAGATGACAGTGACCTTGGAGGACATCTATCGGATTCTATAGATTTTGATAGATGGATTATCAATTAGGACGACACCGCAAGATCAATGGATAGCAGTGCTGACACATTGCTTTGGGTATGGTGAGGAGGTGGGTGTGGATAGCCTAGTGGAGAGGGCAGAGGGCAAATGCCAGATTGGTGGTATTCTAGTACGGTGGTGGCTAGAGAGGGGCATGTTGGGAGTGAGGCACGTAGTACTGATAGGCCTCATTTCCAACATGCTATTACCTGACTTGTCAGGTGCGAGGTTCCCATGGAACCTGTTGGATGTGGTTTTTTGATTGGTGGACTATCTGATGCTTGAGCCCTTGATTATGAGGTGGGTGTAGATGCTACTGGCACAACTCTATGATGAGCTGTATGAGGTCCATTGCTAGAGGCGAAATGGGATTGGTTGTAGCTATTTGTTGTAGAGTTGTGCTTGGCAACACATAGTGGTGGAGAGGCCGATGGGGTTGTCGTGGACTACTCAGGCATAGATGGTGGATAGGGACATAGGTTATGCGACTCTATGGTGGTGGTCTGAGGAGCAGGGGTAGAGTCGACAGTGGGCAGGTGTCATAGGGCACTATGCTAATGCCTTCGCTCGGCTTACTCCAAGGGAGGTGTTCTAGCACCCCTATCGAGACTGTCCAACCTAGCCTGAGGCTGGAGAGTGTCTCTGGCGGGTATGCAGGGGGCAGTGGCTAATTGGGAAGCATGGGACCAAGCAAGAGTTCTTCCCTTATGGCTGAGTGACACAATAGTTTAGGGTGCACCAGGGGTTTCCTGGGGAGCCCGTGGTCTATCAGCACCAGGGGGATGAGAGGACTCTAGTTTGGCTAGTCATTGCATCGCTCAGTGAGAATTCAGATATAGTGATTGACGTCTCGAACGTGGACACCGTCGGGACTATCATGAAGTACGACCAGTGGTGGACACTACAACGATGGCAGGGAGAGGGACAACTGGGAGGCGTAGAGGCAGCAACAGCAGGTGAGGAGGGTGGAGAGGCACTAGGAGATGATTGGGGAGCTCCATTGGAGGATGAAGATATGGTGGAGGTGGATGATGTGGGTGTGAATTTTGGGGTTTTGGATCAGTCAGATATGTAGTACATTTCAGAGTAGTGGGAGCTTGAGTAGCCCGTAGTCCCAGATTCACCTATGCACTAGGCAGTCCCAGAGGGCACAAAGGTAGGGTTACGTGCTTAGAATGCCCAATTGGAGGGGTTACTCTAAGGGCAGGATGAGGAGCTTGGGGATGCGTTGCGGGAGAGAGATCTCCTACGAACGTAGCTAGCGAAGTGGGAGAACACATTAGCTACATATCACAGATAGGAGGGGGATAACGATGCTATGCGGGAGATGGATCTCCTACGAACATAGCTAGTAGAGAGGGAGAAGGCATTGGAGCAGCACGATGAGAACTTGGTGATAGTTCATCAATGGGAGATGGACTTGGTTCGGCATCGATTTGAGCTGGAGGTAGAGATTATCTGTCTCATTGGGTAGATCCTTGTGCTTAGTGGAGGCAGATCATCGCGTCACTTGAGAGGGAGCGAGACTAAGTAGTCAGACTCCTCTCGACGTAGGTGATTGGATGAGGGAGGTGCTAGTAGGCATGATGTAGGGGCAAGTAGTAATCACCCTGAGGGGTCCCATAGAACCTACACCACGGGGGGTAGTTCCCATCATGCCGATCCTACGTGATCATGGTGGTCGACACCCTAGGATTGGGGGTTATTTTATTTTCTTTGCTTTTTGTTTTTGCGGGGTTAGAGGACCGGTTATTGTAGCTGTAGACACCAAAACAACACCAATCCGATTATGTGACTGCAAACACTGATCGCTTTGACAAACACAGCCCCCAGGGCAGCCCTCAGAGGTTAAACAGTGGTCCTAACCACTTTCATAGCAATTTTGTAAGGTCAAGGAGCAATTTGGCACACTTGGGCACTTTGCCAAGTATTCGTCTCACCCAGGGATGAATTCAAAATAGAATTCGTCCCACCCCAAGATGAATTCTGAATTCGTCCCTGGGTGGGACGAATTCTAAGCTTAACGGGCAAAAGGGCAAATGGTGCCAAGTGGCAGCCCGTAACGCTCGGCTTAAGGGCTCCTACCTTGCACGCATGTGTAAGTGGACAGAGGGGCCGTTAGAGGACTCGTTACAAAAAGCATTTATCAAAGTTCAAGTCATTGAAGGACTCCCCTCCCTCATGGGAAGACAAGACCGCCACATGGCGCCCATGGTCAACACTTGGCTTTTGTGCTTCCCTCCCAAAAGAGACCCCTTGGGTCTATAAAAGGTGGGAACTTTCTCACCCAAAATATGCAGGTGGAAGGAGTGTTCAAGCAACGAAGTGTTTCCGAATTGAAGACTCATTTGCATCCCCCTTTGTTCACCTTCCTACATCCATCAATCTCTTTTGCAAGGGAGGTTGTTGGGTGGCCTTTGGAAGCTCGAACCTTACTCAAATCCGACGCATGGGCATCTGAACCTACCAATTCGCCGAGCCCCCAATCCTAAAAGGTTTTGGGCCCATCCTTGGTGTATTGGCTCCAAAATCGAGGGCCAACGATGGGAGGCCCACTTGGGCACCCCCGCACCCCCAAATTCTAATTTCAGTTTTTGAGCACTTTAGATTAATTTTTAGATTACATTCTGTGTTACTAGGTCTGATTAGTCTATAATTGCAATTTTGTAGCTTTTGGTCAGAGTTTAGGGTGTTTTGTATTGCTTTATCGTTTTGCTAACTTGCAGGTGTCAAGGTTAAATTCCCGAGGGAGGAGGTCAAATTGGGAAAATCCGACCATCTGGGTCATCCCAAAATGGCCCCAATTACCTAACCCCCCTATTTTTAGGAGTTTTGCAGGTCCCGAGATCCGACATTGGAGCAGCAGCAGGTCGATTTCTCCTATTCAGAAGAATTCGTCCCACCCAGGGACGAATTACAGTCAGAATTCGTCCTGCCCAGGGACGAATTCCAGTTTAAGGTGAATTGGCCAGCGCCTCAGTGGCAGTGGCCTTCTGGTGACTGTTCTTACCTTCTGTCAGATTTTGAAGCAATTTGGATTCACTTTTTTCATGGTTTCAGGCAAATATTCGTATGCATATTTTGTTAGTTTTAGAGAGAGAATGATTTTCATTTGCAACAGGTGCTACTAACGTCTTGATCATTTCTTTGTTTGCAGGAGAAGCAGCAGAGGCGAAGAACCCATCAACATCAGTGGCGGCATCATCTTAGCCCGCCCAGTGCAATCGTGGGCACGTAGAAGGAGGAACCATTCAACGATTGTAATCAAACCTTATTTGTGCTCCTATCCCCTGAAAAGGGAGGAGGCATTATTGTAACAGAGATCGAAAGAAATTAATGAAAGGGCTATTTTTCTTTATCTGATTGCGTCTCTTACAACATGTCTCTTTTCGTTTCATGCAATGTACATTCCTAGGACTTAAGCGTGATTAATTTTGAATGCAATTGCACTTGGTGTTTCTTTTGACCGGAATCTCGTGCTTCCAGTGGCGATCATGGTGGGACCCTGTTCCCTAGTTTTTGAAATCACAGAAACTAATCAAAGTTTTGTGTTTGACAGGTACATCTTTTTTTTGTTGCAGACTGCTATTCGTCTCTGACAGGGACAAATCCTTTTCTGCAATTCGTCTGACCCTGAGATGAATTCAAATTCGTCTCTAGGTAGGACGAATTCTGTTCTGCAATTCGTCTCCCAGAGGGACGAATTCCTGTCTGTGGATTTTCAGAGCATAAATTCAGAGACAACAGGAGCAGGCAGAGAAGAGGTAGGGATTTTCATGATCTCTGTTATAATTTTCTGTTTCTATTTCTGTTTCTGCTTCATTAATTGTTTTCATTTAATCTTGCATTGCATTAGGAAAATTCATGTATGCTAGTTTCATTTTGTTGGATAAAACGAATCCCACACACACCACGAGACAACTTTAAACCAAGGAGCTGGTCTTAAGACCCCGACCCTTGATCAAGACCATTGGTGGATTTAATCACCGCCTTGGCTTGATTTGCATCCATTTCCCGATTGTCAACTGTTTTTAGGCGTAAATCCTGACGAAGACAGACCGAGCGTAGCTGGGGTGATTCCCATGCGTGCGAGGATAAGTTTTCTATGGTAGGTGTCATTAACAGGACAATCCCCCTTCCGTACCACCTACGTACCACGTACCTTCTGCTCTCACATACCTATAGTCTCCCTCTCATAAGGGCGGGTATATAGAGAGGTTGGTCTATCGGCCTGGCAGGTATATTGAAGGGGTGACCTTTTGGAGTTATAAGAGCCTACATGATGCATTTAAACGTTCTACAAAGTCTACAAAAACAAAACAAAACATCAAAATGCACTAAACCAGTCTAGGGCACACCAAGAATCCTTAAAAGAGATAATCACGGTCTTGTGAATGTGTGTGTTTAATTCTGCTTAGTGTAGACAAAAAAAAAAAAAAAAAAAAATCATAAAACGAGATAAAAACTTATTTAGATAGCATAGAAGCACCGCAATGGTGTACACCCGTAGTCAAGCCCAATCAAGGGCAGAAGCTCCGAGAGGTACACAAAAAGCAGGCACAAGTTGCCTTCACTTCAGTCCTGAGGATTTGGTTATACCGCCTTATCGGTCTAACCTACAAAAGAATCCAATTCGAAATCCTCGGTGGGGTATGCCTATTCAAAGCAGCCCCTTTCGGGAAGATGCCTTACATGTAGACCTTGACATAAATAGAGAATCACCTCTTGAAGGTAGGCATGAGTGGCCACCGTGCAATGAAGCGCTAAATAGGCACACTGTCCATTTAGAGGGGCAACATGGATATGGCGTCCCTTCTTTACCTATCATCAGAACGGAAAGACCACATCCGGAGCGCAGGTCTCCTTACATAGGGCGACCTAACTCCGCCCATCCCATTTACACTCATGAAAGGGAGTATGAGGAAAACCATCACATTCCTCGAGAGCAACAAACAATGCGGGAACCTTGCATTTCCGCACCAGCAGGATATCATGATCACCCCTTGAGGCCAGAACCTCGAGCACATACCACCTACCTCGACAGAGGGAAGCGACCCATTGAAACCCTAGAGCATCAAAATCAAGGTAGACCCATAGGAGGAACATTTGAACCTCCCGAACAAAATAGGGTAGAACAAATTGATCCGACTGTCGCCAGATATACCACCCGTCAAGCCCAAATCATGCGGCTTAAACAAAGTCAAAAAGAGATAGAGTATCAATACCACTTGGATAAAGAACGCATGCAACGCGAAGCGGATGAGTTACGCTATGAAATACCTGAGAGGGGGCCAACCCCTCGCATCCAAAGAGCTGAACAAAGATGAGAGGCGTAATCCGTTGGCGCAAGACAGTCTCCACGACCTCGTCAAACTCGCCTCCAATACCCCATAGATTTGAAAGGGAGGCAACTCCCCGAAACAATGATGGGTACCTTCAAGAAGAACTTGATCAGGGTCATAGGTTTCGCCTCGAGACTCCTCAAGAATTTTATGAGGAGTATGAACCAGAAGAGGAGTATATCGAAACTCCCCATCAAGGCAGGAAGGATGCCATTCGGCCACCCCTCCATAGGCCTCCAGTTTACCGTAACTTGCAACAAGAGCGAACAAGAGAGGAAGAAATAAAATCTTCCGATGCATACCAAGCGCTATTGGAGCGTTTAGAGTCGGTGGAGACAAAAGCCGCTGGGCATCAAAAACCCACATTACGTCTACTCCGCAATAATCCGGTGCATCCCTCGGTGCCTACACCTCTCTACCCCGAACACTTTAAGTTGCCTCAATTGGCAGCTTTTAAAGGTGAAGAGGACGCACAGGAACATGTTACACGGTTTCTAAGCCAATGCTTCGGCATTCAAGATAATGACGCGTTATTGCTTAGAATATTCATAACCACATTCGCAGGCCCCGCCTCGGATTGGTTCACACAGCTGCCCAAACACAGCATAAGCAGCTTAGATCAGCTAGTAGATGCGTTTCTTGAACGCTTCGCCTTCAACACAAGGAAGAAGGCATCACTTAGTGATCTTGCTAGCCTTAAACAATTTGAGGAGGAAACAATGGCAGCGTACGGGAACCGATGGAGAGCTTTGCTTTCTAAGTTACCCTACCGTCCTCCCATGTCGGACCTCACGCAAATGTTCGCGAAAAGTTGTTTAAAATCAATCTCCGGTCTATTGTTGCTACGACAATACGATAGCTTAGAAGAAGCTTTGGCGCAAGCCAGAGTCATAGAAGAGATTAAGATAGGCGAAGGCGCAATTGCCAAGCCTACAAAGAAAGAGTGGAATAAAACCACTAAAACTGGGACAACGCAACCACAACATGCCGCAATCAACCAAGTTGCGATAAATGTCCCAGACGCTCGTGCAAGAAATGCAGCCTCAAAAGGCTAACTACTGTGCAAAGGCTCTCCGCTTACGAAAGAGATAACAGGAGACAAGAACAAGATCGCTAGCCGTCGCCCTAGGCGACAATTCACCCCGTATGCGGAGTCTAGGGACTCCTTATTTGACCGCTTGTCAGCGGCGAATCTAGTTACTCTGCCAGAAATCCAAATTTTTGACCCTAGCGTTCCTAAGCCTAAGGGGTATAGGGAGGAATTGTATTGCAGATTTCATAGACGTAGAGGACATGACCTAAATGGGTGCTGGAAATTCAAAGAACTAGTCCAGGATTTGATCGACAATCGAACATTGGTCGTGGACAACCCCATCACACCTAACAACCAACAAATGGGGGTATTCAAGGACCCCTTGCTCGCCCACGAGGCGCAGACAAAACCGCTCCAAATAAACGAGGTGCGACAAGATCTTCCCGCACAAGGATTTGTGGGAATGATTAGCATTGTAACAAGGAACAAAAAATACCCAGCAGTTGCCCCCGAGGTACTTGCGAGGGAAGTTCCGTCGACATCGCAGCCTCAACAACGCCCGATGCAGTTACCTCCGCCTAGACCTGAGGTCACGATACGAACCAAACTCACGCAGAGTTTGCGGACCACGTCAGCTAGGCTGTCCATCTATGAGATTATTCAACAATCAGCTCCACATAGAGAAGCTCTTATGGACATCTTAAAAGCCATTGAAGTACAACCCCACGAAGCTAATTCTTTTAACGCTTTCATGGGACATGTGAAACAATGTACAAAGCCTATCATCACATTCAAAGAAAATGAGGTCAAAACAATATCGAATGACATGTCGGATCCACCCCTGCACGTTATCACGCGGGTCAATGAGATCCCGTACAAGAGAGTGCTGATAGATACTGGCTCGTCCAGTAACATTATAACCACTACTGCGTTAAAGCATTTAAAACTGCCAGCCTCTCACATCACAGCTTCCACGTACACACTGCGAGCTTTTAACGATGCAATTTGCTCGACAGTCGGCATGGTTGTTCTGCCTATACAGGTAGGACAAAAGTCAATACCCACACTATGCCATGTGTTGGAAGGCGAAATGGCTTATAACATACTACTGGGGCGGCCTTGGATCAGGGACATGAAGTGTGTCCCCTCGATCGCACACCAGTGCTTGAAGTATGCCTATGAAGGGCAAATACATGTAGTCCCAATGGACTTAGAGCCCTTCAAGTATTGCAATGCGGTAAAATTCATACCTCAATCGACCCTACCATCAACGCATTTGGATTTTCAATTAAATCCATCTAAACAGGGTCCGATACCGCAGGCACAACTGGTGGCCAATAAGGTAAAATCCCAGCCAGGTGAGATGTCATCATTGGCTCCTTCATCATCAGCGCCACCTATCGTGGCCCAACAGAAGGACAAGGGAAAGCAAATCATGGAGGAGGTTAAGCCTCTAGAAGAGGGGTTGCCCACGATCTCAATAATATCAACAGAGGAAGTGCCCAACGCAACGAAAACCAAGATTCTTGAACAACCAAACATGGAATGGACTCAGGAAGGACTACCGTTTCCTCCTATCCAATCATCAACAATCACTGTTGAGATGTCCAGTACAGGCCTGGGAGAGTACATAGTGCAAAATGTTGTGGCAACCCCCACACTCGGAGTCAAGTACAAGACATGGGAAGACCTCGCCTCCCCATTGGAACAATCGTCCCTTTAGGCTACCCACCGAACCAAACGAATTTTGTGTATGGGGGCCTTGATCATGGTTCTGAACCATGCAAACAAAAGGAAACAGATGAAGAACCTTTTGTCGAAAACATCAATTATCTGTCGAACCCGTAATTTGCCCTAAAATATCTTGAACAATGCAATTGGCATGGGTATGGGCTAGGCAGATACGAGCAAGGGATGCGGATCCTTTGTCAACCAAGATATCAGATGCCATACGACAAGTCGGGGGTAGGGTTCAACCATCCCTCGCCATTAGAAATCTTGGTTGAAAACATGCAAGGCCTAGAAATAGGCAATAAGGGGGGATTGGCACAAGACCCATACGCCAATCCAAACACAGAATACACATTGGGGGATTATCTCCCATGGTCTACAAACACCCCTGGTAACAACAATAATCCCTCTCCTTTGCTAGAGAGAGGTGAAAGTTCAGAGAGCAGTCCTCGAAAAGAACAACAACGGCTTCCAGATATTTTTCTGAAACTGTTCCCCTTAGAGGTTCCGGACGAAATAACGCAGTCTCAAAAGAATCAGGTCCCTCCATTAAGAGTGGAACAACCGCAATGGGATCAGATTAATTCACTGGAACAAGAAGAGTCCTCAATGTCGGAAGCAACAGATGCTGAAGAGGATGAGCAATTTTGGATCTATGAAAGCGATTCAGAAGACGAGACTGAGATGGACTATCTCAGACATGCACGACGACATCACCACGCTCTAACCCATGAAGATCTAATGGGACAAATGGGTATACGGTTGGGACATGAATGGCACTTAGACCCAACGAGGTGGGACCAAGTGCTAGGCCTATGGCTCCAAATTCAAGTTGAGCATCGTCCACCTCAAGATCCCATCAAGACAACAGTACCAAGGGAAGACCCCGCCTTCCTTTCCACACTTAGAGACGAATTTGCACCTAGAGAGGATCCATTCGTGCCTGTTCCCGTAGAGCCAGACCAAGAATATAGGGAACATCTAAAAGAATCAAGTCGTCACACCCGTGGTTCTGGAGACCAAATTCATTCCATCCAAATGATCTCCATTGATTTGACCACACCCATCCGCAATCCGACCGATCCATCACGGTCATTACATCTAAACACGGATGCCATTGACTGGGATCGTGTCAACTCACCATTGTCACCATCAGAGTACTGGCCTTTCGGTAAAATGCTTCATTTTACCCCAAGGACAACTCAAGATATTTTTCAAGCTAAAGAGGGACCCAAAGTCCCCAACGCAGATCTTAACTCACTCGATGATATCCATTTAATCCCAACTCCACATCGCTTGGAGGACGGATCTCACATGTCGGCCGAAGAGACGACTGACATAGACATCGGCACAGATCCAATGAATCCATGGATTCTCAAGCTGGGGGTAAGCCTTTCCCCCGAAGAGCAAGCCGATTACATTGCCCTTCTTAAAGAAAAGAAGGAGGTTTTTGCATGGTCATACAAAGATATGCCAGGACTAGACCCGCAACTAGTCATGCACAATTTAACGCTTGATCCGAAAATCAAGCCAGTAAAGCAAAAACTAAGAAAGATGCACCCAACAGTGGCCTTGATGGTCAAAGACGAATTACAAAAGCCGTTGGATGCACAATTTGTCATCTGCGTGGATTATCCGCCATGGTTGTCCAACATGGTTCCCGTCAAGAAGCCCGATGGGAGGATTCACATATGCACCGACTTTCGAGACTTAAACAAAGTGAGTCCTAAGGATGATTTCCCCTTGCCAAGCATCGACGCATTGGTAGACGCTACAGCAGGTCACGAAATGCTCTCCCTAATGGACGGTTTCTCAGGATACAATCAAATTTGTATCAATCCTGAAGACCAACTCAAAACGGCATTCACAACGCCTTGGGGGACGTTTTGTTATAAGGTCATGCCTTTTGGCCTTAAAAATGCCGGGCGCTACATACCAACGTGCTATGACGTATATCTTCCACGATTACATGCACAAAACTTTGGAAGATTACATGGATGATTTGTTAGCCAAGTCTAAATTGCGCTCAGATCATCTCGGTGACTTAAGCAAGATCCTCGATCGCCTCATAGAGCATAAGGTCAGACTAAATCCCAAGAAGTGCGTGTTCGGCGTCACATCTGGAAAACTCTTGGGTTTTATAGTCTCCAAAAGAGGCATCGAAGTGGACCCAAACAAAGTCAAGGAAATCCTTGAAATGGCTCCCCCAACCACTATCAAGCAAACTCATAAGTCTACAAGGAAAGGTCGCGTCGATTAAACGCTTCATAGCGCAATTATCTGACAAATGCCGACCAATGAACAAATTATTGCACAAAGGGGTCACATTTCATTGGGATGACGAGTGCCACCAGCCTTTGACGAAATCAAACAATACTTGGCTTCGCCGCGCATTGGCACCGCCTAGACCAGGTGTGCCATTCTACTTATACATCTCAGCCATCGAGGTGGCACCGGGCGTAATGCTAGCCCGTAAGAATGAACTTCACAAAGAACAGGCTACTTACTATCTTAGCCGCACCTTGGTCGGGCTACTGAACTTAACTATGCATACGTTGAGAAACTCTCGCTGGCGCTGGTGTTTGCCACCAAAAGGCTACGCCACTATATGCTGAGCAACACGACGTATGTTGTGTCTAAGGAGAATCCATTGCGATACATGATGAGTCGTACTTATCATAGTAGCCGCACGACGAAATGGATCATGTTGTTGACGAAATTTGACATTGAGTTTATTGGACAAAAATCTATAAAAGGACAAGTCATAGCCGATCAACTAGCAGAGGCTCCTCTTGAAGACGATCAGCCTCTGGTCATAGAACTACCCGATGATGAGGTCTTCCATGTCTCAGAATCGCCAGATTCTGAAGAGCCTGAGTCTCAAGCCGACATAACCTTATTTTTTGATGGTTCTAAATGCGAGCAAGGTGGTGGCGTAGGAATTGTATTCTTCACACCGCAGGGTGCTCCAATGCCCCTGTCATTTAAATTAAACTTCCAAAGGCACCAACAACAATGCGGAATATGAAGCCTTGCTCCTAGGTCTTCGGACAACAATCGCCATGAACATCAAAATACCGAACATCTTTGGCGATTCGCCGTTAATCGTCAATCAAGTCAAAGGGGTATATCAATGCAAATGCCCAGTTTCGAAGGCCTATAAAGCCCTTGTGGATAAATTCTTGGCAAAATTTGAGTGGTATGACATCGAGGCACTCCCTCGATCATCGAATCATTTTGCGGACACAATGGCCTCCTTGGGGTCACTAATCCCGCAAGACCTTTTCGGTGATATAACAACCATTCAGATCAAAACCTTATCGCAACCCGCGATGGAGCGCGCAAGCTCAGACTTGATGCTAGGAATCCACATGATCCAGATCAAACCATCTTCGGATAAGTTCTTTCGAATCCGAGACTATTTGAAACACGCCAACTGGGGGTCTTTGTTCTCCCCCATTCCCATTAATAGTAACACAACGCTATTTTTACAAGTTTTATCCCAATCAGCATTTGTTAGGGAAGAACTGCAAAAGGGATTGGCTGTTCAAACTGTCGAGGTATCTGATCAACAGGATCGGTATTTACCCATAAGAGATTACCTCAAGTTAGGTAATCTACCCCTTGGATTGACGCAAGCCGCAAAACGAACATTCAAACAGAAAGCGGCAAAATATGTCTTGATAGGAGACATTTTGTATCGTCGCAGCTACGACGGAATTCTTCTTCGTTGCTTGGACCAACAAGAGTCCACTTGGGCAGTCACCCAAGTGCATGACGGTACATGTGGCGGCCACTTTAGTGGTATGGCCATTGCAAAGCGCATTCTTCGCATGGGCTATTATTGGCCATCTTTAGAGCGAGATTGTTGCGCATATGTCAAGAGGTGTGTGAAATGTCAACATCATGCCAATCTGATGCACGCACCTTCCCAGGCCCTATAGACAGTCCAATCTGCTTGGCCATTTTCGCAGTGGGGCCTCGATCTAATTGGAAAGATCTCCCCTGCATCGTCAGGCCGTCACACGTTTATCATAACGGCCACATAATATTTTACCAAATGGGTGGAAGCAATTCCGTTAACCTCTACGACAGGACCCCGCATTGCGGAGTTCATTTTGCATTACATCATATGTCATTTTGGTATTCCATCCAAAATAATCTCGGATAATGGGCCATCATTCAAGAACAAAGACGTGCGTGCTTTAACCACAAAGTACAAAATTCAGCACAACTTTTCAACACCATATTATCCGCAAGCAAATGGGCAAGCGGAGGCGTCAAACAAAACGCTAGTCGCCATCCTTAAAAAGACCGTCGCAGACGGTCATAAGGATTGGCACATACAAATCCCACTTGCCCTTTGGGCCTATCGCACTAGCATTCGGACGCCCACCGGGGCAACTCCGTTTTCACTAGTGTATGGCTCAGAGGCAGTAATGCCTCTCGAGTTGGAAATTCCTTCCCTGCGCATATCAATGCAGGAATTCATCGATGATGACACTGCACGGCAGGCCCGGTTAGACCAGCTTACGTTGCTTGATGAAAGATGCATCAATGCTCTCGAGCACTTACGTATCTATCAAGAGCGGCTTAAGAGAGATTACAACATGAAAGTTCACCTAAGAGAATTTCGGGTTGGTGATCTGGTTCTGAAGGAAAACCAACAAAACTCTAATTTTCCGTCCCATATGAGGGACAAATTTGTGGCAAATTGGTTAGGTCCGTATGTCATTGATAACAAAATAGGACCAGGAACGTACAGGCTAGCTTCTCTTGACGGTATCAAGGAAACGGAACCCTTGAATATCAGTCATTTACGACCATTTCATATCTAAGACAACCATGTACCAAAAAAAAAAAAAAAAAAAAAAAAATTTCAACAAAAACAAATAAACAAAAAGCTCCAAGGATTATCGCAATCTCTTGGTCAACCCAAAAAGCTCCAAGGATTATCGCAATCTCTTGGTCAACCCAAAAATCTCCAAGGATTATCGCAATCTCTTGGTCAACCCAAAAAGCTCCAAGGATTATCGCAATCTCTTGGTCAACCCAAAAAGCTCCAAGGATTATCGCAATCTCTTGGTCAACCCAAAAAGCTCCAAGGATTATCGTAATCTCTTGGTCAACCCAAAAACCTCCAAGGATTATCGCAATCTCTTGGTCAACCCAAAAAGCTCCAAGGATTATCGCAATCTCTTGGTCAACACAAAAAGCTCCAAGGATTATCGCAATCTCTTGGTCACCTAAAAAGCTCCAAGGATTATCGCAATCTCTTGGTCAATACAAAAAGCTCCAAGGATTATCGCAATCTCTTGGTCAACCCAAAAGCTCCAAGAATTATCGCAATATCTTGGTCAAACAATCAAGAAATTCAACAAAAACAAAACAAAAAAAAATCATCAAAAATAAAAAAGATTTGCATCTCAATTCTAGGCATACTCGAATTCATCAAAACCAACAAAAACACCATGCATGAATCTTACCACACTACAGTCAGTGGTCTGGGAATGTACTAGGAGTTTCAGTAATTCAGTCATCATTTTCCTCTTTAGCCATGTAGTGTACCAAGTCGAACGGATTTTATAAAGGTAGAGTCATACTCGAAATACACCTTGTTACGTAACATCCCAACACAAATTAAAACACTAAAATTCCCAAAATCGTGTGAACGAAAGATGAAACCTGCAAAATAACTAGGTCACCACAAGCGAAACGGTTATCTTGCTCATCCCCCTGTGTGAATGACCCCTAGAATGTTGAGAGTTGGCAAAAGGACAAGCTTCCTCCCTACCCAATTCCCTAAGAATCCCAAAAGTTCTCAATAGCTGCAAAACACAAAAATTTGCAAAATGTCAAAACTCAAAAATTTGACAAAATATAGTGCACACATCAAAAGGCACAAACAACAGTGATTTCCGTCACTCCATATCCCCAATCCCTTGCTCAAAAGAAAAATCAATAAAAATAAACAGTGATCTTATCACTACGAAAGAGCAAGTATCCCAATACAATTGAAAAAAAGAAGGGAGTTGACCTTGAATCCCTGGAACTCTCAGCATTCTGTAGGTCATAAGGCAAGCTTCAATACCAACTCGGTAACATAAGTAAACCTCCCGCATGACGATATATCTGTAACATTAACTTGTGTACAGATCAATGTTTGTATGTGGATGAGCTAGCTTATGGCAGCCTGGATTACAACGCAGATTAATATTAGTACATACAACAAAGGAATTCGTGGAGCTAATTAGGTGATCCTCGAGACAAGTTCGGTTGAAAGCCCATTCGGCACTCGGCGGTATCCTAACAAATACCACTAAATGAACTCAATTGCACACACAGGGATGTGAAATAGCTCGGTCAAAAACAAGTTTGATTCATACCTTGTTCAAAAGTCTTGTAAGACAAAGTACAGTCATGGATAGTGAGTTAAAACTGTCTGAATCTCAGAAAATCTTACACTCATCCCGAAAACCATCTGCCCTACTTATCATTCTTATGATACCATCAGAAAATACAAAAACAAACAAAGAAAAACCAGGATAAATAAAAATAGCATTCATCCATTTTGCATATCACATAGGCATCTAAAACAATTCAATTCATCTCGCATCCATCAAACAAATAAACATGCATAACAAAAATCAATCACATCATCACATGTACAAATCCAAAAATAAAACCGGTTTTTATATTTTATTTTTTATATATATATATATATATATCGTAAAAAAAAAGATGCCCGCAGGCTACAAAAATAGGTCCTTAGACCCCGCAATCATATCCAAAACCCAACCTAAGACGTCGGCCACCATGATCACGCAGGATCGGTGCGACGGGAACTACCCCCCGTGGTGTGGGTCCTACGGGACCCTGCAGGGCGACTACTGCTAGCCTCCGCATCATGCCTACTACCACCCCCCTCATCCAACCGCCTGCGACGAGATGATGCTGACTGCTCAGTCAGACTATCCCTCGTCCGTCGAGAAGATCTGCTGATAGAAGGCTCAGGGAGCCGCCCGCCAATGCGGATGAACTCCCTCTCCAAGTCTATCCGATATAGACACCACTCTGCCTCCCGTCGATGATAGATAGACAAGGCATCATCGCGCTGCGCCAAAATGCTATCCCGCTCTGCCAACTGAACCCATAGAAGATCCCTCTCTAGATCCCGCATCCGTAGTAGCTCTGTAAGCCGCGCAACCTCATCGCCTACATCCGACCCCACCCCCTCCATATCTGTCGGACGCATAGGACTCCCGGGGATAGTAGCCTGCCTAGGCTCCAACTGCTCCTCCACATCCTGCATGTCCGACTGCTCCGGAACACCCAAGTCCACATCCGCCATGTCCGCATCATCCAACGGCCCTCCCCAATCACCCCCTGTCGCCTCAGCATCCTCCACTGCCACCTCCGCACCTCCCAGAGGACCCTCACTTCTCCAGTGCCGTAAAACCCACCACGAGTCATACTCAGTGGTAGTACCTACGTCATCCACGTCCAACACCTCAATAACAGCATCCGACTCCTCGCCTAGTGGCACGAGGACAGGTGGCTCCAGATCCCTCTCATCTCCCCGACGTTGATAGCCTACGGGTTCACCAGGAAACCCCTGGCGCACCCCAAACTGTCGTGTAACCCGGCGGTACGGAAAGAACTCATGCTCCGTCCCATGCCGCCCAGTCAACCATCGCTCCCTCCATACCCATCGGAGCCACTCTCCAGCCTCAAAGCCAGCCGGACGAGTCCCGATAGGGACGCCAAAACACCTCCCCTGGAGTGAGCCATGAAAAGGCATCAATGTAGTGCTCAACCGCACTCGCCCATCGTCGACTCCGCCTCTGTTCCGCGACCGTCGCCACAACGCCGCATAACCAATCTCATCATCCTCCATCGCCACCCGAGTCATCCACGAGTAACCCGAGAGGCCTCTCAACGCCTATGTGCCGCCAACCCCAAGACCGCAACAAAAAGCTACAATCGACACCCTTCCGTCGTCGACAGCGGACCCCGTACAACTCTCCGTAAAGCCGCGCCAACAAAGTCTCGTCCCCATCTCAGATCAACGGTGCCTCTACCGGGCACTCGCCAATCGCCACACCAAATCCGGAAGGTTCCATGGGAACCTCGCGCCGACGAATCGGGGAGAAGAATGTTAGAAATGAGGCCCATCAAAAATGCGTGCCTCACTCCTAACACCCCCCTCTCCTTCCACCAGCCAACCAAAATCCCGCCAGCCTGGCAATCCACCTCTGGCCGTCTCCACTGGGTCTGCTACACCCAGCTCCCCCCCATGCCCAAAACATCTCGTGAGTATAGCAGTCCGCTGATCGAACGGAGATGTCCTAATAGGCAGACCATCTATCGGAATCCGAAGCAACCGATAGACGTCCTCAAGAGTCACAGTCATCTCCCCTCGGGAGATGGAAAGTATTGGTCCTCGGATCCCAAAGCTTGATCGGGCCGTCGGATAGGCCTGATTCGAAACCACGAGCTCCGGCCGAGCCACCCGCTTGAGCCCAAGGGCATCAAGCCATTCCCAGTCGTCATCAGTCAAGGCCAACCGCGCCTCAGTAAAGGCAGCGGGTACACGGTACCGGCTCCTAACAACCTGCAAAAAAAAAAAAAATAAATAAATAAATAAATAATAATAAATAAAATAGAAATAAAAATTTTCAATTCTAAGGTTTCTAACCTTAGTTGTTAAACAAAAAACATTACAAAAAATTCTTAAGGTTTTGAAAAGCGCAACACAAAAACAATGCATTCAGTTAAAGCAAAATAAGCCCTAGGGTCACTTACAGGGCTCGCCTCGGCTCCGCCGCTCGAACCAGTTTGTGCACTCATGATGGCAGAGAGAATTCCAGTAGCGCTTCGCTTCGTAGAATTACTTCCTCCTCCCAGAGCTCCAAAATCGCAAGAAAAAAATGACACAAATGAGCCCAAAATCAAGTTTTGGCCCTTAAATAGGCCTTTTGCACTGGAATTCGTCCTTGAATGGGACGAGCGCTCTGATTAGCGCTCGTCCCACCCAGGGACGAATTCTTCAGCTGGAATTCGTCCCACCCAGGGACGAATTCAGGCCAGCACAAAAAAAATTAAGAAAAATGACTAAAAATGCACTAAAAACAGACAATAAAACCGCTCGACAGATTGCAAATGCAACTGACAGAATGGGCATACAAAATCGACATCGGGGTCACAAATTATCAATATCCTACTCCCTAAGAAGGCTACCATAGCCGGACCGCTCCAGGGGAAGACAGATTTTGAAAATTTAATCCCCAAAATAATGTCACAAAAACAACAAAAACAGTACAAAATTCAACAAAAACACAACAAAAGCATTGCCAGGCATAAGTGCTCATGCACTTAACCTCTAGGAAAAGAAAATCGATGTCGAGGTCCAAATTATCGCTCTCCTAGTTCCCCAAGAAGGCTATCATAGCCGGACCACTCCACGGGAAATAGGTTTTCGACGATTTCACCTCATTATGGCGTCACCAAAAGGGCTAACACCCACCAAAAATAGGTCCATATGTTGGAAAAATTGCACACGCTTAATGGTAAACCCTCTAAAGGCAAACCTTGCACAAGTCATCTTGGGTCAAGCGACTCGTCGCTTCTCTCATGAAGGTCATTCCCTCATCGATTCGTCGCTTGAGGGGGTAGTCACACTTAGTCACCAACCAAAAATCACACACCCAATTAAGGAAAACGACATGCATTCAAAGAATCATTGACAAAGACAATCATGCTCCTGCTTGGGGCAGTAAACAAGCAACAATCAAATCAATCAAACACTTGGCATTTCGTGAATCATGAACACAAGGTTCCCCCTGAGGATAAAAACGCCCTTCACTTGTTCATGACTGATCAATGTCCAAGTTCAAGTCACACCTCACCAAAACAAAGTTAATACTTGAAATCAAATTCCTTAGCTCGTCAGAAGCAAGGATTCAAGAATGCATGCCCTTTCCATACTTGGGGCATCAAAAGTTGGTTAGGTTACCAAGAAACCCTAATCAGTAGTGCTTTGGTTATCTATTTTTGCTCAGCACTGCGTCACCCATAGCGCTTCCCAAAAAGGGGCATCTCGTAGACACCAAAACAGCACCAATCCGATTATGTGACTGCAAACACTGATTGCTTTGACAAACACAGCCCCCAGGGCAGCCCTCAGAGGTTAAACAGTGGTCCTAACCACTTTCATAGAAATTTTGTAAGGTCAAGGAGCAATTTGGCACACTTGGGCACTTTTCCCAGTATTCGTCTCACCCAGGGACGAATTCAAAATAGAATCCGTCCCACCCCAGGACGGATTCCTCGAATCCGTCCCCGGGTGGGACGAATTCTAAGCTTAATGGGAAAAAGGGCAAATGGTGCCAAGTGGCAGCCCGGAACGGTCGGCTAAGGGCTCCTACCTTGCACGCATGTGTAAGTGGACAGAGGGGCCGTTAGAGGATTGTTACAAGAAGCATTTATCAAAGTTCAAGTCAGTGAAGGACTCCCCTCCCTCATGGGAAGACAAGACCGCCACATGGCGCCCATGGTCAACACTTGGCTTTTGTGCTTCCCTCCCAAAAGAGACCCCTTGGGTCTATAAAATGTGGGAATTTTCTCACCCAAAATATGCAGGTGGAAGGAGTGTTCAAGCAACGAAGTGCTGTCGAATCGAAGACTCATTTGCATCCCCCTTTGTTCACCTTCCTACATCCATCAATCTCTTTTGCAAGGGAGGTTGTTGGGTGGCCTTTGGAAGCTCGAACCTTACTCAAATCCGATGCATGGGCATCTGAACCTACCAATTCGCCGACCCCCAATCCTAAAAGGTTTTGGGCCCATCCTTGGTGGATTGGCTCCAAAATCGAGGGCCAACGGTGGGAGGCCCACTTGGGCACCCCCGCACCCCCAAATTCTAATTTCAGTTTTTGAGAACTTTAGATTAATTTTTAGATTGCATTCTGTGTTACTAGGTCTGATTAGTCTATAATTGCAATTTTGTATCTTTTGGTCAGAGTTTAGGGTGTTTTGTATTGCTTTATCGTTTCGCTAACTTGCAGGTGTCAATGTTAAATTCCCGAGGGAGGAGGTCAAATTGGGAAAATCCGACCATCTGGGTCATCCCAAAATGGCCCCAATTACCTAACCCCCCTGTTTGCAGGAGTTTTGCAGGTCCCAAGATCCGACATTAGAGCAGCAGCAGGTCGATTTCTCCTATTCAGAAGAATTCATCCCACCCAGGGACGATCATACGTCGAATTCGTCCCGCCTGTGGACGAATTCCAGCTTAGTAGAATTGGCCAGCCGCCTCGTGGCAAGTGGCCTTCTGTGACTTGTTCTTACCTTCCGTAAGATTTTGAAGCAATTTGGATTCACCGTTTTCATGGTTTCGTGCAAATATTCGTATGCATATTTTGTTAGTTTTAGAGAGAGAATGATTTTCATTTGCAACAAGTGCTACTAACGTCTTGATCATTTCTTTGTTTGGAGGAGAAGCAGCAGAGGCGAAGAACCCATCAACATCAGCGGCGACATCATCTTAGCCCGCCCAGTGCAATCATGGGCACGCGAAAGGAGGAACCATTCAACGATTGTAATCAAACCTTATTTGCGCTCCTATCCCCTGAAAAGGGAGGAGGCATTATTGTAACAGAGATCGAAAGAAATTAATGAAAGGGCTGTTTTTCTTTATCTCATTGCGTCTCTTACAACATGTCTCTTTTCGTTTCATGCAATGTACATTCCTAGGACTTAAGCATGATTAATTTTGAATGCAATTGCACTTGGTGTTTCTTTTGACCGGAATCTCGTGCTTCCAAGAGCCTGTGGGCATTTTTGATGATATATATACAAATGACTTTATTTTATTTATGCACGTGTCATGATTTGATGTTATGAACAATGGTTGATGAAAGTGTATGTATGCATGTTAATTTACATTAATGGATGCATATGTTGTGGTGAATGCTAATTTTTCTAATGTATATGATATGCAAATGGAATGAATGAATTAAATTTTGTGATTTTTGGCGGTGGCACCATAGACTGTTTAGAACTTGTGGCTTTTTGTCCTAGGCGATTGCTGTGGTAAATGATTTTTTTATGTATGTATGTTATTTTTGTATTTTTTGATGGTGATGCAAGGATGAAAGATATGACAGTTGGTTTAGAATGTAGTTAAGGTTTTCTGAGACTCAGATGTTTTAACTAACTAGCCATGACTATATTTTATCTTATAAGACTTTTTAACAAGGTATGAATTGGACTTGTATTTGACCAAGTTATTTCACATCCCTATGTGTGAAATTGAATTCGTTTATGTGGTATTTGTCAGGATATCGCCAGTGCCAGATAGGCTGTCAACCAAACCTGTACTGAGGATCACCTAATTAGCTCCACTAACTCCTTTGTTGTATTTAGTCAGATTAGTTTGTGGTGATATCTAGGATACCATGAGCTAGCTCATCCACATGCAAACATTGATCTACACACAAGTTAATGTGATAGATATATCGTCATGTGGGAGGTTTGCCACCAGTGACCGATAGGTTATCCACCAAACCAATACTGAGGTTTACCTCATGACCTTCTGATTGCCGAGAGTTCCAAGGATTCAAGTTTGACTCCCTTCTTTTCTTCAATTGTATTGGGATACTTGCTCTTTGGTAGTGATAAAAATCACTATTTATTTTTGTTTTTCTTTTGAGCAAGGGATTTGAATATGGAGTGATGAGAATCACTATTGTATGTGCCTTTTGATGTATGCACTTTGGTGGTGATGTCAAATTTTTGGAGTTTTAACTTTTGTAAAATTTTGATGTTTTACAAATTTTTGAGAACTTGGGATTCTTGGGGAATTGGGTAGGGAAGATGCTTGTCCTTTTGCCAACTATCAACATTATTTGGGTCATTCGCACAGGGGGATGAGTAAGATAACCATTTCACTTATGGTGACCTGGATTGCTTTGCAGGTTTCATCTTTTGTTCACACAACTTGGGAATTTTTTAGGTGTTTTAACTTGTGGTGGGATGCTACGTAACAAGGTGTAATCCAAGTAAAACTCTTCTTTTGTCAAATCTATCTGAATTTGTACAGTATTTGGCTAGAAATCTAATGACAACTGAATGACAAAAACTCTAGATACATTAGAAGACAACTGACTATGATATGGTAAAGTAACGTGAATGGCGGTTATTTTTGATGGACTGTTTACAGAATGGAGAAATGTGGAAACAGATGGATTTGCTGAGTAATTACAGTCTATGGTGCCTTTGACCTGTATGACCATAAATATGCAATGTATGGATGTGATGCTTAATACAACTATTATTTTTGTGTTTTTGATAGATTGATTTTTGTGAGTATGAAGATGAGATGCAAAAGAGCTCTTTATTGTTGTGATGATTTTGAGCATGCATGGAAATGAGATGCAAATTTTTGTTTTTTTTTTTTGATGATTTTATTGTTGTTGAATTTTCTTATTTTTGACCAAGCGATTGCGGGAACCCTTGGAGCTTTTGGTTTGACCAAAGGGATGATGGGTACCTTTGGGGCATTTGGGGATTGACCAAGCGATTATGAGAATCCTTGGAGCTTTTGGTTTGACCAAGCGATTATGAGAATCCTTGGAGCTTTTGGTTTGACCAAGCGATTATGAGAATCCTTGGAGCTTTTGGTTTGACCAAGCGATTATGAGAATCCTTGGAGCTTTTGGTTTGGGCTATGGCTCTTTTAAATATGGAATGGCCACAAATGACTGATGTTCAAGGGTTCTAGTTCCTTGATTCCGTCAAGAGAGGCTATCCGATATGTTCCAGGTCCTATTTTACTATCAATTACATAGGGACCTAACCAATTTGCCGTGAACTTGTCCCTTAGATGGGGTGACAAGTTAGAATTTTGTTGGTTCTCTTTTAAGACTAAGTCCCAAACCTGAAATTCCCTTAGGTGAAATTTCATGTTGTATGCTTTTTTAAGTCGCTATTGATAGATACATAAATGCTCGAGAGCATTAACGCGTCGTTCTTCGAGCAACGTAAGCTGGTCTAACCGGGCCTACCATGTAGTGTCATCATCAATGAACTCTTGCATTGATATGCACAGGGAAGGAATTTCCAACTCGAGAGGCATGATTGCCTTGTAGCCATACACCAACAAAAACGAAGTTGCCCCAATGGGCGTCCAAATGCTAGTGTGATAAGCCCACAGGGCAAGTGGGATTTGAATGTGCCAATCCTTATGACTATCTGCGATGGTATTTTTGAGGATGATGACTAGCATTTTTTTTGATGCCTGTGCTTGCCCATTTTCCTATGGATAATAGGGTGTCGAAAAATTGTGCTAAATTTTGTACTTTGTGGTCAAAGCATGCACGTCTTTGTTCTTGAATGATGTCCCATTATTCGATATTATCTTGAATGGAATACCAAAATGACATGATGTTATGTAAAATGAACTCCACAATGCGGGGTCCAGTCATAGAGGTTAGTGAAATTGCTTCCACCCACTTGGTGAAGTACTCTATGGCCGTTATGATAAATGTGTGATGACCTGACGATGCAGGGGAGATCTTTTCTATTAGATCTAAGCCCCACTATGAAAATGGCCAAGCCGATTGGATCGGCTGCAAGGCCTGAGAAGGTATGTGTGTCAAATTGGCATGGTGTTGACACTTCACGCACTTCCTTACATACGTGCAACAATATCACTCTAAAGATGGCCAATAATAGCCCATGCGAAGAATGCGCTTGGCGATGGCCATACCACTGAAGTGGCCACCACATGTACCATCGTGAGATTGGGCGATTGCCCAAGTGGACTCCTGCTGGTCCAAGCAATGAAGGAGGATTACTTTGTAGCTGTGACGGTACAAAATGTCTCCTAACAAGACATGTTTAGCCTCTTTCTGTTTGAATGATCATTTTGTGGCATGCGTCAACCTAAGTGGGAGGTTACCTAACTTGAGGTAGTCCCTTATGGGGGTATACCAATCCTACTGATCGAAAAACTCAATGGTATGAATAGCCAATCCCTCTTGAAGTTCATCCCTAGCAAAGGCTAAGTGGGAACTAACTTGTAAAAATAGTGTTGTGTTACTATTAAGGGGAGTAGGGGCGAACAAGGACCCCCAGTTGGCATGATTAAGACAATCGTGGATTCGATAGAACTTGTCCAGGGACGATTCAATATGGATCAAGTGGATTCCTGGCATTAAGTCAGAGCTTGCACGCTCCATCGCTGATTGCAATAATGTTTTGACTTAAATGGTTGTCATATCACCAAAAATGTTTTGCGGGATTAGTGACCCTAAGGAGGCCATAGTGTCCACAAAATGATTCGATGATCGAGGGAGTGCCTTGATGTCGTACCATTCAATATTTTCTAGGAATTTGTCCACAAGGGCTTTGTAGGCCTACAGAACTGGGCATTTACATTGGAATACCCCTTTGACTTGGTTGAAAATTAAAAATGAATCACCAAAGATGCTTAATCATTTGATGTTCATGGTGATTGCTATTTGAAGACCTATGAGCAAGGCTTCGTATTCTGCATTGTTGTTGGTGCACAAGAAATCTAATTTAAATGATAGAGGCATTGGAGCCCCTTATGGTGTGAAGAATACAATTCCTATGCCACCTCCTTGCTCACATTTAGAACCATCAAAAAATAGGGTTATGTCGACCTGTGACTTAGGCTCATCAGAATCTGGCGATTCTGAGACATTGAAGACCCCATCATTGGATAGTTCTATGATCAGAGGCTGATCGTCTTCGAGAGGAGCCTCTGCTAGTTGATCGGCTATGACTTGACCTTTGATGGATTTTTGTCCAATGAACTCTATGTCAAAATCCGTTAACAACATGATCCATTTCATCGTGCAACTACTATGATAAGTATGACTCATCATGTATCGCAATGGATTCTCCTTAGACACAACATACGTTGTGTTGCTCAACATGTAATGACGTAGTTTTTTGGTAGCAAACACCACTGCCAAGCAGAGCTTCTCAACGTATGCATAGTTAAGTTCATAATTGACTAGGGTGCGGCTAAGATAGTAAGTAGCCTATTCTTTGTGAAGTTCATTCTTCTGGGCTAACATGGTGCCGAGTGCCACCTCAGTAGCTGAGATGTATAAGTAGAACGACATTCCTGGTTTAGGTGGTGGCGAAGCCAAGTATTGTTTAATGTCATCGAAGGCTGACTGGCACTCGTCATCCCAATGAAATGCTACCCCCTTGTGTAATAGTTTATTAATTGGTCGACACTTGTCAGATAGCTGTGCTATGAAGCGCTTGATTGACATGACCTTTCCCTACAGGCTTATGAGCTTCTTGATGGTAGTTGGGGGAAGCATTTCATGGATTGCCTTGACTTTGTTTGGGTCCACCTCGATGCCTCGCTTTGAGACTATGAAACCCAAGAGTTTTCTAGATGTGATGCCAAATACGCACTTCTTGGGATTCAGTCTAATTTTATGTTCCATGAGGCGGTCGAAGATCTTGCTTAAGTCATCGAGATGATCTGGGCACAAAAGATATTTGGCCAACAAATCATCCATGTAATCTTCCAAATTTTTATGCATGTAATTGTGAAAGATTTATGTCATGGCACGTTGGTAGGTGGTGCCAGCATTTTTGAGGCCAAAGGGCATGACCTTATAACAAAATGTCCCCCAAGGCATTGTGAATGCTATTTTTAGTTGGTCCTCGAGATTGATGTGAATCTGATTGTATCCCGAGAAACCATCCATGAGGGAAAGCATTTCATGGCCCACTATAGCATCTACCAATGTGTCGATGCTCGACAAGGGGAAATCATCCTTAGGACTCGCTTTGTTTAGATCTCGAAAATCGGTGCATATGTGAATCCTCCCGTCAGGATTTTTGACGGGCACCATGTTGGACAACCATGGTGGGTAATCCACGTAGATGACAAACTATGCATCCAACAACTTTTGTAATTCATCTTTGACCATTAAGGCCACTATTGGGTGCATCTTACATAGTTTTTGCTTAACTGGCTTGAATTTCGGATCAAGCATTAGATTATGCATGACTAGTTACGAATCTAGCCCCGACATGTCTTTGTATGACCATGCAAAAACCTCATTCTTATCTTTGAGAAGGGTAATGTAGTTGGCTTGCTCTTCGGGGGATAAAATTACCCCCAGCTTGATAATCTGTGGATTCACTGGATCAGAGCCAATGTCTACATCAGTCGTCTCCTTGATCGACATGTGGAATCCGTCCTCCAACTAGTGTGGAGTTGGGATCAAGTGGATATCATTAACTGAATTCAGATCTGTGTTAGGAACTTCAGGTCCCTCTTTAGCATGAAATATATCCTGAGTTGGCCCTGGGGTAAAATGAAGCATCTCATCGAAAGTCCAGTACTCTGATGGGTATGGAGGTGAATTGACACGATCCTAGTCTATGGCATCTATGTCTAGATACAATGACCGTGTTGGATCGATCGGATTACGGATGGGGGCGGTTAAGTCAATGGAGATCATGTTGATGAAATGATTTTGGTCTCCATTACCACGGGTGTGATGAATCAAAAATTCTAGATGTTCTTTGCACCCCAAATTTGGCTCCGGAGGTATTGGCATGAATGGATTGACCCTATGTGCAAATAGGAAGACAGGGTCTACCCTTGGCACTGATATCGCTATAGGGTATCTAGGCGGAAGGTGTTCTTCGTATGCCTAAAGTGACAGATTCAACACTTGGTCCCACTGCACTGGGTTTACGTGCCACTCATGCCATGGCACTATTTTTAGCTATTCAAATATGTTGTTAATATCCAAGGGGTATTGTTGCTATATCTGTCGCATGTGATTGAGATATGCCATCTCAGTTTCATCTTCATAATCACTATCAAAAATCCAAAGGCCTTCGTTGTTTCCAACAACTATTTGTGACATTAGAGGCTCATCTTGCTCAAGTAGATTGATCTGGCCCCATTGGGGTTGTTTTGCTCTCTACGGGGGGACCTAATTTTCTTGAGGTGACACTTGCTCGATTGGAGCTACCAGCGGGAACATTGCCAAGAGGCTTTCCTGATAATCATCCATGGGGGTCACTTGTAAGTGATTGCTATCCGATTCGAAGGGGTCCCATGGTGTTACCTCATATTTTGACTCTTCTTCAAAAGATCCTTTCGAACCTTGTCCACACATTTCTTGTAAGTAGGTTCTTGAACTTTCCCCTCTATCGAGCGAAGGGAAAGGGTTGTTAAGGTCAACACGGTTGGTTGTCAACAACAGGAGATAATCCCCCAGTGTATATGTTGTGTTAGGGTTGGTATATGGATCTAATGCCAATCCACCCTTGTTGCCTATCCCTAGGCCTTGCATGTTCTCTACCAAGATGTCCAAGGGTAGAGGGTGGTTGAACCCTACTCCTAACTTGTCATATGACATTTGGTATCTTGGTTGGCAAAGAACACACACTCCTTGCTCATATCTGCCTAACCCATATCCATGCCAATTGCATTGGCCAAGATATCTCAAAGTGAAATCTTGGTTGGAAAAATAGTTGACATCTTCTGCAAAGGGCTCTTCATATTCATCCTCTTGCATGTATGGTTCAGTACCATGATCAAGGCCCCCATACACAAAGTTAGTATGATTCGACGGGTAGCCTAGAGGAACAATAGTATCGATTGGGAGGCAAGGTCTCCCCATGACCTGCATGGACTCCAGTGTGGTTTTTGCTACAATATTTCATACCAGATACTCCCCCAGGCCCGTATTGGCCATATCAATAGTGATTTTTTGCGGTTGAGGGGGAGGGAATGAAAGTTCATCTTGGGTCCACTCCATGTCGGGTGAACTAGGAGCCTCGACTTCCATTCTACTGGGCATCTCCTCAGTAGAGATGGTTGAGATTGATGGTGATGCCTCTTCCAGAGGTTGCACCTCTTCCAAAGGTTGCACCTCTTCCAGAGGTTTTTTCCCTTTTTCCTTCTATTAGGCCACCACAGGTGGTGTCGTTGGTGAGGGACTAGATGATTAAGATGGACTCGATTGGGGATTTTATGGACTTGTCAATGGGGATGCCTGCAGAATCGAACCCTGTTTAGATGGATTCAATTGAAAATCCAAATGCATTGATGGAAGGGTCGATTGCGGCATTAGTTGCACCGTATTGCAATACTTGAAGGGTTCTAAGTCCGTCGGGACTACATGCACCTACCCTTCGAATGTATACTTTAAGCACTGATGAGCTATCAAAGGGACACACTTCATGTCCTTGATCCATGGCCGACCCAACAAGATGTTATAGGCCATATTACCCTCCAAGATGTGGCACAATGTAGGTATAGTCTTTTGTCCCACTTGGATGGGTAGGAAAATTATGCCAACTGTTGAGCATATTGCATCATTGAATGCTCCTAGTGTATAGGTGGAGGCCACTATGTGAGATGCGGGTAGCTTTAGGTGCTTCAAGGCCGCTGTTGTAATGATATTATTGGATGATCTAGTGTTCAACAATACCATTTTATACAGAATCTCATTGACCCATGCGATGATGTGCAGGGGTGGATCCACCATGTCACCAGCCATCGATTTCAATTCGTCCTCTCAAAAGGTGATGACTGGTTCAGTGCATCATTTGACATGTCCCACGAAGTTGTTGAAGGAGTTTGCTTTGTGGGTCTGCAACTCGATGGATTTTATTATCTCCATTAGAGCATCCCGATGGGGCATTGATTTTTGTATGAGCTCATAGATGGAGAACATAGCCGATGTGGTCCTCAAACTCTAGGTGAGTTTGGTCCGAATTGTGGCCACCAGTCTAGGTGGAGGAGGTTGTGCAAGGTGTTGTTGTGGTTGTGATGTTGTTGGCACCTCTCTTATAGCTATCGTAGGGATGGCTGGGCTTAGGTACCTCTTGTTTTGAGTCACTATATTGATCATCCCTACATACACCTACATGGGGCAGTTCTGTGTTACCTCATTGACTTGTAGGGTCTTCACTTGTGCATCATGGGTAGGTAAGGGGTCCTCAAAGACCTCCATTTGTTGTTTGCTTGGTGCCATAGGATTATCCACTGCTAATGTCTTGTTATCAATTAGGTCTTACACCAAGCCTTTAAACTTCCAACATGCATTAAGGTCATTTCCCTTCTGTCTGTGTAACCTGCAATACAAGTCTTCCCTACAACCCTTAGGTTTCGATGCATTGGGGTCTATGGGTTGAATCTTGGGCAGGTTGATCAAGTTTTTTTCTGACAAGCGGTCAAACAAGGAGTCTCTGGGCTCTGTGTAAGGTGTGAATTGTCGCCTAGGGCGATGCTGCTAATTTTGTTCTTGCCTCTAATTTTCTCAGTCATAATTGTTAAGAGGCATTGCCTGATAGTTATTCTTTTGGGGCTGTGTTGCTTATGCAGGCTTGGGGACATTTATAGCAACCTGATTGACCGCAACGGGTTTCTGTTGCATGGTCCCTATTTTGGTGTTCTTAGACCATTTTTTCTTCTTAGGCTTGGCTATCTTGCCATACTGAATCTTGATCTCTTCAATGATTTTGGCTTGCACCAGAGCTTCCTCTAAAGTGGCATATTGTTGTAGCTATAATAGCATGGAGATTGATCTCAAATAGCTCTTTGAGAAAATTTGGGTGAGGTCGGACATAGGAGGGAGGTAGGGCAACTTTGAAAGCAAAGTCCTCCATCGATTCCCATAGGCCGCCATGGTTTCTTCCTCATACTATTTGAGGCTAGCCAGGTCGCTTAGTGAGGCCTTCTTCTTGGTGTTGAAGGTGAAGCATTCAAGGAACACATCCACTAGTTGATCTAATTTACTAATGCTATGCTTTGGCAATTGAGTGAACCAATCCGAGGCAGGGCCTGCGAACATGGTGATGAATGTTCTTAAAAACAAAGCATCATTGTCCTGAATGCCAAAACATTAGCTCAGGAATCTAGTCACGTGATCTTGAGCATCCTCCTCACCTCTAAATATTGCCAACTGAGGCAATTTAAAATGTTCAGGGTAAGGGGGTGCTTGCACTGACGGATGCACAGGATGACTTTGAAGTTTGCATAAAGTGGGCTTTTTGGGCCCAGAAGTCTTGGTCTCCATAGAATCCAAGTGCTCTAGCAATGCTTTATATGCATCGAAAGATTTAATCTCTTCCTCCTTAGTTAGCTCACGTTGTGGGTTGTGGGAGACTTGAGGCCTATGGAGGGGTGGCCGGATAGCAGCCCCTATGCCTTGGTAGGGCATTTTAGCCCAATCTTCTTCTTGTTCATACTCCTCATAGGTTTTTTGAGGAGTTTCTAGACGAGACCTATGACCATGGGTGGGTCCCCGTGGAGGGTGCCCATTGTTGTTCCTGGGAGTGGCCTCCCACTCAGGTCTAGGAGGTCTCGGAGGTAGCACTTGGTAAGGTCATGGAGACCTGTCTTGAACCAAGGGGTTGTGCCTCTCATGCAGTTCTACTCTTTGGGTGTGAGGGATTGGAACCCTCTTAGGCATAGGGTTATGGAGCAGCTCATCTGTTTGGCATCGAATGTGCTCTTTGCTAAGGCGATATAGATGCTCTAGCTGCTATTGGTCTTGCTCAAGCTGCATGATATGTGCTTGGTGGGTGGCATATCTGGCGAAAGCCAGGTCAATTTGTTCTTCCATATTGAGTCTAGGAGGCCTAGATGCCTCTCCTATGTATTTATCTTGGTCACGATGATTCGAGATCTCTATAGGTTGCTTCTCTTTGTCGAGGTTAGTGACATTTACTCGAGGCTCTAGCATCAAGAGGTGATTCTGGTAGATAGTAGGTGCGGAGGTGCATTACTTCCATGCTGTGTATTGCTCTTGAGGAATGTAATGGTCTTCCTCGTGCTCCCTTTCGTATATGTGAAAGGGGCAAGCAAATTTTGCTTGCCCTGTTTGAAGAGCCTTGTACTCTAGATTTTGCCTATTGTTTCTAATATTGATGGGGGGTAAATGAGGGATGACATAATCATGTGGTCTCTCCTCATGGAACCTATGTTGTTCTAGCACTTCATCTCATGGTGGCCACTCATACCGAGCTTCTAAGGGAGCCTTCCCATTTATATTGAGTACCACATGTAAGGACTCCTCCTGAAAGGGTCTATGTTGGACGGGAGTGCCCCTTAGAGGGGTGCCTCTATAGTCCCATTATGAAATGGCACGATGTGGAATTTCTTGTGGGCCTGACTACCAAGGTGGAATGACCAAGTCCTTGGGGCTATAGTGGAGGCAACTTGTGCCCCCTTGTACACTCTCTACAACTTTCGCCCTTGATTGGGCTTGGCTACGGGTGTACACCATGGTGGTGTTTTCCTACAAGATGCATAGATTTTTATTTATTTTTTATAATTTTTATGCTTACACTAAACAAAAAATATCACACACACAAAGCAATGATTATCTCATTTAAAGATTAAAAGTGTGCCCTAAATCTAGTTTAGTGTGTTTTTTTTTTTTTTGAAAGATTTTGTAAAGAACGTTTAAATGCAATATGATGGCTCTTATGACTCCCAAAAATGGTCGCCCCTTCGATATACCATTGCCAGGCCGATATACCAACCTCTCTATATACCCGCCCTTATGTGAGGGAAACTATAGGTATGTGAGAGCAGATGGTACATGGAACATAGGTGGTACGGAAGGGGAATCACCCTATTTTTGACACCCACCATAGAAGAATTATCCTCATGTTATGGGAATCACCCCAACTACACTTGGTCAGCTTTCGTCAGGATTTACATCTAGAAACAGTAGCGATCGGGGTTTATGGATGCAAAATTTCAAGCCAAGGTGGTGATGAAATCCACCATTGGTATTGATCAAGGGCTGGGGTTTTATGACCAACTCCTTGGTGTTTAAATTACCATGTGGTGTGTGGGGTTATTTTTATTTTTCATAAAAGGAAGCAAGCATGCAGAAAAAAAAAAACTTTCCCTAAGCAAGTAAATAACCAGAAAACAAAAAACAGGAAACATAAAATGACAGGAGTTCAGGACCTTTACCTCTTCTCTGCCCAAATCTGCTAGTTCTGAGTTTATATCTTGAAAATTGATAGAGAGCTATTCATTCCTAGGGGGTATGAATAATAGAACTATATTCATCATAGGGTGGGGCAGATGCCCATTCGTACTTGGGTAAGATGAATTCCAGCTCTATATTCGCCACAGACTGGAACGAACAGCAGTCCAGCGTTTGAAACTTGGTACCTGCAAGCAAGAACAAGCAAATTTTAATCAGATTTCTGATCTAAAAAAAAATAGAGGACAAGGTCCCACCGTGATCACCACTGAAAGCACGAGGATACGGAAACAAAAAGGAAAAACCCAGATGCGATGCGAACGAAACAAAGAATAACGCTAAATCCTATGAATTGAAAGTGCATGAAAAGAAAGAAGCATAAACGAATCGAAACCAAATAGAAATCCAATATGGAAGACAAACCTTTTCATTAATAAGCTTCAAAACTCGGTTACAATTTGCCTCCTCCCTTTTCAGGGGCTAGGAGCGTTAAATATGTTCTTGTCACACCCATGGATGCTATTCCTTCTTTCGTGTGCCCACATGTAAACTGGGTGGACCAAACATTGCCGCCACTTGTGTTGATGAATCTTGACTCCTTTATACTCCTCTAATGTTTATAACCTACATTCAAGGAAACAAAAAATAGTCAGTAGCACCTGTAGATAAAATAAAACATGCAATCCCCAAGCCTACAATTAGTGAATGCAAAAAATGAATAAAACGGTAACTAAAATAGATCAAAATGAACTAAAAACTTGATATGGGCATGAGGAAATTACCAGGAGGGCACTGCAAATGGAACAATTGGAAAATTCACCATAGATTTGTATTCACTCCGAGGTGGGACTAAAGAGCTCCAACAAAATTTCAAATAGCACTGTCCCAAATGTCACATCTAGGAAGCTCCAAATCACCTAAAAATTTGGGTGTTAGCTAATTGGGGGTATTTTAGGAAGACCCAGATGGTCAGATTTTCCCAATTTGGCCTCTATCACCAAGAATTTGATGATGCTACCTACATGTTAGTAAATGCGGGAAATGATAGAAACATGATAAAAAATGCTCATAACAATGTGAAATTTGAATGAGAACCTATCTAAGCAGTATATAATCAAATGCAAAAACAACAGAAAGGAAATATGCTATATATTTCTAATTGATCTGGGACGGGACGATTATGATTGCAGCAGTGTGGGAGGCACCTGGGGGTAGGACACCCACCGTTTGGGGCCCGATTTCAGCACCAATCCACTTGGGATAGGTCCAAAACCTCTTGTGGGGTGTTTTTGGTAAATTTGGTAGGATATTATGGCCAAATGTCAGGTTTTGGTTCCGAATTTTCCCTTCAAATAATCACCCAATGACCTCCTCTCCAAAAGAGATCAAGGATGTGAAAGGCACAAATCAAAAGGTGTGTGTGGAAGTAAAATGGCAAAACTTCATTGCTCAAAATGCTCCTCCTCTCTGTATATTTTAGGGTGAGAAAAGTCACCAATTTATAGACCTGGAGGTCTCTTGTGATGAGCATGCAGAGGTGCCATTTGGAAATCATGCCTTCCCAGGGGGGAGAAGATTCCTCCCTGATTAGGGGCTCCATGACTTCCCCTGTAACTGTCTCTAATGCTCAAAAATGCTCACTCACACTCCCCTACAATGAAGGAAGATTTAAGTGGCGAATCTGAACTGCCATTTGTCAAGATTTGACTTTTTGCCCGTCAAATCTACTATTCGCCCCACCCATGGGCGAATGCTGCTAGTCGTCCCTGGGTGGGGTGAGTACCAGTTTGTAATCATCTCTGGGTGAAATGAGTATGGAGCAGAGTGCTTGAAGGTGCCAAATTGACCTTTGACCTTCCAAAACTACTTTGGGAGTGGTTAGGACCACTGTTTAACCTCTAGGGGATGCCCTTGGGGCTGTGTGTGTCAATGTGATGAGTGTTTGCAGTCACATAATCGGATTGGTGCTATTTTGGTTTCCAAGCAAAAACAACTCAGAGGGGAACCTCTTCCTCGGGTGCTTCAAATAATTTATATACTTTTTTGCTTAAAAGAAGTTTTTTTCCCTCATAGTATAAAATCAAAGACAAGTTATTTTAGCTATATATATATCTATGTGTGTGCGTGTGTGTGTTCTCTGATTGTTTTGTCTATGCAGGTTTCTAAGTGGTCTTTCGTGGCATCTCAGGTTTCTCGCAGCCTTTACCTGATTCTTACTAGTGATGAAACATTAATTTATATATATATATATATATATATATATATATATATATATATATATATATATATATATATATATATATATATATATATATATATCTGTTCTCTAGATAGTTTATCTTCATAGGATTCTCAAGGCTTTGGTCGCATCTCAGTTTCCTCCACCTAGCTCGAACCAGCGATGAATATAAAATTTGTTTCCATTTTTTTCTAGCATAATTTATTTTGTTTTTCCTCCTATTTTTTGTAAGGTCATTTTCACTTCAATTTTGAAGTAAAATATTGACTCCTCAGTTTTTTTTACAAAAATATCTTTGATAAGTCGTAGTCTATTGTAGCCTTAATATAAAATGTTTTTTTTGTGGGTTTTATGTGCAACCATATGCACATTGGTGTCTCTTGAAGGGGGGGTTGTGCTTTTTTTCTATCTCTTCCTCAAAGTCTTTTTTAGGTTTTCAAGTTAATAGAGGTGTAATACTTAATATCTTTTTTAGCATACACTCTCTATTTAAAATTTAAAACCTAATTTGTTTATCAAAATTATTAACAAAAGCTATATTCTTCTCATTATTTTATCTAATTAATAAACTTATCAAGAAGTTTTATTTTTTTTAATTATTCTCTAATCTTATTTATTTATTTTCTTTAATATAGATATTTTTCAAATTCTTTTCTCTAAGGGTGCTATAATTATTCTCTTAATATTTGTTATTAAAACTAAATTTTATTTGAGAATCTCTATAGTTTGTTACACTTAAAGAATTCATAAACCTAAGGTTTAACTTATCTTCCTCAAAATATTTGCCTACGTTCCATGTACAAAAACCATTAAAAACTTATAGTTTCCCTCAAGTAAGGGCGAGTTTTTCGAGGCACTTCGTATAAAGGCCTATAAAATATTTTTCAATCTCCCTCTTTATTTTGGGAATCTCTCTCAATGATAGTTTCCCTCTCATAAGGACAAGTATTGAGAACACCCAATTTAATCTGGTTGATAACTCTGCATTTCAAGTCAACCACCCTTCACAAATTCTTCTCTATAGTTACAGTTTTCCTCAAGTAAGGGCGGGTATTGTGAGGAACTAAGAGGATTTGGCACTCTAAAAAACAATATTACAACCTCATTATAATTACAATTTCCCTCTCGTTAGGGTGGGTATATTGAGTTTTCTAATATTGAAAAGCTTCATATCTTTTTTGTATAAAAATTGCATTAATCAATTAATTGAAGTTCTAAGGGGGAATTTATTGGTTAATTAAAACTTCAATTTTCTCTTGTGTTTAAAATGATGAATTCAATTGAACCTCTCACCCCTTATAACTTTCACACTTGAAACCTAAAATTTTAAATCTTATCTCTCAAAAAGGTCTTACTCATTTGTTATAAGAAAAGCAACCAAAATTTGATAAAGAATATGAAACCTTTGTTCATAAGGAAAAATGCATGGAACAATGGGTATTATTAGCTATAATGTTCATGAAAGTTTGTGGTTTCATATTATATATTGTAAAACTCCTCATGAAAGTTGGGAGAAATTGAAGACCTTGTTTGGAAAAGTAGATCATGTGAGATCAATGCAACTAGAAGCCAAACTACCTTCTTTGTCCCCTATAAATTTTAGTAGTACTGTTGACTTCCTTACTAAGTACAAAGAAGTCATCACGCACTATGTATTTAGAATAATTTTGTGATAGATTAACTAGGGAAGAAACCAAAATTACTAGATATGAAATCTCTTCTTCTTCCTCTTCTTCAAAAGCCTTAGTAGCCTCCACCTCTTCTAAAGAAAAATTCAAAAAGAAGGAAAAGACTCCCATAACCTGTACTCACTGTAAAAAGAATTATCACTCTACTAAAAATGCTAGAAAAGATTTCAACAACTAGAGGCAGCTATGAAGGATCAAAAGACAAAAAATAAACAACAAATAGTAAAATCCCTTAATGTTTAAGGAAAAACCTCCAATTCTTCCTCTAATTACTAGGTCCTAGATTCTGGAGCAACTTATCACATGACTGTTTCAAAAAAATATTTCTCTTCTATCTCCTCTAGCTCTATTTGTAGCATAGAAGTAGGTGACTCTTCCTTCATCCCTGTCAAAAGAAAAGGGGATATAACCATTTATGGTGGCTTTGTAAACATTGTTCTCTATGTTCCAAACATTGCCATCAATCTCCTATATTTGTCTATCAAATTTGTACTTTTGGAAATGGGAAAAATGTTCTCTTATCCCCAACAAAGTTGAGATAAGAAATTTTTAAGACCCTCATTATGTTATAGCCAAATGGAATATTGATCATAACTCTCATATTTTTCACTTCAAAGGTTTTCAAAATCCATAAGGAGCATCTTGTTTTGTGGCTCATAGTGATCTTGAAAGTCAAATATGGCATTAAAGGTTTGGTTATATTAATTACAACTAACTAAAGGATTTGTGCACCCATGATATGGTTATAGGATTACCCCAATTCTCTTCTAGTGATGTAGTTTGTCTTGGATGTGCTCTTGGAAAGTGACATCAAGATACTTTCCACCCAAGTAGTTCTCTAAAAGCCTCATCCCCTCTAAATTTAATCCATAGTGACTTAATGACCTTTCCTGAACCATATTTCAAAGGAGTAAAGTATGCTCTTACCTTTATTGATGATTTATCTATAATATCCTGGGTCTACTTCTTGAAATATAAAAGTGATGTGTTATCCCACTTTAATATTTTTAAAGCCTTAGTTGAAAATCAAGAATCTTGCAAAATCAAGAAGAATCGTACTAATAATGGGGGAGAATATTGCAGTAATGAGTTCTTCATATTTATTTCAACTCATGGTATAATACATAAACATTGTGTCTCCCATAATCCTCAACAAAATGGTATTGCATAAAGGAAAAACCGGACATTAAAAGAGATGGCTAATTGTATGCTCCATTCAAGAGATCTTCCAAAAAAAATTTGGGCAGAAGCTATTAACTATGTAAATTATATTTAAAATCGCACACCTCATAAATATCTTGACCATTTAACTCCTAAGGAAGCATTGTATGGCCTAAAACCATATTTTTCCTATTTCAAGATTTTTGGGTGTACTGCTTGGGCTCACATCCCAAAGAAGAAAAGGAAGGCTCTTGATAAGAAAAGAAAAAATCTCATCTTTATCGGTTATTGTGAAGAATTAAAAGCATACAGGATTCTTTATCCCTCAACTCATGAGGTCTTATTTCATAGGAATGTCCAATTTGATGAAACATTCCCTCAAAAAGATCCTCAAAAGCCCTCTTCCTCCATTGAGCATTCTCCTATAGTATAACCTCAATATTATGAATAGCCAATCCTTGAAGTTAACTTGGTTATTGATAATCAAGATGAGGAACCTGTAAATCCATCTCAATGTCTTTCAACTCATTTAACTCCTTCCTTTATGCCAAAATGGGCCCGCACCATTGTTAAAGAAGCTACTCCTTACATCCAAAATATTCCTTCAACCAGATCATCCAATCCCATAGGCACTAGTCTTGAATGTCAGTCTATTTCCTCTGATCCTCAATCCTTCAAAGAAGCCTCGGGTATAAAATAATGGGATTATGCCATGGAAAACAAATTTTCTTCCTTGATAGAAAATGAGACTTGGGATTTAGTTTCCTTACCTAAAGGAAGGAAATTAATTCATTGTAAATTGATATTCAAAACTAAATATGGAAGGTCTGAGGTGTAGACCAATTGGTTCATCCAAACCCCATAAGGAGGGCGGAGGTCCAAGGTTCAAATCTCGGGCCTCGTCCGACTGAACACTTGTCCCTTTCCTGGTGATTTCAGCAGCGTAAAAGGTTTAAAATGATTGTGGCATGGTGGTTATAGGGGCGGACTCCGTGAAGATCTGTGTGGGAGCTTCTAGGGCGGACAACGCAGAATACTGTGGCGGCCATAAAAACTGGACAGCCTGCTTGAATTCGTGGTGGCTACCGATTCCACCATGTAAATTCAAAAAAAAAAAAAACTAAATATGGGCCTAATAGAGAAATAGACAAACACAAGGCTCGTCTAGTGGCCAAAGATTTTTCTCAAGTTGAAGGCATAGATTATGAAGAAACCTTTGCTCCAGTTTCTAAAATGGATTATGTAATATGGGTTCTTGCCCTAGATACTTTCCATAAGTGGTTTGTATATCAAATGGATGTAAAAAGTGCTTTATTACATGGATATTTAAAGGAATAAATATTCATAGAACAACCTCCTAGTTTTACTCAAGACTCCTCTATGGTTTGTAGGCTTAAAATGTCTCTCTATGGTCTCAAAAAAGCCTCTAGAGTTTGTTATGAAAATATGGACTCCTTCCTTCTTTCAGCAGGATTTTCTCATTATGAGTTTGATAATATATTTTACATTTGGATAAATGAAGGCAACATCACCATTCTTGTTCTATATGTTGATGATATTCTTCTCACTGGTAGTAACTTGACTCACATTCAGACTATAAAAGAATCTCTCTCTAAAAAACTTGAAATGGCTAATCTAGGTAAATCTCATTACTTCCTTGGAATCCAAATAAGTTAAACAAATGAAGGTATTTATTTGTGCCAACAAAAGTACACTCTAGATCTTCTACAAAGATTCAAAATTATAGATTACAAACCTTCTCCTACCCCCTTTCAATATGGCATTAATCTTAGTACTTCATGCTCATCCCATCCTTGTGATGCCACTCTATATCATCAACTTGTAGGAAGTTTGCTATACCTTACTCATACTCACCCAGATATATCTAGATTCTCTCATCAGCCTCACTTCAATCATTGGCAGGCAGCAAAAATAATCCTTCATTACTTGCAGGGCACTACTCATTTTGAGCTCTTCTACAAGGGAAATTCCATGGATATCATTGGCTATATAGATTCGAATTGTGCAGGTTCATTAGAAGATAGATGTTCCACATTAGGCTATGTCTTTTACCTTGGTTCCTCATCAATAGCTTAGTTATGCAAGAAACAACAAGTGGTAGCTCTATCTTATACAGAGGCAAAATATAGGGCAACAGTTTTGGCTAGTCAGGAAGCTCTTTGGCTTCATCAAATTTTGAGAGAAATTTATTTCACAAATGACCATCCTATAACTTTTTGGTGTAACAATCAGAGCACAATTCATATTTCATGTAATCTAGTTGAACATTAGTGAACTAAGCACATTGAGATACACATGCACTTCATAAGGCAGCATATTCAGAACATGGATATACACTTGGAATATACTCCAACCAAGGAATAAATTACATATATATTCACCAATTCATTTCCTTCTCCATGTTACCTTCAGTTGAGATATAAGCTTAGAGTTATTCAACTGCATTGATTGGATTTATGGGGATAATATTCACCATACAAAGACAAGCCTCTCTTCTTCTAATAGTTGGCTTTTCCCCACAAGGGTTTTTTCACCAACTATTTATTGTATATGAGTACCTAATCAGGCCAAAGTTTTTGGGACTCATATTTATTTCTTGTAATAAGAGGACAATCTTTGCCATATGAAGACATGCCTCTAATTGTTGGTTTTCCCCACAGGGTTTTTTTCACAAACAATATTATGTAAACGAGTACCTAATCAGGCCAAGTTATCGGGACTCATATTTTTTTCTTGTATTAAGAGGATAATCTTTGCCATACAAAGACATACCTCTCATAGTTGGTTTTTCCCCATAGGGGTTTTTTCACCAACTATATTATGTAAATGAGTACCTAATCAGGCCAAGTTTCTGGGACTCATCTTTCTTTCTTGCATAAAGAGGACAATATTTACCATACAAAGACATGTCTTTCTTCTTCTCATAGTTGGTTTTTTCCCATAGGGGTTTTTTCACCAACTATCTATTGTATTAGGAGGACAATCTTCATTATACAAAGACAAGCCGCTTACTTCATTTTGACTAATGGTTTTTTCCCATTGGGTTTTACCATCTCTTCAAAAAGAAGTCTTTGTACATGATTAATTCAATAGGCCTTGTTGCTAGGACTCATTTGTATGAGTCACCCCTAGTATCACTTAAGGGGGGGTGTTAGAATAAGAGAATATTCTCTTAAGTTCCACTAGGATAGATACTTGAGTTTCCACTCCTCCATGTGTCAGGAGAACTCTTAGTGGTGTCTTCATTAGGTATGATGAGTTGTTGTAATCCAATGGCTCTCAATGATCAACTCTACTATTTATACAGAGTTGATCCTTGAAATAAATCAACCATTTCCACTTTTATCTTCATCTTTTGTAATGTTGTGCATATTTATTATTGTGAAATTCTTACAATCACAATAGTAAAAAATAATAATAAAATATATTATCATTACTATAGACACCTAGTTTCACATACCAAATAGCCATTAGATGAGTTATTAGCCTTGCCAACTAGTATTGTAAACAAGTAAAGCTAGTTCAACTTTGTTGTAACCAAATTCCTACCTAAAAGTAGCCTAACCTTTGGGTCTTACAAAACTATTACAAATTTTCACAAAACTTCATGAAAGTGGTATTGTAGGAATACGATAAACAAAATATTTTCAACAAGTATAAATATATCTAAGGAATTATTCCCAAAAATGCCTAAAAATGAAAGTGTTATAAGCTTATGAAAGTGTTGTGGCAATTATATATGATATTTTTGTATGGCACTTTCATCACCCTATAGTACTTTTGTTAGTCAACCTATTTAATTTTTTTCTTACCTCTCAATGGTTATTAATGATAGAACCATGAATAAAAGCATAGCAATACTTTTGTACTACTATAGTACTTTTGAACTATTACTACCAAAACTAACAATTAGGTAGATTAATTTCCCAACACCACTTGTTCGACAATAAATCTCAATTTATTAATTAGACTTACATGCTTTGACATGTATCTAGGTGGAAAACTACCTTGTGTAAAATAAAGAAGAAACCTTGTAAGAAAAATGAATAAATTTGGTTCTGATTTTCAATATACTATATTGACTTATTTGTATAAAACATGTTTGGTATCAATAAAGAGGGTAATAATTTTGGTTATTTACATATGTTTCATATTCATGAATTAAGGGCTTATCAAATAACAACTTGTTTTGGAGAGAAACTTAATTAATAGTTGATAGACTAATTTCCAAAGATATGTGAACCACCATTTGATATGGTTTTAAATCTAGCAATAGGGTGTAAAATTCTAGCTCACCTTGTGCCATAGAAAATCAAGTAATTGGTTAAATAAAACCAGTTGTAGAGAATAGTTTAGAAATTAGAGTCTAACCTAGATAGTAGTCCTAAGATATTAATAAGAAAAATTAGGCTAAGCAAAACATACCTAAACTTTAGTAGAGTATAACGAATTTGAAAACCTTGGAATTACTCAATTATGTTGACCTAGAAAATAGTATATGGGTAAGTCAGCACTATGTAGATAGAATTTTTTTTGCAATACAATATAATTATACCAAATTGTAAACTATGTTTGTTGGGATTAAAATTCATGATGGTTAAATGTACACTCAGTCATTGTGAGTGTTGATATTTACATACGAATTTTAGCTAGTTATTAATGAAGTTACTAGCTACCATAACTATGCTAAGGAAATAATTAATTGGATATAATTCTACGTGATTATTGGGATGGGATTAAGTTAGAAAATCCTATGTTTATTTTGATAATTCGTAGGTGAAGTAGAATCATTAAGAGAAGGTTTATGTTTTCTCATAAAATCAGTAAATTTAGATCATCCAAATATGTTATAGGAGTAACCTTCTAAAACTTGGATTCTAGATTATTCATCGAGGAGGATGGACCATATTTTTTGATAAGCTCAAATAATTAGATTAAAGCAAATGAATTATAGTTACCCATATCTTTATTGTAAAATATGGTTGTGAGATTTTTTTAAAGCCTCATAGACTTGGAATGATGTAACTTGATAACCAAGTTAAAGATAGAAGTAATCCTTACAAATAAGGACTTCATCATATTATAAATCTCAGCATTGAAATTGAGTGATAATGTAATAAATTATGTGAATAATTTTACGGGATACTATCTAGAGTCTAAGTGATGAATGCTAACTATAGTTATAGCTAAATACTTGGTCTAAATCAATAAGAAGGATAAATAAACTACTTGATGTGCGAGTATGAACACAACACGTCCTAAAGTTAAATTGTAAATCTAACCTTACTGTCATAAGAATACTGTTCTTATTCATTAGTAAATATGATTAAGATATTTATATACCCAATGATGGTGAGGTGCTTATTTTGCATAGAGTAATTCTTGGAGTAACTATAGTCGTATATAATTGGTTTCGATAAATGACTTACTTAGAACTAGTAATGAGGAGCGGTATGGGATGCCACATCCATGTTTCTACCAGATAGTTCTATGATAAGTCCCATGTTCATTTGACTTAGCTAGTTCAGCCACAATGTTTGGTATGGGATAAACGATCATGAGTCATAATGGGCATGAGTGATCAAGTCCAAGGTCAATGTATTGACATGGCTCTAGTTGAATCTTGGTAGGAGACAATCATCTAGAAACAATGCATATGTACACTGATCCCTTGCATATTAGAGTTTGAATAAGTTGACCAGTTAGGTCATGGGTTTAGAATAAGTTGACCAATTAGGTCATGGATTCACAAATGCTAAGGGATGGGGAAGGAAAGAATATCCCTCTAGGTGTTATGATCCCTAGGGGATAACTCCATTTGTAGATTGACCTACATGCCAAAACTAGAGGATGATAAATAATACAAGTGGATTCCACATAATGGAATCTCTATGATATTTGGTCATTATCATCCTCTTTAGTGGTTGTATGCAGTAGTCTTAAACCCGAAAGTGGTTTGATATGCCTATATTGATTCAAAATTTATACTAATGATTCATTCGGTAAAAATAATGGCTAAGTTGTGAACCTCACAAAAAAAACAAATTTTATTGTGGAAATGCAAGCACAATCATAATTACTATGATCATAAGAGCACTCTTAGAGTTTATCAACAAACTTAAATGAAAAAAAATTACCTTGAGGAAATATTTGACTTATTTTTGTGGTATGACTAAGTGAGTAGACTTGGATTGTTATATTAATGCAGATTAGAAGGTTTTTTAGTTTTATTACTCCTTTTGTCCTATATATGTGTGTGTTGGGCATGATTTCATTTTTGATGGAGGTTACCAACAATTAAAAATAAGAGGAGGCAAGTAGAAGATTTTTTGAAGCAAAGGAAGAAAAAAGAGGAAGCATGGAGAAGTTTTCTCAAGAAGTACAAGCCACAACCTTGTAAAGGAAAATAAGTCATTTTGTGTGAAGAAGAAAATCCTTTGATCAAAGCTTTCACATAGTGAGAAGAAAAACTTCCACTAATAAAGAAAAGGTGTTAAGTGTTTTAGGATAAAATATTTTGATTATTAAAAGTTTTGTTTTTCAAAAGAGTTACTTCCAACAAAACCTCTAATATGCTAAGGGAGGGTGCCTTTGAGAAAAAGTTCCAATTGTGAATTAATTTCTTAGTTGTGCTTTAATATAATAGAGAATATTTTATCTCATCATGTATTTTATTTTTGTGGTCCTTTGTCTTTATGCAAAAGTTCCAATACTAATAATGCTTCGATAAGGTGAAATAAAATGTTTGATTGAACGTTGTGCATATTTTAGAGGCTCAATTATCTCAGGGTCCTTACCTTTCTGCTATGTAATACACCTTTTATGGAAATCCAATACTTTAAAATGTAAGATACAAATTGTTGCTACAATATATAGAATTTTAATCATTGATTCATTCTCTTGCAATATAATATTCTTTAATAATTTTTGTTGTTGTTACAATATATACATTTTATTCATTGATTCACTGAATAGCAATATAATATTCTTTAATACATCTTGATATTTTAAACATTGTATCTTAATGTTATTGCATCACTCTAAAAACCATAATGATGAAATCTATACAATCTAATTGAACAATACATAGGTTGAATTATCAACCCAAGTATAGATATATGGACGATACACCTAAATGAATATGGATACATACATAAATTAATGAAAATACACCAATATAACATTATTATAATATATATAGATATATATATTCTAGAATTTTTATCTCTTTTTCTATACACTTTTCTATTCTTAAATTGAATTTCTTTTCTTATTTTTCCATTCGTTACTTTTTCCCACATCTTTCTCTCTTGCTATGAATATGAGTATTTGTGGATGAAATGAGGGAGCTAGTCCTCTTTTATCATCAATATCTTATGGTTTCTTTCATTTAGTTTTTGGTTCATGTTTGCTTCTGCATGCGCTGAGGCAACAATCAAATCTTTATTCAAATAATTCCAATATTTTTTAATTTTAGTCATATCTTCTAATTTTTTTAAATTAGTCAACCACTATCTAAATACATGCAAAACTAATAATTTTTTTTTTTTCTTTTTATTTATAAAATTTAATCCTTAGCTACTGTTGTTATAGAAAAAATCATTCTATAGCACCTAAAAATTCAAGCTGTATAAAACATGACAAGAATTACGATAGTCCATCACACTTTTTCTTGTTAGAGTATTTTATGTTGTTTCATTGTATTTGACACAGAATACACAAAAGAAAAATTTATGAATTAATGTAAGAAAATTTCTTTGGAAAAATATAGTAGTATTTATCTTACATTTTGTAGACACCAAAACAGCACCAATCCGATTATGTGACTGCAAACACTGATCACATTGACACAAACAACCCCCAGGGCAACCCCCAGAGGTTAAATAGTGGTCCTAACCACTCTTACAGTAGTTTTGGAAGGTCAAAGGTCAATTTGGAATCTTTAGGCACTCTGGTCCATACTCATTCCACCCAGGGATGATTACAAACTGCTATTCACCCTACCCTAGGACGATTAGTAGTATTCGATCTAGGGTGGGGCGAATAGCAGGTTTGACGGGCAAAAAGTCAAATCTTGACAAATGGCAGCTCCGATCCGCCACTTAAATATTCCTTAATTGCATGGGAGTGTGTGTGAGTGTTTTTGATCATTAGAGGCAGTTACAAGGGCATTCATGAAGCCCCTAATCAAGGAGGAATCTTCTCCCTCCTTGGAAGGCATGATTGCCAAGTGGCGCCTCTACAAGCTCAATCACAAGAGACCTCCAGGTATATAAATTGGTGAGTTTTCTCACCCAAAAAAGATATAGATAAGGAGCATTTTGAGCAATGAAGTGCTTTTGTTTTACTTCCACACACACCTTTTGATTTGTGCCTTTCACATCCTTGATCTCTTTTGGAAGGGAGGTCATAGGGTGGTTATTGGAAGCGTAAATCCGAAACCAAAACCTGAAATTTGGCCACAAAATCCTACAAAATTTTCCAAAAACACCCCACAAGAGGTTTTGGACCTATCCCAAGTGGATTGGTGCTGAAATAAGGCCCCAAAAGGTGGGCGTCATGCCCCCGGGCGCCCCCCCACACTGTTGTAGTCCTAATCGCCCTGCCCCGGAATGATTATAAATCTATGGCAGATTTCCTTTTTGTTATTTTTGCATTTGATTCTATACTACTTATATAGGTTGTCATTCAAATTTCACATTGTTTTGAGAATTTTTTATCATGTTTTTATCATTTCCCGCCTTTACTAACATGTAGGTAGCATCATCAAATTCCCGATGATAGAGGAAAAATGGGGAAAATATGACCTTCTAGGTCTTCACAAAATATCTCCATTTAGCTAACCCCCAACTTTGTAGGTGATTTGGATTTTCCCAGATGTGACATTTGGGACTGTGCTTTTTGACACTTTATTGCAGGTCTATTCGTCCCTCCCCGGAGCGAATACGAATCTATGGTGAATTTTCTAACTATTCCATTTGTAGTGCCCTCCTGGTAATTTACTCATACCCCTATCAATTTTTTAGTTCATTTGGATCTATTTCAGTTACCATTTTATTCATTTTTTGCATTCACTAATCGTAGGCTTGGGGATTGCATGTTTTATTTTATCTACAAGTGCTACTGACTATTTTTTGTTTCCTTGGATGTAGGGTCTGAATATTAGAGGAGCAGCAAAGAGTCAAGATTCATCAATGCAAGCGGTGGTGACATTTGGTCCGTCCATTTTACATGTGGGCACACAGAAGAAGGAATAGCATCCATGGGTGTGACAAGAACACATTTAACACTCCTCGCCATTGAAAAGGGAGGATATGGATTGTAACTGAGTTCTAAAGCATATTAATAAAAATGTCTATCTTCCATATTGGATTTTTATTTGGTTTCGATTCGTTTATGCCTATTTCCTTTCATGCACTTTCAATTCATAGGATTTAGCGTTATCTTTTGTTTCGTTTACATCGCATCTTGGATTCTCATTTTTGTTTCCGTATTATCGTGCTTTCAATTGAAATCATGGTGGGACCCTTGTCCTCTATTTTTAAGATCAAAAATATGATCAAAACTTGATTGTTTTTGCTTGCAGGTACCAAGTTTTCAAACACTGGACTATTGTTCGTTCTAGCCTATGGCGAATATAAAGCTGGAATTCATCTTACCCAAGGACGAATGGGCATTTGCACCACCCTGTGATGAATATAGTTCTGTTATTCATCCCACCCAGGGATGAATAGCTCTCTGTGTAGTTTCAGGATAGAAACTCAGAACCAGTAGATTTGGGCAGAGAAGAGGTAGAGGTCCTGAACTCCTTCTGTCATTTTCTGTTTCTTGTTTTCTATTTTCTGGTTATTTACTTGCTTAGGGAAAGTTTTTTTTTACTGCATGCTTGCTTCATTTTATGCAAAATAAAAATAACCCCACACACCACATGGTAATTTAAACACCAAGGAGCTGGTCGTAAAACCCTAGCCCTTGATCAAGACCAATAGTGGATTTCATCACCACCTTGGCTTGAAATTTTGCATCCATAAACCCTGATTGCTACTGTTGCTAGATGTAAATCTTGATGAAAGATAACCAAGTGTAGCTGGGGTGATTCCCAGTGCATGAGGATAAGTCTTCTATGGTAGGTGTCAAAAATAGAGCGATTCCCCTTTCGTACCGCCTACGTTCCACGTACCATCTGCTCTCACATACCAATAGTTTCCCTCACATAAGGGCATGTATATAGAGAGGTTGGTATATCAGCCTGGAAATGGTATATCAAAGGGGCAACCATTTGTGAGAGTCATAAGAGCCATCATGTTGCATTTAAACGTTCTTTACAAAACTATCAAAACAAATCTCAAAACACACTAAACCAGGTTTAGGGCACACCTTTAATCTTTAAACGAGATAATCATTGCTTTGTGTGTGTGTGTGTGTGATCTTTTCTATTTAGTGTAAGCATAAAAATCATAAAAATAAATAAAAATCTATGCATCTTGTAGGAAAACACCACCATGGTGTACACTCGTAGCCAAGCCCAATCACGGGCAGGAGCTACGGAGAGTGTACAAGGGGGCACAAGTCACCTCCGCTATAGCCCCAAGGACTTGGTCATACCACCTTGGTGGCTCGACCCATAAGAGAGTCCACATCATGCCATTTTAGAATGGGACTATAGAGGTACCCCTTCGAGGGCCACTCTCATCCAACATAGACCCTTTCAGGAGGAGTCCTTACATGTGGCACTCGATATAAATAAGAAGGCTCCTTTAGAAGCTCGGTATGAGTGGCCACCACACGATGAAGTGCTAGAATAGCATAGGGTCCATGAGGAGATTCCACATGATTATCTCATCCCTCATTTACCCCCATCACTATTAGGAATAATAAGCCAAATCTAGAGCACCAGGCTCTTTTGGCAGGGCGAGCCAACTCTGCCTGCCCCTTTCACATTTATGAAATGGAAAATGAGGAAGACCATTACATTCCTCAAGAGCAATACACAACGTGGGAGCAATGCGCCTTTGCACCTGCTATCTACCAGAATCACCTACCGAGGCCAGAGCCTCGAGTGAATGCCACCAACCTCGACAGAGGGAAGTGACCTATAGAGATCTTGAATCATCACGATTGAGATAAATGTGTAGGAGAGGCATCTAGGCCTCCTAGACTCAAGATGGTGAAACAAATTGACTTGGTAGTCACCAGACATGCCACCTGCCAAGCGTAGATCACGCAGCTTGAGCAAGACCAATAACAACTAGAGCATCTATATCGTCTTAACAAAGAGCGCATTCAACGCCAAGTAGATGAGATGATCCATAAGATGATGTCTAAGAGGGTTCCAACCCCTCGCACCCAAAGAGCAAAACCATATGAGATGCATAACCCCTTGGTGTGAGATAGGTCCTCGTGACCTTACCAAGTGCTACCTCCGAGACCTCCTAGACCTAAGCGGGAAGCCACTCCTAGGAACAACTATGGGCACCCTCCGTGGGGACCCACCCATGGTTATAGGTCTCATCCAAAAACTCCTCAAGAAGCTTATGAGGAGTATGAGCAAGAAGAAGAGCAGGCTGAAATGCCCTACCAAGGCGGAGGGGCTGCTATCCGGCCACCCCTCCATAGGCCTCAAGTTTCCCACAACCCACAATAGGAGCAAACTAAGGAGGAAGAAATTAAATCTTTCGATGCATATAAAGTGCTACTAGAGTGCTTGGAGTCTATGGAGACCAAGAATTATGGTCCCCAAAATCCCACTTTATGCCAACTTCATAGTCATCCTGTGCATCCGTCAGTGTCGACACCCCCTTACCCTGAACACTTTAAACTACCTCAGTTGGCAATATTTAGAGGTGAGGAGGATGCCCAAGAGCATGTGACTAGATTCCTGAGCCAATGCTTCGGCATTCAGGACAATGATGCTTTGCTACTAAGAAAATTCATCACCACATTTGTAGGCCCTGCCTTGGATTGGTTCACTCAATTGCAAAAGCACAACATTAGTAACTTAGATCAGCTAGTGGATGCATTCCTCAAACGCTTCACCTTCAACACCAAGAAGAAGGTGTCACTAAGTGACCTAGCCAGCCTTAGGTAGTATGAGGAAGAAACCATGGTGGCCTATGTTAACCGATAGAGGAATTTGCTTTCAAAGATGCCCTACCTCCCTCTTATGTCCGACCTCACCCAAATGTTCTCAAAGAGCTATTTGAGATCGATCTCCATGCTATTGAAGCTATAGCAATATGCCACTTTAGAGGAAGCTCTGTGCAAGCCAGAATCATTTATGAGATCAAGATTCAGGATGGCGAGATAGCCAAGCAAAAGAAGAAAGAATGGTCTAAGAACACCAAAATAGGGACCATGCAATAGAAACTCGTTGCGGTCAATCAGGTTGCTATAAACATCCCCAAGCATGCACAAGCAACATAGCCCCAAAATACTAACTATCAGGTGGTGCCTCTTAACAGTTATGACCAAGAAAATTAGAGGCAAGAACAAAGTCAGTAGCATTGCCCTCTGCAAAAATTCACACCTTACACAGAGTCCAGAGACTCCCTGTTTGACCACTTGTCAGTGGCAAACTTGATTAACCTGTCCAAGATTCAACCCATAGACCCTAATGCACCAAAACCTAAGGGCTACAGGGAAGACTTGTACTGCAGGTTCCATAAACAGAAGGGACATGACCTTAATGCATGTTGGAAGTTTAAAGACTTGGTGCAAGACCTAATTGATAACAAGACATTAGTGGTGGATAATCCTGTGGCACAAAGCAATCAACAAATGGAGGTCTTCAAAGACCCCTTGCCTACCCATGATGCATAGGCAAATACCCTACAAGTCAATGAGGTCACACATAACTGCCCCATGCAGGGGTATGTAGGGATGATCAGTATAGTGACTCAGAATAGGATGTACCCAAGCACAACTGCTCCCACGATAGCTACAGGAGAGGTGCCAATAGTGTCACAACTACAACACCTTACACCACCTCCTCTGCCTAGACCAATGGCCACAATTCAGACCAAACTCACCCAGAGTTTTAGGACCACATCGGCTAGGCTGTCCATCTACAAGCTCATACAATAGTCAACACCCCATCGGGAGGCTCTAATGGAGATACTAAAAGCCATCGAGTTGCAGCCCCATGAAGAAAATTCCTTCAACAAATTTATGGGACATGTCAAACAATGCACTGATCTAGTCATCACCTTTCGAGAGGATGAAGTGAAATCAGTGGTTAATGACATGGTAGATCCACCCCTGCACATCATCACACGGGTCAACGAGATTCCATACAAGAGGGTATTGGTGGATATTGGCTCATACAGTAATATCATTACAACAGTGGCCTTGAAGCACCTAAAGCTGCCCGTATCTCACATAGTGGCCTCCACCTATACACTGCGAGCATTCAATGATGTAATATGCTCAATAGTTGGCACAATTGTCCTACCCATCCAAGTGGGACAAAAGACTATACCTACATTGTGCCACATCTTGGAGGGTGAGATGGCCTATAACATCTTGCTAGGTCAGCCATGGATCAAGGACATGAAGTGTGTCCCTTTGATAGCTCATCAGTGCTTAAAGTATACATTTGAATGGCAGGTGCATGTAGTCTCGACGGACTTAGAATCCTTCAAGTATTGCAATACAGTGCAGCTGATGCCACAATCAACCCTTCCATCAATGCATTTGGATTTTTAGTTGAATCCATATAAATAGGGTCCGCTTTTGCAGGCATCCCCGTTGACAAGTCCATCAAAATCCCAGCTGGGTCCATCTACATCGTCTGGTCCTTCACCAACGATGCCACCTATGGTGGACAAATAGAAGGACAAAGGGAAGAAACCTCTGGAAGAGGTGCAACCTCTGGAAGAAGCACCACCAACAGTCTCAACCATCTCTACTAAGGATATGCCTAGCATAATGGAAGTCAAGGCTCCTAGTTCACCCGACATGAAATGGACTCAGGAAGAACTTTCATTCCCTCCCCCTCAATCACCAAAAATCACTGTTGAAATGACCAATATAGGCCTGGGGGAGTATCCTATATGTAATATTGTAGCAACACCTGCACTGGAGTCCATAAAATACATGGAGAGACCTCGCCTCCCCATCGGTACTATTGTTCCTCTAGGATACCCACCAAATTAGACAAACTTTGTGTATGGGGGCCTTGATCATGGTATTGAACCATATGTGCAAGAGGACGAAGATGAAGAGCCCTTTGCAGAAGATGTCAACTATTTGTCCAACCTAGACTTCGCTTTGAGATATCTTGGCCAATGCAATTGGCATGGATATGGGTTAGGTAGATATGAGCAAGGAGTGCACGTTCATTGCCAACCAAGATACCAAATGCCATATGACAAGTCAGGAGTAGGGTTCAACCACCCTCTACCCTTGGGCATCTTAGTAGAGAACATGCAAGGCCTAGGGATAGGCAACAAGGGTGGATTGGCATTAGATCCGTATGCTAACCCTAACATGACATATACACTGGAGGATTATCTCTCGTTGTTGATAACCAACCTTGTTGACCTCAAAAACCCTTTCCCTTTGCTCGAGACAGGAGAAATTTTGAGAACCCACTTACAAGAGAGGTGTGGACAAGGTCAGGAAGGATCTTTAGAAGACGAGTCAGAATATGAGGTAGCACCATGGGACCCCTTTGAATCGGATAGCAATCACTCACAAGTGACCCCCATGGATGATTATCAGGAAAGCCTCTTGGCAATGTTCCCTTTGACGGCTCCAATAGAGCAAGTGCCACCTCAAGAAAATCAGGTCCCCTCGTAGAGAGTGAAACAAACCCAATGGGGCTAGATCAATCTACTCGAGCAAGACGAGCCTCTAATGTCATAAAAAGTTGTTGGAATCAATGAAGGCCTTTAGATTTCTGACAGTGATTATGAAGATGAAACTGAGATGGCATATCTTGATCACATGCGGTAGATGCAACAACAATACCCCTTGGATATTAATGACATATTTGAACAACTAAACATAAGGCCAGGGTATGAGTGGCACATAAACCCAGTACAGTGGAACCAGGTGTTGAATCCGCCACTTTGGGCATACGAAGAACACCTTCTGCCCAGAGACCCTATAGCGACATCAGTGTCGAGGGTAGACCCTATCTTACTATCCACACATAGGGCCGATCCATTCATGCCAATACCTCCAAAGCCAGATCCGAAGCACAGAGAACATCCAGAATGTCTGAGTCATCACACCCACGATAATGGAGACCAAAATCATTTCATCAACATGATCTCCATTGACTTAACCGCCCCCATCTACAATTCGGTCAATCCAACACAGTCATTGTATCTAGACAGATGCCATAGACAAGGATCGCATCAATTTACCACCATCCCCATCAGAGTACTGGCCTTTCGGTGAGATGCTTCATTTCACCCCAGGGCCAACATAGGATATCCTCCATGCTAAAGAGGAACCCGAGGTTCCCAACGTAGATTTAAACTCAACAAATGATATCCATTTGATCCCAACTCCACACCAGTTGGACGACGGATCCCACATGTTGGTTGAGGAAACAACTAACGTAGACATCGGCTCGGATCCAATGAATCAATAGATTATCAAGCTGGGGGTAAGTCTATCCCCTGAAGAGCAAGCCGACTACATTGCCCTTCTCAAAGAGAAGAAGGAGGTTTTTGCATGGTCCTATAGAGACATGTCGGGACTAGATCCGTAGCTAGTCATGCATAATCTAACGCTTGATCTAACAGTTAAGCCAGTTAAGAAAAAACTACGTAAGATGCACCCAACAGTGGCCTTAATGGTCAAATACGAATTACAAAAGATGTTGGATGCATAGTTTGTCATCTACATGGATTACCCACCATGGCTGTCCAACATGGTGCTCGTCAAAAATCTTGACTAGAGGATTCGCATATGCACTAATTTTTGAGATCTAAAAAAAGTGAGTCCTAAGGATGATTTCCCCTTGTCGAGAATCAACACATTGGTAGATGCTACAATGGGCCATGAAATGCTTTCCATCATGGATGGTTTCTCAGGATACAATCAGATTCATATCAATCCCAAGGACCAACTAAAAATGGCATTTACAACGCCTTGGGGGACATTTTTTAATAAGGTCATGCCATTTGGCCTTAAAAATGTTGGCACCACCTACCAACGTGCCATGAAATACATCTTCCACGATCACATGCACAAAAATTTGGAAGATTACATGGATGATTTGTTGGCCAAATCTCGTTTGTGACCAGATCATCTTGATGACTTAAGAAAAATCCTCGATTGCCTCATGGAACATAAAGTTAGACTGAATCCTAAGAAGTGCGTATTTGGTGTCACATCTAGAAATATTTTGGGTTTCATAGTCTCAAAGTGAGGCATCGAGGTGGACCCAAACAAAGTCAAGGCAATCCTTGAAATGCTTCCTCCAACTACCATAAAGCAGCTCAGAAGCCTATAGGGAAAGGTCACATCAATCAAGCGCTTCATAGCGTAACTATCTAACAAGTGTCGACCCATGAATAAATTATTGCACAATGGGGTAGCATTTCACTGGGATGACAAGTTCCAGTAAGCCTTTGATGATATTAAACAATACTTGGCTTCGCCACCAGTATTGGCACCACCTAGACTAGGAGTGCCATTCTACTTATACATCTCAGCTACTAAGGTGGCACTGGGTGCCATGTTAGCTCAAAAGAATGAACTTCACAAAGAATAGGCTATCCTATCTTAGCCACACCCTGGTCAATTATGAACTTAACTATGCATATGTCGAGAAGCTCTGCTTGGCAGTGGTGTTTGCTACCAAAAAGCTACGCCATTACATGCTGAGCAACATGACATATATTATGTCTAAGGAGAATCCATTGCGGTACATGATGAGTCATACTTATCATAGTAGCCACATGGCGAAATGGATCATGTTGTTGACGGAGTTTGACATCGAGTTCATTGGGAAAAAAATCCATTAAAGTTCAAGTCATAGTCGATCAACTAGCAGAGGCTCCTCTCGAAGATGATCAACTTCTGATCATAGAACTACCTGATGATGGGATCTTCCATGTCTCAGAATCACCAGATTTTGATGAGCCTAAGTCAGGCCGACATAACCCTATTTTTTGATGGTTCTAAATGTGAGCAAGGGGTGACACGGGAATTGTATTCTTCACACCACAAGGGGCTCCAATGCCTCTGTCATTTAAATTAGATTTCTCATGCACCAAAAACAATGCAGAATATGAAGCCTTGCTCATAGGTCTTCAGAAAACAATCACCATGAACATAAAATGATTAAAAATCTTTGGTGATTCACTGTTAATTGTCAACCAAGTCAAAGGGGTATTCCAATGTAAATGCCCAATTTTGTAGGCCTACAAAGCCCTTGTGGAAAAATTCTTGGAAAAGCTTGAATGGTACGACATCGAGGCACTCCCTCGATCATCGAATCATTTTGCGGAAACTATGGCCTCCTTGGGGTCACTAATCTTGCAAGACATTTTTGGTGATATGACAACCATTCAAGTCAAAACACTATCGCAATCCATGATGGAGCGTGCAAGCTTTGACTCAATGCCAGGAATCCACATGATCCAAATTGAAACATCCCCAGAAAGGTTCTCTCGAATCCACAATTGTCTGAATCATGCCAACTGGGGGTCCTTGTTCTCCCCTACTCCCCTTAATAGCAACACAATGCTATTCTTACAAGTTCTTTTTCGCTCAACGTTTGCTAGGGGTGAAATTCAAGAGGGAGTGGCTATTCATACCATCAAGGTTTTTGATCAGCAGGATTGGTATACACCCATAAGGGACTACCTCAAGTTAGGTAACCTCCCACTTGGATTCATGCATGCCACAAAATGATCATTCAAACAGAAAGCGGCTTAACATGTCTTTTTAGGAGACATTTTGTACCATCATAGCTATGAAGGAATCCTCCTTCGTTGCTTAGACAAGCAGGATTCCACTTGGGTGATTACCCAAGCACACGATGGTACATGTGGTGGCAACTTCAGTGGTATGGCCATCCCAAAGTGCATTCTTCGCATGGGCTATTATTGGCCATCTTTAGAGCAAGATTGTTGCACATATGTAAGGAAGTGTGTGAAGTGTCAACACCATGCAAATTTGATACACGTACCTTCTTAGGCCTTGCAGCCGATCCAATTGGCTTGGCCATTTTTGCAGTGGGGCTTAGATCTAATCAAAAAGATATCCCTTGCATTGTCAGGTCATCACACGTTTATCATAATGACCACAAAATACTTCAAGTGGGTGGAAGCAATTCTACTTACCTCTACGACTGGAACCCGCATTGTGGAGTTCATTTTACATAACATCATATGTCATTTTGGTATTCCATCTAAAATCATCTCGAATAATGGGACGTCATTCAAGAACAAAGACGTGTGTGCTTTGACCACAAAGTACAAAATTTAGCATAGTTTTTCAACACCCTATTATCCGTAGGCAAATGGGCAAGCAGAAGCGTCAAACAAAATGCTAGTTGCCATCCTCAAAAATATAGTCGCAGATAGTCATAAGGATTGGCACATTCAGATCCCACTTGCCCTATGGGCTTATTGCACTAGCATTCGAATTCCCACTAGGGAAACTCCGTTTTCACTGGTGTATGGCTCTGAGGCAGTAATGCCTCTCGAGTTGGAAATTCGTTCCCTACTCATATCAATGAAAGAGTTCATTGATGATGACACTATGCAACAGGCCCGGTTAGACCAACTTACATTACTAGATGAACGACGCGTTAATGCTCTTGAGAATTTATGTATCTATCAAGAGTGACTTAAGAAAGCATACAACATGAAAGTTCACTTGAGGGACTTTCGAGTTGGTGACTTGGTCTTAAAAGAGAACGAACATAACTCTAACTTGCCGCCCCATCTAAGGGACAAGTTCATGGCAAATTGGTTAGGTCCCTATGTAATTGACAGTAAAATAGGACCTAGAACATATCGGCTAGCCTCTCTTGACGGAGGCAAGGAACTAGAACCCTTGAACATCAGTCATTTGTGGCTATTCCATATTTAAGAGCCATAGCCCAAACCAAAAGCTCCAAGGATTCCCCAAAATTGCTTGGTCACCCCAAAATCTCCAAGGATTCCCCAAAATTGCTTGGTCACCCCAAAAGCCCCAAGGATTTCCCATAATCGCTTGTTCAACCCAAAAGCTCCAAGGATTTCACATAATCACTTGGTCAACCCAAAAGCTCCAAGGATTTACCATAATCGCTTGGTCAACCCAAACGCTCCAAGGATTTCCTATAATCCCTTTGGTCAAACCAAAAGCTCCAAGGATTCCCATAATCACTTGGTCAATCCCAAACGCCCCAAATGTACCCATCATCCCTTTGGTCAAACCAAAAGCTCCAAGGGTTCCCACAATCGCTTGGTCAAAAATAAGAAAATTAAAAAAAAATAAAATCATCAAAAATGACAAAAATTTGCATCTCATTTCCATGCATGCTCAAAACCATCACAACAATAAAGAGCTCTTTTGCATCTCATCTTCATACTCACAAAAATCAATCTATCAAAAACATAAAAATAATAGCTGCATTAAGCATCATATCCATACATGGCATATTTGTGGTCATACAGGTCAAAGGCACCATAGACTATAGTTACTCGGTAAATCCATCTCTTTCCACATGTCTCCACTCTATAAACAGTCCATAAAAAATAAACACCATTTACATATTTTCACCATATCATAGTCGGTTGTCTTCTAATGTATCTAGAGTTTTTGTCATCCAACTGTAATTAGCTTTCTATCCACATACTGTACAAATTCAGACAGATTTTACAAAGGTAGAGTTCTACTTGGATCACACCTTGTTACGTAGCATCCCAACACAAGTTAAAACACATAAAAATTCCCAAGTTGTGTGAACGAAGGATGAAACCTGTAAAGCAATCTAGGTCACCATAAGAGAAATGGTTATCTTGCTCATCCCCCTATGTGAATGACCCCAAGAATGCTGAGAGTTGGCAAAAGGACAAGCATCTTCCCTACCCAATTCCCCAAGAATCCCAAGTTCTCAAAAAATTGCAAACACCAACAAATTTTGCAAAAGTCAAAACTCCAAAAATTTGACATCACAACCAAAGTGCACACATCAAAAGGCACATACAATAGTGATTCTCATCACTCCATATTCAAATCCCTTGCTCAAAAGAAAAACAAAAATAAACAGTGATTTTCATCACTACAAAAGAGCAAGTATCCCAATACAATTGAAGAAAAGAAAGGAATCGAACTTGAATCCCTGGAACTATCAGCATTTAGAAGGTTATGAGGTAAACCTCAGTATCAATTTGGTGGATAACCTATCGGTCATTGGTGGCAAACCTCCCGCAATGACGATATATTTGTCACGTTAACTTGTGTGCAGATCAATGTTTGCATATGGATGAGCTAGTTTATGGTATCCTAGATCGCACCACAGACTAATCTTACTAAATACAACAAAGGAGTTAGTGGAGCTAATTAGGTGATCCTTAGTACAGGTTTGGTTGACAACCTATCTAGCACTGGCGGTATCCTAACAAATACCACATAAATGAACTCAATTGCACACAAAGGGATGTGAAATAACTTGGTCAAATACAAGTCTGATTCATACCTTGTTCAAAAATATTGTAAGATAAAGTATAGTCATGGCTAGTTAGTTAAAATAGAGCAAGATGTGGTACGTTAATGAATGAAAGAGAACTACGGTTCAAATTTTTTCTTGACATAGAATAAGTGAAACTTAGAAATTTAACCCAAACCTCCACCTTGCAAAACAGAATGGATTTAACATAGAAAACAAATATTTTTTTAAATTAAAACAACATCCAAGTTACAATACTAACCCCACTACGGGAGTACATGCATATGCATAAAATGCAGGATAAACTCAAAATAAGTAGTACACCGAATCTGTTGTTCGGTGCTGGAGACTACTTGGTTGCTAGTCTTATTCCACTAATATGCTCTTCGCTACACTTTCTCCCCTAAACTGTCACACTTACCTACAATGTTGAGGTTCCCAAAATATATAGCTGGGCATAGAAGACAAAAATGTAAGAAAAATTCCAACTACCTGCACACGAGAAATAAGTGTGACATCAAAACACTCCGGGCGAAAGTACTTCATCGTACGCTGGAAATAACTGCAGGCCAAATCACTTCGAGGGTGACAGGGACCCTTCATCGCTATTTTTATCGAATGATTCCTGCTCCTTTCCTGAGTGATTCCCAGAATCGCTCACCTCCAAATCGAAATTTAGCTAAGGATGAAATCCAGGTTTAATTTTTCTAACATTTTCATCATGCACAATCATTTTGCTTATTCACTCTTCGATTTTACTACTAATTTTTGTCTATCCACAACAAATATTTCAAAGTATGATCATCGTGGGTTTTACATTAGGTGTTATAAAAGAAAACTTGGGTAGCTGCAGTTTTTCTTTGACACCCTCTCGACTCTCAACTAGGGTAGCTACAATTTTGTTTTGACATGGCTATGATGACCAAAGCATTTTACATTCAAGAAAATCTCTTTAAAATTTTGGTCTTGGAGTAAAAGTCTTTTCCTTGAAAGCATCTACATCTATAAATTGTTATTAGTTGACCTATCTAATCCAACCCGAACTTTGGTTGTGCCAATGTCCACGTATTCCTTTGTTCCTCTCTTTTCCTCACCTTACGGTTTCCATGCATTCCTTTCAACCTTTTGTGAAAAGCAAAGTCATACGAATTATGCATAACTACTAAGAAATATTGCCTAACCCAACATACACGCAATCACAATTTCCCTGGTTGCACCCTTTCATTCGAAAAGTAACATGTCATCATTTTTTAGTTCTAGATGACGACCAAGTATCCATCACTCACATAAATGAGGTCTTCAAACTCTTTGACACTTGAATTTGAGCTTGCCTCCTTAATTTAACCAGACCGATATGGAAAAATAACCTTACTGCCTATTTTGTCTAATAAAATAATTATATGACAGCATGAGGTATAGAACCACAATCGTCATAAATTTAATATATATATTTTAAAGTTGTTTTTTTAATATAATAAAATAAATATTGTTAACATTATTAATAATTTATATATGGAGATATTTTAATTTATTAAAAAACATTAAAAATTTTAGAAGGAGAACAACAATTTCAATAACTTTGTAAAAAAAACTTTCTAATGCAAAACAAAATATTTGCTAAGAATAATAATTTTCTATTCTTCGGTTTTGGCAGCCAAAACATATTTTAATTATGTTAAGATAGTAGTAGTTGAAAAAATATAAAAAGACAAGTCATATGTATTTTTAATTAATTGCATTTTGTGATTCATAGAAGGTGAATCATCACAATTTTTTATGGGTGATTTTTTAACTCATGGATGAGGAACCATCATATTTTGATGTGGGTGATCTTTCACATTCAATACAATAAATTTTTATCACATAAAAAATATTATATAACAAGAGGTACTTTTTATAGTAAATGTTGGACATTTGAGGTAATTTGAAGCATTTTATGTTGTCATTGATGTCACATGGATCACATTTGGTTTTGGTGGCCAAAATATTTCATAAATAAGCATTTATGATATTTTGGAAAGCATGGCTATTTATAAGGTTTTTATGAAAACCAAGGTAGGAAAAATAAAAGGTTTTATTTAAAACCATGGTAGGCTTATGTGGAAAGGGCTTTTATTAAAAGCCAAGGTGGAATTTTGTTCATCGAAAAAGGACCTCCAGTGATGAAGATATTAAAGTTTAAAGTTTAAGTTTAAATTAATGGAGGGCCGACCTATGTGCAATTAATGGAGGTTGGCATATATATATATATATATATATATATATATATATATATATATATATATATATATATATATATATATATATATATATATATATATATATATATAAAGGTTTCAATTTATTTTGGAAATGGGGCATATTATATATCGTTGAAAAGCTTATTTTGAGGGCTATTTGAATAGATTATTTAGAAATAGAAATAAGGTGTGTGTAAAGAGATATTTTTGATTTTAAAAAGGGGTTCCAAAAGTGAAGTTTGCCTTGTTATTTTTCAAGAGGAGTAATTCTTTCATGAGATGACAAGGTATACATTATTGTGATTTATTTTATTTTATGGTATAAGTGGTTTTGGGAGTGAAAATGTTATGCAATGTTTTGTTTTATTTTATTTTATTTTATGGTACAAGTGGTTTTAGGAGAGATAAGGAAGTTGTGCAATTAAAGGCCTTGGTTATGATTATTGAAAAGTGGAGTAACGTTTATTATTTTATGATCTACTAACCCTTGTGAAGATTGGCAAAAGAATTTTGTGATTGTGGCTGATTTACAAGAGGTTTTTTCATATTCATAAAAGGTATGGGCACATTCTCCTATTGATTATTTATGGTGGTTGATTTCTGAAATATCATTAGAGGGAAAAAGATTGTTTGTGGTTTCCTTTTCGAAAGTGGTTGGTTGAATGCTTCAAGGTTTAAACCTTGTGTTATAAGCATAGTGGTTGAAGCCCATTGGTTGTAAAATAGATTGAGTTAGAAAAGAACATGAGTATCATTATTATGTGAGAATTATGGTTGAGCATTATTGGAAATATTTGAGTTGGTTGATATATACTTGGACTAGGGTTGCATGAGAAAGAGTTATCCCTTGTGATGATTTATTGAGTTGAGATTAAGGTTAGAACATATTGAATATCTAAAATTTCTCTTTATGGTTCTACAAGACTTGAGTTGAGTTGAGGTTGACTTGAATTGAGTTGAGGTTTATTTGATTTGAGATTGAGATTAGAACATATTGAGTCTCTAATAATTTTCTTTATGCTTATATGAGTTGATTTGAGTTGAGATTGATTTGAGTTGAGTTGAGTTGAGATTGATTTGATTTGAGTTGAGTTGAGATTGAGATTAGAACATATCGAGTCTCTAACAATTATCTTTATGCTTCTATGAGTTGATTTGTGTTGAGTTGAGTTGAGATTGAGATTAGAACATATTGAGTCTAACAATTATTTTTATGCTTCTATGAGTTGAGTTGAGTTGAGTTGAGAGCATTGTAGATCATTGTTGTCATTCATTGAAGAGTGCATTGCCATTCATTGTTGATTTTATCATTAATCTTTGCCTTGATAGATTTGTGGATGATATTTGAGTGCTACTTGAGCATGATTGGTTGAGACTTTGAGAAGGCATTTGGGATAGTTTTGTGGGTAGATTTATGGATAGATTTGGGATAGTTTTGGACAAGTTCTTAGTGAGCTTGTTGGAGCAGATTTGAGCAAGTTCTTGGTGAGCTTGCTAGAGTAGATTTGGAAAAGTTCTTAGTGAGTTTTTTGGAGAATATTTGGGCAAGTTCATGGTGAGCTTGCTATAGCAGTTTTGGGTAAACTCTTGGTGAGCTTGCTAGAGCAATTTTGGACAAGTTCTATGTGAGCTTGTTAAGTAGGTTCTATGTGAGCCTATTGAGTAGGTTTTTAGTGACCCTATTGATAGAGCTTTGGAGGTGATAGAGTATAGAGGACACAATCTCAATGGATAGAGATCCAATAGCTAGCATAGTTGAAGATAGATATGAGTGAGGAGTCTTCAAGTGGAGAGAGGTCCACCAATCAGTGTAGCAGAGATACAAAGTCTTGTAGAAGATCACATAGCCAGAGTAGAAGGAGAAAGAGTTCTCCTATGGAAGAGATCTACGAACTTGAGATTAAGGGATCAACATCTCCTTTGGATAGAGATCCATAAACTTTGTAATTGGGAGTTATTCCCAAAGATATTGATTAAGAAAGTTTTAGTAAAATATTATATTCATGCAGTAGCCCATATTGGGTGAACCACATAAATTGTGGTGTCTCTATTGTGTATGGTTTTTGTGCATTGCTTTGATTACTACTATTGATACTGCTATCTTTACACAACATAATATTGGATTGGAAGAAAAAGTAAAAAGTGGTCTTATAATGTTAACCCCCACTCTTAGTGTAAGCTTGTGTTCTTTAGTAAAAGTATAAACAATAGATACAATGTTATAGCCTCACATATCTTCTTAAATATTTTTGATCTTGCACTCTATATTTTTAGTAATAAAATCATTATATTAACTTGCTTATCTGCATTTAATTTTTGGTACATTATGCTCCATTATTTTGTGAATTGTAATATTTCACAGTCCTCTTTAAACTTGAATTTTAAGTTTTAAATAAATTAAAATCAAGTCTTCTACACCGTAAATGGCTAAACCACCAATATACACATAACAAATATTAAAAAATTTTATGTCTCAATCATAAGGAAACTTGTCAATCAACCAACCATAGCAACCATTATTGGAGCAATGAATAGAGTATAATATTACATTTGAAAACCACCAAACTACCTCTCACATTACTAACATGAACTCATTTTTGGACAAACAACAAATAATAAATCTTAAAGTTTAAACTTTTGTATGTTGATGAGAGTCCAAAGAACTCACATGTCACCTATACTTTAGAAATATGAAATTGATAAATATTATTTAAAAAAATCATCCTTTATATAAAGAAAAATATATATAATTTATGTTATAATTATTTTTTTAGACACCAAAACAGCACCAATCCGATTATGTGACTGCGAACACTGATCGCTTTGAAAAACACAACCCCCAGGGTAGCCCTCAGAGGTCAAACAGTGGTCTTAACAACTTTCATAGCAATTTTGTGAGGTCAAGAAGCAATTTGGCACACTTAGACACTTTGCCTAGTAATCGTCTCACCCAGGGACGATTGCTAACTTGAAATCGTCTCACCCGGGGACGATTTCTGAAATCGTCTCCAGTAAGGATGATTTCCAAGTTTAACGGGCAAAAAGACAAATGAGGCCAAGTGGCAGCCCAGAACAGTCGATTGATGACTCCTACCTCGCACGCATGTGTGAGTGGACAAATAGGCCGTTTGAGGACTGTCACAAGGGCGATTATGAAAGCCCAAGTCAATGGAGGACTCCCCTCCCTCATGGGAAGACAAGACTGCCACATGGCGCCTATGACCAACACATGGCATTTGTGCTTCCCTCCCAAAAGAGACCCCTTGGGTCTATAAAGGGTGAGACTTTTATCACCCAAGATATACAGGTTTAAGGAGTTTTCAAGCAACGAAGTGCTGCTGAGTTGAAGACCCACTTGTATCCCTTTTGGTTCACCTTCCCACATCCACAAATCTCTTTTGCAAGGGAGGTTGTTGGGTGGCTTTTGGAATCTTGAATCGGACCTAAATCCAACACATGGACACCTGAATCAACCAATTCACCGACCCCCCAAATCCTAAGAGGTTTTGGGCCCATCCCTAGTGGATTGGCACTGGAATCAAGTGCCAACGGTGGGAGGCCCACTTGGGCATCCCCGCACTTTTCTTAAGTTTTATTTTAGAAGCATTCTAGTTTATTTTCTCATGCTGCATATTGTGTTTTCTGTTTGGTGAATTCATAGCTGTAATTTCATAACCTTTGATCAGATTCTAGTATGTTTTGTGTCGTTTTGTAGTTTCACTAACTTGCAGGAGGCGATATCAAATTCCCAAGGGTAGAGGCCAAATTGGGAGAATCCGACCATCTGGGTCGTCCCAAAATGGCCCCAATTACATAACCCCTCTATCTGCAGGTGTTTTGGAGACCTCGGGAGTCGACATTGGAGCATGTCAGTTTGGCTTCCCCAACACAGAAGAAATCGTCCCACCCAGGGACGATTTACAGTCAGAAATCGTCCTACCCGGGGACGATTTCCGATTGAAAGCAGATTGGCCGACTGTATCAGTGGCAATGGCCTGTTGGTAACATTTTCTATCTTCTGGCAAGTTTTCAGGTTGTTTAGAATCATTTTTTTTATCGTTTTAGATAAATGTTTGCATGCATCTTTTGATGATTTTAAAAGAACGAACACTTTTCACTTGCAGCAGGTGCTACTGACATCTTGGTTGTTTCTTTGTTTGCAGGAGAAGCAGCGGAGGTGAAGAACTCATCGACATCAGCGGCGGCATCATCTTGGCCCGCCCATTGCAATCGTGGGCACGTGGAAAGAGGAACATTGAGTGATTGTAATCGAATTCTTTTAACGCTCCTAGCCCCCGAAAAGGGAGGAGACATCATTGTAACAGAGATCAAGGTATATTAATGAAAGGGCTGTGTTTTCTCCATTTGCTCGTGTCTCTTCCAATGCGTTTCTTTTCCATTTCATGCACTTTACGTTTCTAGGACTTAAGCGCATTTGGTTTTGGTTATATTGCAATTAGTGTTTCCTTTGCCCGAAATCTCGTGCTTTCAATTTTATTATCCATTTAATACTATTTAATTGAATTTTTCAAATGATTTTGTATTGGTAAAGACACTTGTTTTAAATGTAAATAAACTTACAACATTTAAGGTAAAAAAAATTATTTATTTTATATATAAATTTTTTATCCCACATAAAAATTAAATATTATATATTTAAAGATCATTAATTTTATGAATTCTTAAATTAAACCTTAATATTTTTATGAGATAAATTTTCATTTAAAATGTATATTATAAAATGTAGTTAAGCTACCTCATTTGTATCCCTTAAATATATTTAAAAACCCTTATTAAAATACCTCCCTCCATGCGTATTTTATTATATTATTTAATTAACCTGACTTATTTGTATCCCTCAACTGTTATTAAAAAAACATATTAAAATACCTACTTCCATGTATATTTTATTAAAACCTAACTTAATCATTTTTCAAAAAGTTATAAAAAAATATAATTCTAAGGACATGTAAACATATCTCACATCATCTAAAGTTACTTTGACGTTATTTTTTTTCATCGACATTAGTGTCACTAATATTCTATATTTTTAATGTGCTTTGAGGCGACAACCTTTCTACACTCAAAATAACGTTCTGTATTTTGTCTTTTTCTTATCAAATGTTGTTTCTATGTGGTATATTTTTATGCAGAAAATTGAACTTTTAAGTTATACAAATAAAGCGATACATCGTATTAAGAAAAAAACAAACAATAGTTTTCTATGCTTGAAGTAGGCAGAATATGGTAGGGTTAAAGAAGTCATCTGGAGGCGTCTGCTCTTCGTTGAGATTAGAAACGTGGAGAGAGGGAAACAGGTAATAAAAAGAAATAAAAAAAAAAATCTTAAAAAGAAGAAAAAATAAATAGAAAATGAAAATCTTAAATACAGTGGTTAGAGTGGAGAGGTACCACACATTACTATCACCTCTAAAACCTTATTTTCTCAAGGCAAAATGCTACTCGAAGGATATGTTGTGTCAGACTAGATCGTAGGATATTGGTCATTACTTCAGGTCTTGGACCGACTTGTTCAAGACATGGACGTGTTTGGCAAAGTCTTATAGTCTTGCTACAGGAGTCAATAAATATCTGTAGATGCCCGAGTCTCGGGGTCAGGTAGACTATGAGGCCTATCTCGCCCGAGTCTTGGGGTCAGGTAGACTATGAGGCCTATCTCGCGGGTCTGATATCAAGTGTAAAACATCATCATATAGTTCAGAGAAGTTTCAAAGATGAGATGAGAATCGAAAAAAAAATTGTTCAAAGGACTTCTGCCAGGTCAACTACGGCTTTGCTTGTCCCCGGAATTAAGAATTAATTCAACTAGCCAAAATCTTACTCTTCAAAAGAATACTCGCTCCCAGTATACCATAGATAGGGTACGCCGGAGAGGAAATTAAAAATACTTTATTCATTCTTTCTCTTCGCTCGAGTGAGCAGACGAACCACTAATCCCATGGAAAGCGGAGCAGACGAGTTGCTGATTGGAAGGAAGAGAGAGAGATATGGACAAGAGAAAACGGCAGTCACCGATCGCCATTTTTCTGGTACATCTTCCTAGCCCTATTTTTTTTTTTCATGGTATTCAAACTAGTCATATGCATTGTAATTCAATCCTCCTCGAATGCAAAAACATTTGTGGCAAAATTCTTCTTTGTTTGCTTTTGTTCTCTAAGTAAAATTTCTGCATTAATTCATTATTGCAGGTTTGAGTCAGATGGATAAAAAGCTTCTGCTATCAACTTGCCTGGAATAAATAAATAAAAGGGACATTTGTGTATACATTATAGTCCATATTCACTTTTACCTTTATTTTTATATTGGTGCATTCTCTGGCTTTTTGACATTTCAATTCACGCTAGTATACCAGGACAGCCTTGTATTATGTACCAACATTACAGCAAACTGCTAATTGTTCGTGGTATGCAAATTCTGAAGTACAAACCTGGAATAATTGACTAAGCAGGTAGATGGTTTCTAAATTTATTATTATTATCCTTTTAAATAAGGATTGATTTGGTTACATCTACACTAAATGATTTCTACTTTTTATAAGGTTATATACTTAGTAATTTTTTAGAGCTCCTTGAAATTTTAGAATAAATTAAGTTTAATGTTTTTAGTAATAACTGTTAACGAATCGAATCTAAAACAACATGCAATGTGAAATAAGGTTTGAAGTAAACTTATAATCTGATTTATAAATTATTTTATTATATTAATAAGTAATATATGATCTTGTTATAAATATCATATATCATTTCATTATCTGAGAACATAACAAGACCAAACAATCTTATAGTGTGACCAAAACACAACTCTTGTATTCAACAACAAGAGCTAAATACAAGACTAGTGGGATGTAATATCAGGAAGTTAGTACCTTGTATAATTACAAATGTCTATAAATTTTTTTAAAGTCAACTTATTTTTCCCAATGATTATAAGGATTTCATATCAATCCCTTCAAAGATAATATATTATGATCATATGCGTATTTTGTGAACTATTGTTAATAGTGCAACTATTGATTTTTTTAAGAAATATTTTTGGGACTCTTTTTTAGCTTAAAGAGAGTTTTTTTATTGGTAAATAGTGTTTTGTCAAATTCATGTTGTACTTACAACATGAGCTTACTCCATTTCCTAGTATTTTTAAGTTTTGCATATGTCATTTCAATGGATTCAACCTTGGGCCTTCAGTTTGAGAGGTCAAGTTCATCTTATAACATTTGATCATAGAGATACATTTTTAGTTTAGAAAATCGTGGACGCTTATTTTATTTTACAAATACTATCTTTAAATTATGGCCATGTATAGAATGATATTAATATCTAATTGTATGCCTACCCTCTTTCTATAAATTATGGTCAAATGTAGAATGATTTTAATATCTAATTTTATGCCTATCTTCTTTTCATTTTTCATTTTTCGTATACTATATTTTATTGATGCAATTAAACTATTACTAAGAACCAACTTTAGGTTTAGTCCTTTATTGAAAATTAGCTTTCCTAATTTATAACATCATTACTACTCTTTAATTATTTTGATTCTTCTTAAGTTTTAAGTTTAAGTATGTGATAGCTTTTATTTATAAATGTATTATGAATTTATCTAAGAACAATAAATTCTTCCAAGGGTGTTTTAAATGACCTAGAAAAGAAATAAACATCTCCTTTTCACCATTGAAACATATTTCTCCTTTGCTCTAAATTTTTTTATTCTTCTCACACTATTATCCTTTAAAATGTAATGACCCTCATGTTTCATAGAACAATGATGATCACAATTCCTTTATATAATTATCATTATTTATCCTTATGTTATTCTCTATCTTGATATTCATCAATCTCCTTGTTCACATAAGAATATAATCCTTAAATGATCAAATATTTGTTAAATTGATATATAGACAACATAGTATTAGATGGACCTATCGTGGATGACTTGTTTGTAGATTACATAATTTTTAACAACCTTATTTGAGATATCTTGTATTAGATAATCTAAATATGATTCCATTAAATGATCCTATGATAACTTCAATAGATTATGAATGATAACTCTCCTATTAAACTATATTTCATCAATAATTTTTTTGGATGAGCCTATAGTATCTTCCACATATTACTATATATTCATAGTCACAACTAAGATTTAGATAGATACCTCAATGTGTCAAAGTAAATAAAAATATATACACTTTTAATTTATTATTTGTTAACCTTCCTCTATTCTTTTAATTTATTATTTGCTAACCTTCCTCTATTTCTTTCAACAATTAGACGTTGGTGATTGATCATTTATATAATCTAATATCTCTAATGTAATGGATAAAATTTGTACGATGTACTTTCAAAAATATGACAAAAACTTATAGATTGGTTCTTGGGTTTGTAATGGGGATGTTGAATTACTATTTTACAACTTATTACATTAAAGCAAAGTATTAAGCTTTTTCTCTTTTAAAAACATCTTCTTTGTGTGGCCTTGAACTCTTTACATAGTTATTTGAAAGTTGAGTTTTTAAGTTGAACTACCACACCATATGATTCTAACACCTTAGGCTCCAAATATAATAACATGGTCCTTTTGTATCTAAACAACAATCAAAATTTCATAGATCATCAACAAAAGAACATAGTAACGCACATAACCTATCAAATATACATTTCACATAAATCATGGTTCAGGGTTGTATTTATAAAATATATTTTATTATTTATTTAGGAATACAAAACTACTTTTTGAGATACCTTCTCTCCTTTATATCCTTTATCTCATTTCCCCGCTTCTCTACACTCTAAATTTTGCTTCTTATTTATAAGGATAAAAAAGGTAATGCCTTGCTAGATACACATGTTGGTTGAACTACTAGTGCCAACTAAGCATTCCTATCCGTTCTTTCACATGAAGTTTCCATAATTTTGCATAGAATATCTAGTTATTGTTTACTTGTAAGTTTACCATGTGGATGCTCCCACACTATACTCATAAGGTAAAAAATAATATTTAATGAACATTATTAAAGTCTTCAATGGATACTTCATACTTGATGATCTTAGAAGCTGATAACCATGTTGTTGCATCAATATCTTGGTTCTTCCACTTAACTAGATATTCATGATATGATTTTCCTCTTGTCCTTCTCACTGTTATAGAATCTATAATGGGTTAAATTTGATCTTGTTCCTTCTATGAAAACTATGTTATCCATTTATCTACTAGAATGTTAGTTGTATGATATTTCTCCTCATTTTTAGTTTGACCATAGTATGAATATAGTTTATCTACATTAAAGACTAAAAAATGTTGATCCTTTTTAGAAGTTTAATTTTATTTCATTGGTGATAAAATTCTTCAAGAAATTACATGGTCCAATCCTCTTCTAGTTGAGCTTGTTGTATGTGCCTTTGAGAAATTGTTTCTTCCATAAATACATCAAAAATAATTATACATCCTAGAATTCGTGTGTTTTATGCTTGAGGTTAGAACATTGCTTATATTTCATGATATTATTTTCTAAATCAGCCTTCACTTCTTGATGTAAGTCTTGCATATACTCAACAAAATCCTCCACCAAAGCACTAGGTTTTTTAGTTTTACACCATAACTCATCAATACATAATTTAAAATGGACTATAGGTTGTACTTCATTTCAATAAATTATTAAATGTAAATTTTTCTTGTTCCAATATAGTATCTCATAATTTTGGCTTCTTTCCAACTAGACATCATAGCAAACTACCAAGTCTTATATTCATGGTATCAGTCTATCTATATTTTTGTAGGTGATATGCTAAAAAACTAAATTTAATACCCAAATTCTTCGATAAGGTATACTAAAAATGACCAATGAACTTTGTATCTCAATATGACATAATGCTCTTCAAAAAACCATGCAATATTATAACTTCATGAAAGAATAAGTCAACAACATGGGTAGCATCATTTGTTTTCTTGCAAGATATGGAATATACTATATTTGAGAATTTATAAACAACAACAAAAATGGAATCATTAACCCTTTGCCTCCTTGGTAATCCAAGAACAAAATCCATGTGCCCATCCTCCAACAACCTTTCTGGTATTGGTAATGGTTGATATAACCTAGTATTTTGACTTTACCACTTGGTATGCTAACAAACCCAATAATAATACATAAATATTCTTATATCTACATTCATTCTAGTACAATAGTAACTTGGAAAAATTTGACTCATCATATTTTCCACTCTAAAATTTATAGTAAATCCTCTGCTATGCTTCTCTCTTATAAATAATCCCTATGGAACTTCTTGGTATGCACAATTGCTATCCCTTGAATAATCCTACCTCTCAAATGAAGTAATCCAACCATGAAATCCTATAACATGTAGTAGTATTAGTGAATATTGCCCAAGATTCCTTGAAATATATATCATTAGAATAAAGCTCCTTCATGGCTTCAAAACTAACAACTTCAATCTGAATTATGTTTACCAACAATTTTTTTGCTCAAAGAATTAGGCACTTGATTTTAATGACCATGTATGTGCTTAACAAAAAATGGATATACCTACATAAATTCTACCAAATTCACATGTCTTTGATTTAACTTACTTTGATTGTTAATAAACTAGAGCACATGATTTTCTATGAATAAGACAAATTATTTAGGTAACAAATAATGCATTCATTTCTTTAAGGCTTGAATAATGACATAAGACTCTCAGCCCTATACTAAGTACTTATTCTATGACTTATTAGGGTACATTCATAACCCTTATTGGGAAATCAAAAAACCCAAGTACAACAATTCCTCCTTCATAAAACTACATTTATTCAAGTTATCTAGCATATTTTCTTCCCTTAGTCTTTGCAATACCAATCTCAGATGTGACAAATGGCATTTCTTGTTGTTATTAAATATTAAGATGTCATCCCAATAGACAACCATAAAATTTCTAAGAAATGGCTTCAACACTTCGTACATCAACTACATAAAGGTATACGATACATTTATCAATATAAATGGTATAATTAGCCATTTTATTAATTTATATTTTATCTTGAACACAATTTCTACTCATTTCCTTCCCTAATTTAGATTTGATGACATCCACTCTTAAAATCTGTCTTTGTAAAGTACATTACTCCACTAAAAAAATCCATCAAATTGGCCATATGTGGTAATGGGAATTGATAATTTATAGTTATCTTATTGATATCCCTCAAGTCTATACACATGCACCATTATCCACCCTTCCTTAATGTAAGTATGACTAGGATTGCACATGGACTCAAGTTTTCCTTGATCAACCACTTGTATAACAAATCTTGAGCTTGTTTATTTATTTCTTCATTCTTTATTGGCATCATTCTATATGCTGACCTATTGGGAAAACTCAATCCGAGAACAAAATTCATGTTATGACCAATAATTCTTACCATTGGTAATCTATTTGGTAATTCTTCCAACAAAAATTATATACTCTAGAAAATACTTCACCTCACTTGGCATATTTTCCTTCCTATCTACCATCCCATCCTTTGTGGGTTTAGTAATAAAGGAAAAACATACCTTCTTCTTTGTCATATCTTTAAAAAATCTAAAATCAAACATATTTTAGGACCATTACCGTATCTCTCATCCTTGTCCTTCAAAAGACTCAGTACATACTTCTTTCTATATTTCATAATGGTGTAGGTGCTTTCCCTACCATCATGTACTTCCTTCATATCTAATTCCCAAGATCTCCCCAATAATACATGGCAAGTGTTCATAAGCATGATATTGAATAAGACATCATCATTGTATAATCCTATTTAAAATATCACCTTACATTGTTCACGAACTAAGATCTTGTGCCCATTTTACAACCAAGATATTTTATAGGGTTTGGGGTGTGCTATCCTCCTTAACCCTAGTTTTTGTACCATATTGATAGATACTAAGTTATCCATACTTCCACTTTCTACTATGACCTTGCAACATTTACCCTAATTTACATATTATTATAAACAAAACTTCTCTTTTGTATAGGTGCACACTCCTTCTATGGATTCAATAGTACTCTCTTCAACATGAGAGATTCTCCTTGATCAAGCTCTTCTACATGCTTTGGGAAATCAAAACTTTATTCCTTTGCTCATACAATATAGTTTCTGACATCCTTTCCCTTATTGTTTCTTTGTTGCATAGTTAAACATTCAAATTCTTGATGATCATCTTCTCTACATTGATAACATATTTAAGATAATTCTCTACCCCTTCCTCAACCAAAAAAACCTCTTCCTTAAGAGTCTCCATCTTCCTTGGTGTTCTGGTTGAAATTACTATGAGAAGTACTAGGTCCTCCTTATTTCTATTATCCTCTTCCACTATTTTTTGTCCTTGTCCACATGAGAAACTTCCTCTCTATTTTATTATTTTTTTGCTTTCATAACAACTTCTACTTTGTACTTAAGACATATTGGTAGGCTTACTCTACAATCCTTATCCTTATCATACTAAATTCATCTTGTATGGACATTCAAAATCTATTTATGTACTTTGATACTTTCTCTTCATCATCTTCCATATGTTTGACATGAACGGTAAACCTATAGAATTCCTCCATGTACTCCTTCACACTCATCATTTTGTCTTTGGTTCTACAATTTCCTAAAAATGCCCAATTATTAGTTTAATGCCATAAATTTAGTCTTTAGTTTGGCAATCATTTTTTCCCATGTCTTAATCCTTTATTTTCTTTTACTTCATATTTTATTTTATGCATGTTTCCACTATAAGGATGCATACCCTTTCAACTTCATGGAGTTACATTTCACCTTTTTGGGGTCTTTTATTGATTCAATATCAAAATACTTATCCATTTTGATAATCCAATCTATAAGCTCCTTTGGATTCAAGCTTCCATTGTATGATAAAGTTTCTATCTTCAGTTTATGACCCATTTAAAAAATTAACAAGGTCATTTGATACTTTGGTTCTCCCTCTTTCTCTTTATTTTGAGCTCCTATATGACCAATATTATCTTCTTCATTGTCATTAATTTCCTCTATATTAATACTTCTTCTTTGAGAGGTTTCGATTGCTTCAAGTTAGATGATAACTCTCCTTAGAATTTTAGCTATATCTATAGTTTAGGGTCCTCATGGTGTCCCTCTTTCCCATTGTGCCATCATTCATTTGGCACATATCATGTCTCATAGATCTTGCTCTAATACAAAATTGATGTCACACAAAATCCACACACTTCTCATATGACCAAGCATGCACCTTTCTAATTATTTAAATCTTTCAATTATACAATTCACCTACAATGCCTAGGTACTTGTATGACATCCTTATGTCATAACAATGTATGACCCATTTTCTCATCATTCGAATACTTTCAACTATACAATAAATTTATTATCTATAGTTTTATAGCGTATTCTTTTTATAGTTTTTGTTATTGTACAATTATGTGATTCAGTATTGTACAAATTATTTATTATCTCATAACATTCCTGTATTACATTGAATAAATTTTTATTATTTAATGAGCCTTCCTTTCAATAATTTAGCATTGGTGAATGGTCACTTGTATAATCCAATATCTTTGATATAATTGATAAAATTTGCATGATATGCTTCCAATATATGACAAAAACTCATGGATTGGTTCTTGGATTTTTAATGGAGATTTTGATTAACTTTTTCATAGCTTCTTACATCAATGCAAAGTATTCTACTTTTTGTATTTAAACATCATATCCCTTTGTGTGGCTATTAACTCTCTACGTAGTTGTTTAAAATATGAATTCTTAACTCAAATTACCATACCCTATGATTTGACACCTTAGAATTCAAATTAAATAACATATTCCTTCTCTTTCTAGACTCTAACTGAAGCTTTCTAGATCTTGCACATAAAAATATAGCAATGCACACAACCTACCAAATATACATTTCATAGAAATCAAAGTTCAAGGTTGTACTGATGTATTATTTATTTAAGAATTCAATGCTAATTTTTAGACTCCTTGTCTCCTTTCTCTCCACTCTCTCCCCTCCTCTATGTTGTACATTTTATTTCTTACTTACACGTATAAAAAATCAATGACCTCCTAGCTATGAATGTTGGTTGAAATGTTAGTGCCACTTGAGCATTCTTATCCATTCTTTTGCAAGAAGTTTCTAATCTTTTAGTGCCACTTGAGCATTCTTATCCATTCTTTTGTAAGAAGTTTCCAACATTTTATATGGAACGCCCAATTCTCACTCACTTATCCATTTGCCACATGAATGCTTCTACATCATTTAGCTTCATTCATACCTTACTCATTAGATTTTGTTTGATTCAATATCATTTTACATTTTTCTATAGTAGACATCATGCTTTCAACACTTGTGATAATGAATATCTATAATACAAATAACCTATCTTTATTCAATAACTACCTAATGTTAAAACAATGGTTTACCAACTTGAATATCCTTTAAACTTAAAATACCTTAAAAAGCATTCTCCTAAGTCATAGTGCTCGTAAATACTTAATAAAAATGATGTTATCTATCTTAATTTTAAAAAATGCTTTTTGGTGCATATAAAGTTACAACATAAAATCAGGTTAAAATCCCAAGACAAATTTATATTTTAAAAATATTTCTATCATTTTAATTCAAACAATTAATAAACGGTATTATAATATAGCATAAACGGAGAATACTTGATATATTATAGTTAAAATCTTAGCTTTATTGCCATTTTAAATTATACCATAATCAAAAGTATGTGCAAAAACAATGCAAACAAAGAATTAAAAAAAAAAAGACAATATCGGTTAGCGCCGAAAGATACGAATCGTGTAGTGGTCACAGACACTAAAAAAAATAGTGCTCAAATATTCACAATCAACTGCATCGATCAATATGTTATGGGATTTTTTATTTTTATTTTTAATTTAATCACAGAAAAATATTATAATTTTTATTCTTATGTTCACCGTAAGTAGTGTGAGGTTTTTACTGCCGTTTCTCGTATAGACAGTAAACAAAACGGTTTCTCGTACTTACGATCAAAAGAAAATATTATGGAAATGTGTAAAAAAGAAAGGCTGGCTGCATCAATATATAGGTAACCCTTGCAATTCTAAGCTTATCGACAATTGCGGCAGGGGGACGCTGCATCAACCATATAGAAACCATAACACCAAGGATAATAAGAGAACTAATATACGACTACCTCTTTCCACCTATCTGAAGACAATGCAGTATACAGACAAAAGACATGACATAGATGATACAATGAGGAGAGGACATTCATGAATAAGTCTGTTTAAGAAATAAGCGACATTGTGTGCATTTAGATGGAATTTTTTTAAATGTAAAAAATTATATTGGTAGAACAAGAATTAAATTATAGTTATAGGTTTGTTATTTTTAGTCAGATTTGGATTAACATCTAAAAAAAATTAGAGTGTCATCTATTGAGCAGAAAATTTGAACTTTTTCATTTCTATTTTACACTGATCTTAATAAACTTAGAAGAACCAAAAATGTTGAAAAAAAATAAAAAATAAAAAATAAAACTAACTGTTCATCCTCTATTAATTCATAAAACTCAACAGACTCTAAAACCTATCTTCATCCTAAATCTTAATTGAAATGACTTGTCCCTAAAACAATGAAATAAGGTAATTACTTTAACGAATTGGTATATGTGTATTGTTTCCCTGCATGCAGGAGCAAAACTGGAAAAGGAGATAAACAACGACGAGACGATGAAGACAGAGAAGGATGAGCTCGCTCTAATCACTGACCCAAATTCCAATTTTCAGCCGCAGAAAAAGAGGCGTTATAGGGGAGTAAGGCAAAGACCTTGGGGCAAATGGGGTGCAGAAATTCGAGATTCAAGGAAGGGAGCCCGGGTATGGCTAGGAACATTCACGACAGCAGAGGATGCAGCCAAAGCCTACGACGACGCGGCCCTCAAACTGAGGGGAGCAAGGGCCAAATTGAACTTTCCCGAAAGAGCTTACCTGACTTCCTGCAACAAAACTACTAATACTACTACTAATAATATGGGTATTATCTCAAAACTGGAAAATGCGGTCAGAGATGACAGTGGCAAAATCCATATTACATATGCAACCTCAACATTATCGGACTCCCCATTCCCAGGGCCCCAAGAGATGCCGACGTTGCTTCATACTGGTAGTCCAATACAACACGGCACAGCTTTTTCGGAATTATTCCAACTTGAATTCAGTGCATTGGGAGATAATTCGTCTATTTCTCCCCTGTTAGTTTACCATGGAAATCTCGTGCAGAATGCACATATCCATTCCCAGTGGTATAATAATTATCTTGCCTTTAATTTTCCTGAGAGATACTCTGGTTTTACTAGGTGGCAGCAGCATCAGCTTCTGCAACATGATCAAGAAACCCAGTTGGCTGTCTTGTCCGTTCAGAGCCAGAGAAGCGTAGACTATCGTCCAGTGATTGGGAAGCCAATAACGGATTCTTTGATTAAAAAAGGTCACAGACCGTCTATGTGCAAATATTATGTGCATGGGCTGCATGAGAAGATGCTTCTTCCACAGCATCTTTTTCAGATTCAAACAGTCAAAAATACAGGACACGATCAGTTGCAGAATAGTTCAGGAAGTGTTGCTGATGAAAAATATTCTAACGTGGCTCCCTTCAATCTCAATGCAAATCTTTCAATTCTTCAGTAGCTGGTTTTCCCCATGATTGTTGCAGCCCAGCTACTTGACATTAATACAAGGAAATAAGAAGCGACACGTTTTAGTTGCTGTCCAGATTACTTAGAACCAGTAAGGGAATGCGGATAATTGAGAATATTCAAATGTTTGTCCGGTATAGTTGGTGTAATTTTTAATGATGCTAGTTGAGAATCAGGTTTGGAAGCCAGACTTATTATTATTATTATTATTATTAAAAAGGTTAGGTTACAAAGGTAAGAGGAAATTGATAATTATTTTCATTTGATGTTTTCCTTAATTTCTTTTTTTGTTCTTGTGTGTCGTGTATCTTATCTAATTAGATTATGTAAGTAGCAATTGCACAGAAGAACTTAGGAAAAGGTATTCTGAATAAAGATATTTAAAATATAAAATAACATTGTGTAGTTATTATTTTATGAAGCATTATTTAATTTAATAATTTTAATTATATAATATATTTTTTATATTAGTAAAATATGATTGTAAATAGATTTGTTATACAATGGTTATTATAACTTTGAGAAAGATGTATTTATTGTTTCAAAATAAATTGATTAAAAGAATATAACATTTTTAAAAATAAAGTTATATATTAATGTTTTTATCTTGATAATAGATTCATAAATAAATAAATTTGAATTGTTACAATAAATTTGATACCATTGATCTTAGCGTATTAGGTATTAATAATACAAAAGACAACAAGAATAATAAATAGCAAATAAATTTGATGAAATGCATAAAAATAATTGAGTTAACAATCCATCTCAAATGACAGTATTCTTAAATACTAAGAGAGTTATATTTTAATATAATTTGCAATTCTAATAGGGGTATGTTTTTAACAATATGTGTTTTAAAAGTGTTATGTTTTATCTTAATTGGATGAGTACTAACATATTTGATGTGCTTGGAATTTCAGATGTTGTTTCTATGCTATTTCTTATGATGGAGATGAAAACGAAAAATTTTAATTAGATGATTTATTGAAATGAGTATGATGGCGATGTTGGAAAATGATAATAATAAGCAATATTTATTTGTATCTGCATGGAAGGAGATAATTCCAATTGTATCCAATTTATTATGATGGAGATGGAAGCAACCATGTTTACATGAACAAAATAAAAACATGATATTTGCTATCACTTGAAAGGGTGAATATGTTAGAAATTATTACATCGTAGTTATTGTGGTATGAAAGACGAGTAACCACTCAAGACATGATATGTGTGGTCTACTACAGGAAAAGGAATAAGTTAGGAGTTATTACATCATATCCTATGTGAAATAGCAAGTACTATAACCACATTTTGTAAGGGCTATGCATGCACTATAGGACAAAGGTAGTTGCATGTTTGTTTAGAGGTTTATCATTCCTAAAATCGGTATTATATGTATTTAAATACCTATCATTTCATCATTTAAAGCATTGAATCATTGAGTTCTAACATGTACTATTAAAGCAAGTAGAAGGAAGAAAAGTTCTCGTTTGAGAAAAAAACAAGTGTAAATTTACCTTGTATAAAATTATTTAAGAAAAACCTCAAAAGAGACATAGTCATCTCGGTGAAAAATCCCTATCGAAAGGACTAGTAAAGTAATAATTTACAAGCAATAATAAATTCAAGTTTAAGAGGAAAAGAAATAGAATTATAATGTCTCATAGAAAATCAAATTGCCTATCTCTTATCCCTTGTGAGTACAAGACAATCATGGAAATTCTAAGCCTACATCAGTACATATCATATAAGGTAAATTTTCTACTTTATTTTCTACCCATGTTGAACTTAGAGTTATCAACCCCTCTAGTCGTCGTGTTCTCGGATTTTCAATATTCTCTTTTTAGCCCAGGATCTCTAGAAGATTGTTGTATTTCCTTCTAGTCTTCTCTTAGATCAGAATTGTTTCAGTTGCTATGGGTGATCACTGGTATTGATCATTGGTTTTTGATTCTCTTATTGGTCCACATGGAAAAATCAAAGAAATCAAGCCCTAGATCCCACTCTTTAAAATTACAACTGGAATTGGTTGTATTTGTAGCAAATGAGAAAGTTAAGTTAAATCTAAAAAAAAGTGGTCTCTTAAATTACATTAAAAAATTTCATGGCCACAACCTGATTCTCTCTAGATGGATGGCTCACACATGGAATGAAGGTTGGATGAAAGTGGGTAGTTGGGATTTTGAAGTTCGACCAAATTGAATAGTAGAACTACAAGCCTTCATTTGGTTAGTTTATATCACAACCAGGAGAAGCATTATTTCAAGGAAATTAGTCTTTTCTTTGACAAGGATAATTACCTCCTGGGAGAACAAAATTGTTTTAGAGCCAAGGCCCTCTCCGTGCGTTGGAATATGGTAATAGTTGTATTTATGGATAAATTTACTCTTGATTCATTGAATGATGTGGTTTAGAGGTTCCATACAATGTTCTTGAATCACCTAAGAAATCAAATATAGATAAACATACCTATGTTCCTTTACTAGTATATGAGAAAATTAACGATTGATGTGCAAGGTGGTAAAGGCCTAAATCCCATACATCAAGGCCTTGCCTTGCTGGTTATTGAATAATTTGTTAAAGAGAAAGGTCTGATTGCAAAGGATGTTCTCAAATCCATTGAGACTCAACCAATTCAAATCCCTATTTTTTCTCATATAGAGTCTAGAGATTTGAGCGTGTTTTTGGAAGAAGTAGAAGAATTGCATGCAATCCCCAAAAATATGGAAGTAGGGTTAGAAAAAATATTAGGATTTCCAAAATTAGAAGTTGGTAAATATAAGGGCCCTCAATGTTGGCCCATTCACCTAAAATTGTTTAGACCAATTTTTTATTAGGATCAATTTACCATAATATATATCCAAACATAGGTATGCTTGTACTCATTGGAAAGCTCTTTTTGAGCTTGATCTAATGGTGGTATTTTTATAAATTTATAAGATGATTTAGTATATCAAAATCTACCCCAAATGTGACCTTACTTTTTAGGGCTTCAAATACCCCAAATTTTTGTGTGAAGATGATTTATTATATTTTCTTAGGATTCATCTTAATTCACGTTGATTTAAAGTAGGATTCACCATTATTTACAAGTACATTTTAGTTCCAATACCTTATGCATAACCCTATGTGAAAGTCGATAAAAATATCAAGGACTTACATGTTTTGTCCAAGGGAGTTTGGAGAAAGGCTCATTGCCCTAAGACCTAGCGATTTGAGTCTCTAGTTCTTGAAGAGGGAAATAGTATCTCAAAATCCTCATAAGAGACTTCAAGTAGTAGCAGGTCTAGAAGTATTTTTGTTCTACCAAAGGTTTTAGAGGGGGTTCAGCAAGAAGGTCTAAATTATTATCTAAAAATATTTCCAAGGCTAATCATAGAAGCAAACATATTATGGAGGTCCTTAGCCTCAATTTCCATGATATGAAGAAAAGTATATAAAATAAAAGAATATCTCTCATATATATATATATATATGAAGAAAAGTATATAAAAGCAAACATAATATAATATAGCTAAAAAGTAACTCATCTTCTGAGAGATATTCTGCATGATATGAAGAAAAGTAAGAACCTAAAGATATCTCATTTTTTATCTTTTTGTTACATTGCCTGTTTGATTTGTGGATCCATCCTCTTGTTTTTATCCTAGCAATGACTCCATGTTGTGTTTATGTTTCTCTCTTGTGTCTTTTCTGTTGAGTTAGGTTGGCTATTTTGCATAGTTGTATCTTTTGGTTTGTCTCTACTGGTGGATTTGATGTAAAAGGTTGAGGGATTCCTTTCAAAACCCTCATTTAATAATAATACCCAAAACAATCAAATTTCCTAGTTAAAAATGAACTTAGAAAGCCATTGAAGTTTCATAGATAACTTCTATTCAAAAACGATGTAAAAATACTCCAAAATAAGAATCTTTATGTTCCAAAGGAACACAAACAAATAGGGTTGAAGGCTCAACAATTTTTAGAGTCATTTTCTAATAAAATTTATGATTGTTATTGACATGATTGCATGTATAAAATAAAAAATATATTATAAACATAAGATCCTTATCTTAAATATAAATAATTGAAGCATTAATTATCTCTCTCTCTCTCTATCTATCTATCTATATATATTGTAGACACCAAAACAGCACCAATCCGATTATGTGACTGCAAACACTGATCGCTTTGACAAACACAGCCCCCAGGGCAGCCCTCAGAGGTTAAACAGTGGTCTTAACCACTTTCATAGCAATTTTGTAAGGTCAAGAAGCAATTTGGCACACTTGGACACTTTGCCCGATATTCGTCTCACCCAGGGACGAATTCAAAATAGAATCCGTCCCACCCCAGGACTGAATCTCGAATCCGTCCCTGGGTGGGACGAATTCTAAGCTTAACGGGCAAAAAGGCAAATGGTGCCAAGTGGCAGCCCAGAACAGTCAGTTAAGGACTCCTGCCTTGCACGCGTGTGTAGGTGGACAGAGGGGCCGTTAGAAGACTGTCACAAAAGGCATTTATCAAAGCTCAAGTCAATGGAGGACTCCCCTCCCTCATGGGAAGACAAGACCGCCACATGGCGCCTATGGCCAACACATGGCATTTGTGCTTCCCTCCCAAAAGAGACCCCATGGGTCTATAAAAGGTGGGACTTTTTTCACCCAAAATAGACAAGGTTGAAGGAGTTTTCAAAGCAATGAAGTGCTTCGCGAATTGAAGACCCACTTGCATCCCTTTTGGTTCACCTTCCCACATCCACCAATCTCTTTTGCAAGGGAGGTTGTTGGGTGGCCTTTGGAAGCTCGAACCTTACCCAAATCCAACGCATGGACACCAGAACCAACCAATTCGCCGACCCCCCAATCCTAAGAGGTTTTGGGCCCATCCCCGGTGGATTGGCTCCAAAATCAAGTGCCAACGGTGGGAGGCCCACTTGGGCACCCCCGCACCTCCCAAGTCCTATTTTTAGTTTTTGAGCATTTTAGATTACTTTTTAGATTGCATTTTGTGTTATTAGGTTTGATTAATCCATAGCTGCAATTTTGTAACTTTTGGTAAGATTCTAGTATGTTTTGTGTTGCTTTGTCGTTTCGCTGACTTGCAGGTGTCGAGGTCAAATTCCCGAGGGTGGAGGCCAAATTGGGAGAATCCGACCATCTGGGTCGTCCCAAAATGGCCCCAATTACATAACCCCCCTATTTGTAGGCGTTTTGCAGGTCTCGGGATCCGACATTGGAGCAGCAGCAGGTCGGTTTCTTCAACACAGAAGAATTCGTCCCACCCAGGGACGAATTGCAGTCAGAATTCGTCCTGCCTAGGGACGAATTCCAGTTGAAGGTAGATTGGCCAGCTGTCTCAGTGGCAGTGGCCTTCTGGTAACTTTTCTTATCTTCTGTCAAGTTTTGAAGCCATTTGGACTCACTGTAATTACTGTTTCAGGCAAATATTTACATGCATATTTCGTTAGTTTTAGAGAGCAAACGCTTTTCATTTGCGGCAGGTGCTACTGACATCTTGGTTGTTTCTTTGTTCGCAGGAGAAGCAGCAGAGGTGAAGAACTCATCGACATCAGCGGCGGCATCATCTTGGCCCGCCCATTGCAATCGTGGGCACGCGGAAAGAGGAATCATTCAGTGATTGTAATCAAACTCTATTTGCGCTCCTAGCCCCTGAAAAGGGAGGAGACGTCATTGTAACAGAGATCAAGGGATATTAATGAAAGGGCTGTGTTTTCTCTATTTGCTTGTGTCTCTTCCAATGTGTTTCTTTTCCATTTCATGCAATTTACATTTCTAGGACTTAAGCGTACTTGATTTTGAATGCAATCGCACTTGGTGTTTCCTTTGCCCGGAATCTCGTGCTTTCAGTGGCGATCACGGTGGGACCCTGTTCCCTGGTTTTTAAAATCACAGAAACTGATCAAAGTTTTGTGTTTGTGCTTGACAGGTACATTTTTTTTGTTGCAGACTGCTATTCGTCTCTGACAGGGACGAATTCTTCTCTGCAATTCGTCTGACCCTGGGACGAATTCAAATTCGTCTCTGGGAGGGACGAATTCTGTTCTGCAATTCGTCTCCCAGAGGGACGAATTCCTGTCTATGGATTTTTAGAGCAGAAATTCAGAAGCAACTGGAGCGAGCGAGAGAAGAGGTAGGGATTTTCATCATCTCTCGTTATATTTTTTGTTTCTGTTTCTGTTCCTTTGATTGTTTTCATCTTATCCTGCATTGCATTAGGAAAAGTCATGTATGCTTGTTTCATTTTTGTTGAATAAAACGAATCCCACACACATCACGAAACAATTTTAAACCAAGGAGCTGGTCGTAAGACCCCAGCCCTTGATCAAGACCATTGGTGGATTTCATCACCACCTTGGCTTGATTTGCATCCATTTCCCGATTGTCAACTGTTGTTAGGCGTAAATCCTGACGAAGACAGACCGAGCGTAGCTGGGGTGATTCCCATGCGCGCGAGGATAAGTTTTCTATGGTAGGTGCCATTAACAGGACAATCCCCCTTCCGTACCGCCTACGTACCACGTACCTTCTGCTCTCACGTACCTATAGTCTCCCTCTCGTAAGGGCGGGTATATAGAGAGGTTGGTATATCGGCCCGGTTGGTATATTGAAGGGGCGACCTTTTGGGAGTTATAAGAGCCTACATAATGCATTTAAACGTTCTACAAAACCTACAAAAACAAAACAAAACACCAAAATGCACTAAACCAGTCTAGGGCACACCAAGAATCCTTAAAAGAGATAATCACGGTTTTGTGAATGTGTGTGTTTAATTCTGTTTAGTGTAGACAAAAAAAAAATCATTAAAAACAAAGATAAAAAAATCTACGCATTTTGTCATTTTCTCCAAAAAGCTCCAAGGATTCCCGTAATCGCTTGGTCACTCCAAAATGCCCCAAAGGTGTCCATGAACCCTTTGGTCAACCCAAAAGCACCCCAAATGTGCCCATAAGTGATGCAGGACCATCCAACAAAATATGGGAAATCTTACATTTTTCCCTAAATTTTAGTGCATCTTGTCGGGGCCATAACTTCTCAACCGTAGCTCCGATTGACTTGAAATTTTACAGGGAGTTAGTTGGGATAATTTTAAACAAATATGATTCCCTAGAATCCTATTTGCCCAAAAAAGTCAGTTTTCGGGGCCAAATTCCATCATCTAGTGCCCCGAAATTAGGTTTTAAAATTGGGCACGCAATTCTATGCACTTTTTGAGCTGTTCGGATGTCAATATCTCCTAATGTATTCAGAGCTAGGGCTTGAAACTTCATTTTTGTCTTATCTACTATAAGAGGGATGCACACGCCAATTTTGGGCCCCATCTGACTCATTTCAATTTTTAAGGTTTTTAGAGAGACATCGTCATGGTGCTAACCCGTAGCCAAGCCCAATCACGGGCGAAGGCTATGGGGGATGTCCCAGGAGGCACGAGTCACCTCCATTACAATCCCAAGGATTTGGTCATACCACCTTGGCGACCTAACACACAATGCAGTCCCCTCCACACCTTAAAGGAAAGGGACTACAGGGACACCTCTTCGAGGAGCACTCCTATTCAGCATAGCATTCAACACACACCCTTCCATGAGGGGTATAGTCATAAGAGAGCTCCCTTAGATGCTCGCTATGAGCGGTCATCGCACGATGAAGTGCTAGGTCAACATAGGGTTCGATGGGAGGAACCACATGATTACATTACCCCTCCACCCCCACTAGTTGTCAGGACTACAAAGACAAATCCAGAGCACAAGGCTCTTCGGGCAGGGCGAGATAGCTCCGTCCACCCCCTTTTCACTTATGAAAGAGAGCACGAGGAAGACATCTACCTTCCTCGAGAGCAATATACCGTGCGGGAGCAATACGCCTTCGCACCTGCTATCTATCAGGACCACTCACTGAGGCCAAAGCCCCGAGAGAATGCTGCTACCCCTAACAGAGGGATGTGTCCTATAGAGATCTTGGATCACTACGACCGAGATTTTTATCTAAGAGAGGCATCTAGGCCTTCTAGACATGAGGCGGTGGGACCAACTATCGTAGAATCTATCGAATATATCACACATCTCAAGCAACTCACGCAACTTGAGCTCGAACGACTACCGTTAGAGGAACCGTACCATATTAACGAAGAGCACCTTCAGCGCCAGAAGGATGAGCTGTTCCAACACACTATGCAAGAAAGGACTCCAACCCCTCACATGCATAAGACAAAGTATTTTGAGTGGCACAACCCATGGGGGGAGGATAGGTCATCGCGACCTCATCAAATGCTACCCCCAACACCTCCTAGACAGGAGCGGGAGGCTACTCCCTCGATTCCTGAAGCACCACAAGAGAAGACTCCAACCCCTCACATGCATAAGACAAAATATTTTGAGTGGCACAACCCATGGGGGGAAGATAGGTCATCGCGACCTCATCAAAAGCTACCCCCAACACCTCCTAGACAGGAGCGGGAAGCTACTCTCCCGATTCCCTGAAGCACCACCCCCGACGCCTCCTAGACATGAATGGGAGGCCGCTCCTATAACCAATGATGGGTGCCTTCCTCAGACATCCACCCAGGCTTATGAGCCACCCTTAGAAATTCATCAAGAAGCCTCTAAGGAATCAGAGCGCGAAGAAGAGCGGGATGAACTGCCCTACCAAGGCATGGGGGTGCCATCTGGCCACCCCTCCATAAGCCCCAAGTTCCTCAACAAGAACCAACCAAAGAGGAGGAGTTCAAATCTCCCGATACATGCAAAGCACTAGAGCACTTAGAGTTGGTAGAGACCAAGATTTTGGAGCTCCCAAGGCCCAACTTACATAAGGCTCCTTTCGAAGAGGATCAACCTTTAACCGTAGGGCTACCTGATGATGCAGTCCTCCATGTCTCAGAATCTCTAGATTCTGATGAGCTATACACATTGTCCGAAGGTGAGGATGAAACAGACATAGCCCACAACAATCACATAAGACAACATCGACATCCCATAAAAATTGAAGAAGCATGTCAACAGATAAACATAATACTAGGGCATGAGTGGCGTGTTAACCCACCACAGTGGGACCAAGCATTACATCCACCACTTTGGGCACACAAAGAGCAACTTCCACCAAGAGACATCATAGCAACATCGGTGCCGCGGGCGGACCTCGTCCTCATCTCTATGCATAGGGCTGATCCATTCATGCCCATACCTCTAGAGCCAGATCCGAAGTGCAAAGACCATCAAGTCGGGGTACCTCTATCCCTCGAAGAACCATAATCCAAACCCCAAAAAGCTCCAAGGATTATCGCATATCTCTTGGTCACCCAAAAAGCTCCAAGGATTATCGCAATCTCTTGGTCACACCAAAAGCTCCAAGGATTATCGCAATCTCTTGGTCACCCAAAAGCTCCAAGGATTATCGCAATCTCTTGGTCACCCAAAAGCTCCAAGGATTATCGCAATCTCTTGGTCACCCAAAAGCTCCAAGGATTATCGCAATCTCTTGGTCAACCAAAAAGCTCCAAGGATTATCGCAATCTCTTGGTCACCCAAAAGCTCCAAGGATTATCGCAATCTCTTGGTCACCCAAAAGCTCCAAGGATTATCGCAATCTCTTGGTCACCCAAAAGCTCCAAGGATTATCGCAATCTCTTGGTCACTCCAAAAAGCTCCAAGGATTATCGCAATCTCTTGGTCAATCCAAAAAGCTCCAAGGATTATCGCAATCTCTTGGTCAACCCAAAAGCTCCAAGGATTATCGCAATCTCTTGGTCACCCAAAAAGCTCCAAGGATTATCGCAATCTCTTGGTCAATACAAAAGCTCCAAGGATTATCGCAATCTCTTGGTCAACCCAAAAAGCTCCAAGGATTATCGCAATCGCTTGGTCAAAAAAATCAAGAAATTCAAAAAACAAAACAACAAAAATCATCAAAAACAACAAAGATTTGCATCTCAATTCTAGGCATACTCAAATTCATCAAAAAATTCATATTCTCGCACCTCATCTTCAACTTCACCAAAAACAATCCATCAAAATTACAAAAATATATAGCTGCATTAAGCATTGCATCCATACATTGCATATTTGTAGTCATACAAGTCAAAGGCACCATAGGCTGTAATAGCTCTGATAGTCCATCTTGTTCCGCATTGTCTCATTTTACAAAAACAACAAAAACACCAAGCATAACTTTTACCACACTACAAACAATGGTCTAGGAATGTACCAAGAGTTTCAATGATTCAGTCATCATTTTCCTCTTTAGCCATGTAGTGTATCAAGTCGAACAGATTTTACGAAGGTAGAGTCATACTTGAAATACACCTTGTTACGTAACATCCCAACACAAATCAAAACACTAAAATTCCCAAATTGTGTGAACGAAAGATGAAACCTGCAAAATAATCTAGGTCACCACAAGCGAAACGGTTATCTTGCTCATCCCCCCATGCGAATGACCCCTAGAATGCTGAGAGTTGGCAAAAGGACAAGCATCCTCCCTACCCAATTCCCTAAGAATCCCTAAAGTTCTCAATAGTTGCAAAACACAAAAATTTGCAAAATGTCAAAACTCCAAATTTGACAAACTACAGTGCACACATCAAAAGGCACAAACAACAGTGATTTTCATCACTCCATATCCCCAATCCCTTGCTCGAAAGAAAAACAAATCAAAATAAACAGTGATCTCATCACTACAATGAGCAAGTATCCCAATACAATTGAAGAAAAGAAGGGAGTTGACCTTGAATCCTTGGAACTCTCAACATTCTTTAGGTCATAAGGTAAGCTTCAATACCAATTTGGTTGATAGCCTATCGGTAACATAAGTAAGCCTCCCGCATGACGATATATCTATCACATTAACTTGCGTACAGATCAATGTTTGCATGTGGATGAGCTAGCTTATGGCATCCTGGATTACACCGCAGATTAATCTTAGTACATACAACAAAGGAATTCGTGGAGCTAATTAGGTGATCCTCAGTACAAGTTCGGTTGAAAGCCCATCTGGCACTGGCGGTATCCTAACAAATACCACTAAATGAACTCAATTGCACACACAGGGATGTGAAATAACTTGGTCAAAAACAAGTCCGATTCATACCTTGTTCAAAAGTCTTGTAAGATAAAGTACAATCATGGCTAGTGAGTTAAAACCGTTCGAGTCTCAGAAAACCTTAGCTACATTTCTAAACCAACTACGCTACTTTTCATCCTTACAAATACCATCAAAAAATACAAAAAAAAAAAACCATGTATACATGTAGAGCCATACATCACAGCAATCGCCTAAAAACAAAATAACAGAGTTCTAAACAGTCTATGGTGCCATAGCCAAACATCACAAACCCCATTCATCCATTTCATATCTCGCATATCACATATAAATCAAAACCATTTGCATTCATCATAGCATATGCATCCATCAAAATAAATCAACATGCATACATCCATATTCATCAACCATCATGCACAAGATCAAAGAAAATCAAAACAACAAAAACAACAAATAAATGCAACACAAAAACAAAAGCAATAAACATTGCCAGACACAAGTGCTCTTGCACTTAACCTCTTGGCATAGAAAACTGATGTCGGTTCTACATTATCACTATCCTACTCCCTAAGAAGGCTACCATAGCCGGACCGCTCCACGGAAGACGGATTTTTGACAATTTAATCCCCAAACGACCTCACAAAATCAAACCACCAAAAACAACAAAAATCAACACAAAACAACAATAAACATTGCGACACAAGTGCTCTTGCACTTAACCTCTTGGCATAGCAAAATTGATATCAGGTCACATTATCACTATCCTACTCCCTAAGAAGGCTACCATAGCCGGACCGCTCCACGGGAGGACGAATTTCGACAATTTAATCACAAAATGGTGTCACAAAAACAACAAAAACAAGACAAAATTCAACAAAAACACAACAAAAAACATTGCCGGACATAAGTGCTCTTGCACTTAACCTCTAGGCAAAGAAAATCGATGTCGAGGTCCAAATTATCGCTCTCCTACTTCCCCAAGAAGGCTACAATAGCCGGACCGCTCCACGGGAAGTTAGATTTTCGATGATTTCACCTCATTACGACATCACCAAAAGGGTTAACACCCACCAAAAATAGGTCCAAATGTTGGAAAAATTGCACACGCTTAACGGTAAACCCTCTAAAGGCACACCTTGCACAAGTCATCTTGGGTCAAGCGACTCGTCGCTTCTCTCACGAAGGTCATTCCCTCATCGATTCGTCGCTTGAGGGGGTAGTCACACTTAGTCACCAACCAACAATCACACACCCAATTAAGGAAAATGACATGCATTCAAAGAATCATTGACAAAGACAATCACGCTCCTGCTTGGGGCAGTAAACAAGCAACAATCAAATCAATCAAACACTTGGCATTTCGTGAATCATGAACACAAGGTTCCCCCTGAGGATAAAAACGCCCTTCACTTGTTCATGACTGATCAATGTCTAAGTTCAAGTCACACCTCACCAAAACAGGTTAATACTTGAAATCAAATTCCTTAGCTCGTCGAAGCAAGGATTCAAGAATGCATGCCCTTTCCATACTTGGGGCATCAAAAGTTGGTTAGGTTACCAAGAAACCCTAATCATTAGTGCTTTGGTTATCTATTTTTGCTCAAGCACTCGCGTCACCCGCAGCGCTTCCCAAAAAGGGGCATCCGTAGACACCAAAACAGCACCAATCCGATTATGTGACTGCAAACACCGATCGCTTTGACAAACACAGCCCCCAGGGGCAGCCCTCAGAGGTTAAACAATGGTCTTAACCACTTTCATAGCAATTTTGTAAGGTCAAGAAGCAATTTGGCACACTTGGACACTTTGCCCAGTATTCGTCTCACCCAGGGACGAATTCAAAATAGAATCCGTCCCACCCCAAGACGAATTCTGAATCCGTCCCTGGGTGGGACGAATTCTAAGCTTAACGGGAAAAAAGGCAAATGGTGCCAAGTGGCAGCCCAGAACAGTCAGTTAAGGACTCCTGCCTTGCACGCGTGTGTAGGTGGACAGAGGGGCCGTTAGAAGACTGTCACAAAAGGCATTTATCAAAGCTCAAGTCAATGGAGGACTCCCCTCCCTCATGGGAAGACAAGACTGCCACATGGCGCCTATGGCCAACACATGGCATTTGTGCTTCCCTCCCAAAAGAGACCCCATGGGTCTATAAAAGGTGGGACTTTTCTCACCCAAAATATACAGGTTGAAGGAGTTTTCAAGCAACGAAGTGCTAGCCGAATTGAAGACCCACTTGCATCCCTTTTGGTTCACCTTCCCACATCCACCAATCTCTTTTGCAAGGGAGGTTGTTGGGTGGCCTTTGGAAGCTCGAACCTTACCCAAATCCAACGCATGGACACCCGAACCAACCAATTCGCCGACCCCCCAATCCTAAGAGGTTTTGGGCCCATCCCTGGTGGATTGGCTCCAAAATCAAGTGCCAACGGTGGGAGGCCCACTTGGGCACCCCCGCACCTCCCAAGTCCTATTTTTAGTTTTTGAGCATTTTAGATTATTTTTTAGATTGCATTTTGTGTTATTAGGTTTGATTAATCCATAGCTGCAATTTTGTAACTTTTGGTCAGATTCTAGTATGTTTTGTATTGCTTTGTCGTTTCGCTAACTTGCAGGTGTCAAGGTCAAATTCCCGAGGGTGGAGGCCAAATTGGGAGAATCCGACCATCTGGGTCGTCCCAAAATGGCCCCAATTACATAACCCCCTGTTTGCGGGCGTTTTGCAGGTCTCGGGATCCGACATTGGAGCAGCAGCAGGTCGGTTTCTTCAACACAGAAGAATTCGTCCCACCCGGGGACGATTGCGCTAGAATTCGTCCTGCCCAGGGACGAATTCCAGTTGAAGGTGGATTGGCCAGCTGTCTCAGTGGCAGTGGCCTTCTGGTAACTTTTCTTATCTTCTGTCAAGTTTTGAAGCCATTTGGACTCACTGTAATTACTGTTTTAGGCAAATATTTACATGCATATTTCGTTAGTTTTAGAGAGCAAACGCTTTTCATTTGCGGCAGATGCTACTGACATCTTGGTTGTTTCTTTGTTCGCAGGAGAAGCAGCAGAGGTGAAGAACTCATCGACATCAGCGGCGGCATCATCTTGGCCCGCCCATTGCAATCGTGGGCACGCGGAAAGAGGAATCATTCAGTGATTGTAATCAAACTCTATTTGCGCTCCTAGCCCCCGAAAAGGGAGGAGACGTCATTGTAACAGAGATCAAGGGATATTAATGAAAGGGCTGTGTTTTCTCTATTTGCTTGTGTCTCTTCCAATGTGTTTCTTTTCCATTTCATGCAATTTACATTTCTAGGACTTAAGCGTACTTGATTTTGAATGCAATCGCACTTGGTGTTTCCTTTGCCCGGAATCTCGTGCTTTCATATATATATATATATATATATATATAACACTACCCTACTCTAATGTTTTACATCAACTACTATTCCTTAATATTTCAATTTATTAAGCTAATCTCACATGATTGAGATTACTTATTTTCCAGAAAAATATCTATGTTAACATCTTAATAGATACCACTAGTTGGTTAAACAAATATAAAAAATACAATAATCAAATATTATTATATTAGTCTCTAAGCACTCTATCAAAAAGATACTTAAATATTTTTAGAATTATGAATGAGTAATCACTGTTAGTACAAGAGAATATTCTCTTAAGTTCCACTAGGATAGACACTTGAGTTTCCACTCCTCCATGTGTCAGGAGAACTCTCAGTGGTGTCTTCATCATGTATGATGAGTTGTTGTAATCTAACGGCTCTCAATGATCAACTCTACTATTTATACAGAGTTGATCCTTGGAATAAAACAACTAGTTCCACTCTTCTCTTCATCTTTTGTAATGTTGTGCATATCTATTATTATGAAATTCTTACATGGTACCAGAGCAGGATAGATTTTTTTTGCATTCACTCTTGAAGGTTCTAGGATCTGGCTCATTTCTTTGGATATTTTTTTTGACTAACTTGCTTAAATTTATGCAATAGTCAATTTTATCCATTTTTTATTCAGCAAAATCCTTATTATTGCTAATATATGTATTGTTTTTTTTAAATATACTGCTATTGTTTTGAGGGTAATCTTTTGAATTTTTTCAGCGCTCTCCTTTTAAAAGAAGAATATTTTTTTTTAAAGATTCACCCTTGTTTTTTAAAAATAGTGGTTTTACCTCTTAGAGTGGCACTGCGATATTAAATCATCGTCCAAATATTATTTGGCACACGTCCTTTTCATAGTCCCTTGCCTTCGTTGGCACAACCACTTATAGTGGCCCTAATGATTATCTCTAAGTTGGTGTTTGTTTTAAAAATAATAATATTTTTTTTATATGTGAATCACCTTTGTCTCTAACATTTATTGCAAGTTGTACACCATGTGTATTTTTTAATCGCGCCACCCACGATGTGGATCTTGGAGTGCTCGAATCCATCGTTAAGAAATATCTTCATATCTAATCTCCAAGTAGACATTATCTGGTGCTCAATACCGATCACTCTTGGAGTGCTCACCTGAGAATAATTTCACATATGCTCTTCTGTTCTATTCTAGTTTGAGACTTTCATTTCGTGATTCAAAATATATTTCCTTTTTTTTTTATTGATCTGCAGGGAAGGTTATCAAAGACAACGCTCCATTATTTATGTTATTTTTTGTACTCATATCCCCTAAAGCTCTATAAAGCTCTAGTCTACGAGATTAGAGAAAAACTATAGTTCTTTAATTTTTTTTCCTGCCTCCTAACTAGTCTATGTAGGTGTTTGCTGGTTTTAGGCATCCTCGACAACCATTCCTACATTTGCCTGGTTTCAAGAAAAAATAGCTCAGAGGGGAACCTCTTCCTCGGGTGCTTCAAATCATTTATATATATTTTTTTTCTTAAAAGAAGTTTTTTTCCCTCACAGTATAAAATCAAAGACGAGTTATTTTAGCTATATATATATATATATGTGTGTGTGTGTGTGTGTGTGTGTTCTCTGATTGTTTTGTCTATGCAAGTTTCTAAGTGGTCTTTCGTGGTGAAAGCACGAGATTCCTGAAGCTTTTCAGAAAGAACAACTACTTACATGCATTCGAATTGAAACAATGCCTAAGCCCTAAAACAAGAAATGCATTAAAATGAAAGAGGCAAATAGACCGAAATGAGTTACAAAGCTTTAAAGAGAAGTCACAGCCCTTTTATTAAACTTATCCAACATGGTTACAAAATTGCCTCCTCCCTTTTTAGGGGCTAGGAGCGTTAAACGGATTCGGTTACAATCTTGGTAAGTGTTCTCCTTCCGCATGCCCACATGCAAAATGTGCGGGCCAAAGTGTTTCCACCACTGTTGTTGGTAAATCCTCACTTCTTACTGTTCCTCCTACAATCAAAGAGACAGACAAAGCGTTAGTAGCACCTGTGAGAAGAAAGAGAATTCATGCTTTGAAATTGGTAAAAGATGCATACGAACAATTATCTGAAACAGTAAATAAAGTAAGCCTAAATGACCTAAAAATTTGACAACAGATAGAGTACATCACCAGAGGGCCACTACCATCGAAACAGTCAGCCAATCTGCTCTTGACTAAAATTCGTCCCTGGGCAGGATGAATTCTACTGTTATGCGTCCCTGGGTGAGACAAATTCCAGTGTGTTAAAGCGTCGAGTTGCCACCACTCCAATGTCGAACCTCGGCACCTCCAAATCACCTACAAACAGAGGGGTTATGTGATTGGGGCCATTTTGGGATGACCCATATGGTCGAATTTCCCCAATTTGGCCTCTATCCTCAGGAATTCAAACGTCACTGTCTGCAAGTTAGAAAGAAACCCAAGCGACAAAGCATGGCAAAATATGATAAGAATGTTACGAAATTGAAGCAATGAGCTAACTAAACAAAATAACATGAAATGCACTATAAGCTAATGATCTAGAAATGCTTTAAAATGAAACTTCAAAAATGCGGGGGTGCCCAAGTGGGCCTCCCATCGTTGGCACTTGATTTCGGCGCCAATCCACTAGGGATGGGCCCAAAACCTCTTAGGATTGGGATGTCGACAAATTGGTTGTTTAAGGTGGTCAAATGTTGGATTTGGGTTGGATTCACACTTTCAAAAGCCACCCAATAACCTCCTCTTCGAAAGAGATTAGTGGATGTGAGAAAGTGAATCAAAAGGATGCAAGTAGGCAATTAATCGGACAACACTTTGTTGCTCAAAGTCGCCTCCAATCTGTTCTTTTTGAGGTGGGAAAGGCCACCATTTTATAGACCCATGGGGTCTCTTTGGAGGGGCATGCAGGGATGCCATGTGGTAGCCATGCCTTCCCAAGGGGGAGGAGACTCCTCCCTGAATTGGGCCTCCATGACTGCACTTGTGACAGTCCATCAACTGCCAACCTACCCACCTGCACGCGCATGCATGGAAGGGGGCAATAATTGACTGTCCTTGGCTGCCACTTGGCGGCATTTTTCTTTTTGCCCGTTTAACCTAGAATTCGTCCTGACCAGAGACGATTTCAGAATTCGTCCCTAGGTGAGATGAATCCCAGTTAGTATTCATCCCTGGGTGAGACGAATACTGGACAAAGTGCCAAAATGTGCCAAATTGCTTCTTGACCTTACAAAATTGCTATGAAAATGGTTAGGACCACTGTTCGACCTCTGAGGGCTGCCATGGGGGCTGTGTTTGTCAAAGCGATCAGTGTTTGCAGTCACATAATCGGATTGGTGTTGTTTTGGTGTCTACAGATGCCCCTTTTTGGGATGCGCTGTGCATGGTGCAGCGTCGAGCAAAAATATATAACCAAAGCACTAATGATTAGGGTTTCTTGGTAACCTAACCAACTTTTGATGCCCCAAGCATGGAAAGGGCATGCATTCTTGAATCCTTGCTTCTGACGAGCTAAGGAATTTGATTTCAAGTATTAACCTGTTTCGGTGAGGTGTGACTTGAGCTTGGACATTGATCAGTCATGATTAGGAAAAGGGCGCAACCTTTTATCCACGGGGGAACCTTGTGTTCATGATTCACGAATGCCAAGTGTTTGATCAATTTGATTATTGCTTGTTTACTGCCCCAAGCAGGAGCGTAATTGTCTTTGTCAATGATTCTTTGAATGCATGTCATTTTCCCTAATTGGGTGTGTGCTTGTTGATTGGTGACTAAGTGTGACTACCCCCTCAAGCGACAAATCGATGAGGGAATGACCTTCGTGAGAAAAGCGACGAGTCACTTGACCCAAGATGACTTGTGCAAGGGTGCCTTTAGATGGTTTATCGTTAAGCATGTGCAATTTTTCCAACATTTGGACCTGTTTTTGGTGGGTTTTGACCCTTTTTGTGACGCTATTTGGAGCTAAAATTGGCGAAAATCCATCTTCCCGTGGAGCGGTCCAGCTAAAGTAGCCTTCTTAGGGAGTAGGAGAATGACAATTTGTGACCCCAACGTCTATTTTGTATGCCCGAGATGTCAAGTGCAACAGCACTCTTATCGGGCAGATTTATTGTTGGTTTTTAGTGCATTTTTGTTCATTTTTTTTTTTGATGTTTCGATTTTCTTGTTGTTTTTTAGTGGGCTTTGACCCATTTGTGATGCCATTTGGGGGTGAAATTGTCGACAATCTGTCTTCTCATGGAGCGGTCCGGCTATGGTAGCCTTCTTAGAGAGTAGGATAGTGACAATGTAAACCCCGACATCAATTTTTCTATGCCAAGAGGTTAAGTGCAAGAGCACTTGTGTCTGGCAATGTTTATTGCTTTTTGTTTTTGTTGCATTTATTTGTTGTTTTTGTTGTTTTGATTTTCTTGTTGTTTTTTAGTGGGCTTTGACCCATTTGTGATGCCATTTGGGGGTGAAATTGTCGATAATCCGTCTTCTTGTGGAGCGGTCTGAGTATGGTAGCCTTCTTAGAGAGTAGGATAGTGACAATGTAAACCCCGACATCAATTTTCCTATGCCAATAGGTTAAGTGCAAGAGCACTTGTGTTTGGCAATGCTTATTGCTGTTTGTTTTTGTGTTGCATTTATTTGTTGTTTTTGTTGTTTTGATTTTCTTGTTGTTTTTTAGTGGGCTTTGACCCATTTGTGATGCCATTTGGGGGTGAAATTGTCGACAATCCGTCTTCTCGTGGAGCGGTCCAGCTATGGTAGCCTTCTTAGAGAGTAGGATAGTGACAATGTAAACCCCGACATCAATTTTCCTATGCCAAGAGGTTAAGTGCAAGAGCACTTGTGTTTGGCAATGCTTATTGCTGTTTGTTTTTGTGTTGCATTTTTTTGTTGTTTTGATTTTCTTTGATCTTATGCATGATGGTTGATGAATATGGATGTATGCATGTTGATTTATTTTGATGGATGCATATGCTATGATGAATGCAAATGTTTTTGATTTATATGTGATATGCAGAGATGAAATGGATGAATGGGATTTGTGATGTTTGGCTATGGCACCATAAACTGTTCAGAACTCTGTTATTTTGTTTTTAGGTGATTGCTATGATGCATGACTTTGTATGTGTAGCTGTGGTTTTTCTCTTTTTGTATTTTTTTTATGGTATTGTAAGGATGAAAAGCAGTGCAGTTGGTTTAGAAATGTAGCTAAGGTTTTCTGAGACTCAGACGGTTTTAACTCACTAGCCATGACTGTACTTTGTATTACAAGACTTTTGAACAAGGTATGAATCGGACTCGTTCTTGACCAAGCTATTTCACATCCCTGTGTGTGCAATTGAGTTTATTTATGTGGTATTTGTCAGGATACCGCCAATGCCAGATGGGCTTTCAACCGAAACTGTACTGAGGATCACCTAATTAGCTGCACTAACTCCTTTGTTGTCTGTAGTTAGATTAATCTGCGATGTTATCCAGGATACCATAAGCTAGCTCATCCTTATGCAAACATTGGTCTGCACACATGCAAAGTGAATGTTACAAACATATCGTCATGCGGGTAGGATACCACCATTGCCAGATAGGCTGTCAACAAAACCTGTAATGAGGATCACCTAGATGGTTTTCGAATGCTGAGAATTGCTCGTCTATATAGTGATGAAAATCATTGTTTATTTTCTATTTTTTGAGCAAGGATTTTGAATAGTGGTGATAACCACTGTTATTTGATTTTGTATTTTTAGTATTGTGAGTTTGGGCTGGTGAGTGGCCTTGATCCTTATGGACTTGGGGACGACTACCCATCCTTTGCAGGGACGTGTAGTACGAATCCTTACGACATTAGGGACCAAGGGGATGATGGAGATTATGGAGTGAGGGCATTGATCTTTTAGGCCTTGGGGATGACTACCCATCCTAGTTAGGTGCGGATAGTACGAATCCTTACAACTTGGAGACCAAAGGTGAATGGAAAGTGTTAGGATGATGGTTTGTTGGAATTTTATTTGTGAATGGCGTTGATATTTTTGGGTCTTGGGGATGACTACCCATCCTTGGCAGGGACCTGTAGTACGAATCCTTACAACTTTGGGAACCAACTATGATTGGGATTTGGTAGTGGTGAAAACCACTGTATATGGAGGTGAATGGATAGAAAAGAGCTTGTCCTTTTGTCAATTCTCAGCATTCTAGAACCATTCGCATGGGGGGATGAGCAAGATAACAGTTTCATTTATGGTGACCTGGATTACCGCGCAGGTGTCATATTTCGTTCATACAACTTGGGAATTTTTATATGTTTTAATTTGTGTTGGGATGTTACGTAACAAGGTGTATTTCAAGTGTAACTCTACCTTCATAAAATATGTCTGACTTGATACATTACATGGCTAAAGAGCAAAATGATGACTGAATCACGAAAACTCTTGATACATTAAAAGACCACTGACTCTAGTGTGGTAAAAACAATGCATGGTGTTTTTGTTGTTTTTGTAAAATGGAACAGTGTGGAACAAGATGGACTAACGGATCAATTATAGCCTATGGTACCTTTGACCTATACGACCACAAATATGCGATGTATGGATGCAGCTATGTATTTTTGTGGTTTTGATTTTTGTGCATATGACGATGAAGTGCGAGAAGAGCTCTCTATTGATGAATTTGAGTATGCCTGAAAATGAGATGCAAATTTTTGTTGTTTTTTTTTTTTTGATGATTTTTGTTGTTTTTGAATTTTCTTGATTTTTGACCAAGCGATTGTGGAAATCCTTGGAGCATTTTGTGATTGACCAAGCGATTTTAGGGATCCTTGGAGCCTTTGTGGGATTGACCAAGTGATTGCGATAATCCTTGGAGCTTTTTGGGATGACCAAGCGATTGCGATAATCCTTGGAGCTTTTGGGGTAACCAAGTGATTATGATAATCCTTGGAGATTTTGGGGTAACCAAGTGATTGTGATAATCCTTGGAGCTTTTTGGGTTTTGACCAAGCGATTGCAATAATCCTTGGAGCTTTTTGACCAAGTGATTGCAAGAATCCTTAGAGCCTTTGGGTTTTGACCAAGCGATTGTGGTAATCCTTGGAGCTTTTGGGTTGCTCTTCAGGGGATAGAGGTACCCCCAACTTGATGGTCTTTGTGCTCTGGATCTGGCTCTAGGGGAATGGGCATGAACGTATCGGCCCTATGCACGGAGATGAGGGTGGGATCTGCCCTCGGCATTGATATTGCTATGGGATCTCTAGGTGAAAGTTGATCTCTATATGCCCAAAGTGGCGGACGTAATGCTTGGTCCCACTGCGGTGGGTTAACATGCCACTCATGCCCTAGTATTATGTTTATCTGTTGACATGCTTCCTCAATTTTTATGGGATGCCGATGCTGTCGCATGTGATTGTTGTGGGCTATCTCTGTTTTATCCTCACCTTCAACCAGTGAGTACAGCTCATCAAAATCTGGAGATTCTGAGACATAGAGGACTGTATCATCAGGGAGCCCTACGGTTAAAGGTTGATCCTCTTCTAAAGGAGCCTCATGTAAGTTGGGCCTTGGGAGTTCCAAAATCTTGGTCTCTACCAACTCTAAGTGCTCTAGTGCTTTGCATGTATCGAGGGATTTGAGCTCCTCCTCTTTGGTTGGTTCTTATTGAGGAACCTGGGGCTTATGGAGGGGTGGCCAGATGGCACCCCCCATGCCTTGGTAGGGCAGTTCATCCCGCTCTTCTTCTCGCTCTAATTCCTTAGAGGCTTCTTGATGAATTTCTAAGGGTGGCTCATAAGCCTGGGTGGATGTTTGAGGAAGGCACTCGTCATTGGTTATAGGAGCAGCCTCCCACTCATGTCTAGGAGGCATCGGTGGTGGTGCTTCAGGAATCGGGATAGTAGCCTCCCGCTCCTATCTAGAAGGTGTTGTGGGTAGCGTTTGATGAGGTCGCGATGACCTGTCTCGCCCCCATGGGTTGTGTCCCTCAAAATGTTTTGTATTATGTGTGTGAGGGGTTGGAGTCTTCTCCTGCATAGTGTGTTGGAACAACTCATCCTTCTGGTGTTGAAGGTGCTCTTTGTTAATATAGTATAGTTCCTCTAAACGTAGTCGCTCTAGCTCAAGCTACGTGAGTTGCATTCGATGTGCAAAATGTTTGACAGATTCTAAGATAGTTGGTCCTACCGCCTCATGTCTAGAAGGCCTAGATGCCTCTCCTAGATATCTATCTTGGTCGTAGTGATCCAAGATCTCTATAGTCTGCCTCCCTCTGTTGGAGGTAGTGGCATTTATCTGAGGCTCTAGTATCAGTGAGTGGTCCTGATAGATAGCAGGTGCAGAGGAGTATTGCTCCCGCACTGCATATTGCTCTTGAGGAAGGTAGGTGTCTTCCTCGTGCTCTATTTCATAAGTGAAAAGGGGATGGAAGGAGTTGGCTTGCCCCGCCTAAGGAGCCTTGTGCTCTGTATTTTTCTTTGTAGTCTTGACAACTAGAGGGGGTGAAGGAGGGATAATGTAATCATGTGGTTCCTCCCGTCAAACCCTATGTTGACCTAGCACTTCATCGCGTGGTGATTGCTCGTAGCGAGCATCTAAGGGAACTCTCCTATGACTTTACCCCTCATGGAAGGGTGTGTGTTGAATGTTATGCTAAACAGGAGTGCTCCTCGAAGAGGTGTCCCTGTAGTCCCTTTCCTTTAAGGTGTGGAGGGGACTGCCTTGTGTGTTAGGTCGCCAAGGTGGTATGACCAAATCTTTGGGATTGTAATGGATGTGACTCGTGCATTTTGGGACATTCCCCATAGCCTCCGCCCGTGATTGGGATTGGCTACGGGTGAGCACCATGACGATGTCTCTAAAAAAAAATCCTAAAATTGAAAATGAGTCAGGTGGGGCTCAAAATTGGCGTGTGCATCCCTCTTATAGTAGATAAGACAAAAATGAAGTTTCAAGTCCTATCTCTAAATACAATAGGAGATAATAACCTCCGAACAGCTCAAAGAGTGCAAAAAATTGGGCATGCAATTCTAGAACCTAATTTCGGGGCACTATATGATGGAATTTGGCCCCGAAAACTGACTTTTTTGGGAAAATAGGATTCTAGGGAATCATATTTGTTACAAATAATCTCAACTAACTCCTTGTAAAATATTGTGTCAATCAGAGCTATGGTTGAGAAGTTATGGCCCCGACAAGATGCACTAAAATTTAGGGAAAAATGTAAGATTTCCCATATTTTGTTGGATGCTCTTGCATCACTTATGGGCACCTTTGGGGTGCTTTTGGGTTGACCAAAGGGTTCATGGACACCTTTGGAGCATTTTGGGGATGACCAAGCGATTGCGGGAATCCTTGGAGCTTTTGGAGCGAGTGACAAAATGCGTAGATTTTTATCTTTGTTTATGATTTTTTTCTTTTTGTTTACACTAAGCAGAAATGAACACACACATACACAAACAGTGATTATCTCTTTTAAGGATTGATAGTGTGTCCTAAACCGGTTTAGTGCATTTTGCTTTTTTTTTTTTGTTTTTGCAAGTTTTGAAGAACGTTTAAATGCATAATGAAGGCTCATATAACTCCCAAAATGGTCGCCCCTTCAATATACCAACCAAGCCGATATACCAACCTCTCTATATACCCGCCCTTACGAGAGGGAGACTATAGGTACGTGAGAGCAGATGGTACGTGGTACGTAGGTGGTACGAAAGGGGGATTGTCCTGTTAATGACACCTACCATAGAAGACTTATCCTCGTGCGCATGGGAATCACCCCAGTGACACTCGGTCAGCTTTCGTCAGGATTTATGCCTAACAACAGTTGACAATCGAGGAAATGGATGCAAAGCTAAGCCAAGGTGGTGATGAACCCACCATTGGTCTTGCTCAAGGGCTGGGGTCTTACGACCATCTCCTTGGTTTAAAATGTGCCATGTGTAGTGTGTGTGGTTTATTTTACTTAAAAAAATGAAACAGGCAATCAACGACTATTTTCTTTAAGCACCGAAGAATTGACAAAATTGAAAGCAGAAAGTGAAAAAAATTGACAGAGACAGTTTAGAACTTTACCCTTTTTCTGGCTGAACTTGATGTTTCTAGTTTTCTATTCTAAAAATTCACAGACAGGAATTCGTCCCTCAGTGAGACGAATTGCAGAACAGAATTCGTCCTTGCAGAATAGAATTTAAAATTTGTCTCAGGGTCAGATGAATTACAGTCTTATATTCGTTGCAATCAGAGACGAATAGCAGTCTATGTTAAAAATTTGTACCTGTCAAGCACAAAAACACAACAAAGATCAGTTATTGGATCTAAAAAAATCAGGGGACAGGGTCCCACCGTGATCGCCACTGAAAGCACGAGATTTCAAAAGCTTTTCAGAAAGAACAACTACTTAGATGCATTCGAATTGAAATAGCGCCTAAGCCCTAAAACAAGAAATGCATTAAAATGAAAGAGGCAAATAGACTGAAACGAGTTACAAAGCTTTAAAGAGAAGTCACAGCCCTTTTATTAAACTTATCCAACATGGTTACAAAATCGTCTCCTCCCTTTTTTGGGAATCTCTCATTGATAGTTTCCCTCTCGTAAGGGCAAGTATTGAGAACACCCAATTTAATTTGGTTGATAACTCTACATTTCAAGTCAACCACCCTTCACAAATTCTTCTCTATAGTTATAGTTTTCCTCAAGTAAGGGCGGGTATTGTGAGGAACTAAGAGGATTTGGAACTCTAAAAAAACAAGATTACAACCTCATTATACTTACATTTTCCCACTCGTTAGGGCAGGTATATTGAGTTTTCTAATATTGAAAAGCTTCATATCTTTTCCTTATAAAAATTGTATTAATCAATTAATTGAAGTTCTAAGGGGGGATTGATTGGTTAATTAAAACTTCAATTTTCTCTTGTGTTTAAAATTATGAATTCAATTGAACCTCTCACCCCTCATAACTTTCACACTTGAAACCTAAAATTTTAAATCTTATCTCTCAAAAAGGTCTTGCTCATTTGTTAGAAGAAAAGCAACCAAAATTTGATAAAGAATATGAAACCTTTGTTCATAAGGAAAAATGCATGAAAAAATGGGTATTATTAGCTCTAATGTTCATGAAAGTTTGTGGTTTCATATTACATATTGCAAAACTCCTCATGAAAGTTGGGAGAAACTGAAGACCTTTTTTGGAAAAGTAGATCATGTGAGATCAATGCAACTAGAAGCCAAACTACCTTCTTTGTCCCTTGAAAATTTTAGTAGTATTGTTGACTTCCTTACTAAGTTCAAAGAAGTCATCATGCAATACAAAGGCAGTGGGAAGACTAATACAAAAGAAGAATGCATTTATCTAATCCTTCCTAAGCTAAATGGTGTTTTTCAATTTTTTTCTACCACATTTATATCTACCAAAGATGCTCTTGATGCAACCTTTAAAATGCTCTCTTTAGAATAATTTTGTGATAGATTAACTAGGGAAGAAACAAAAATTACTAGATATGAAATCTTTTCTTCAAAAGCCTTAGTAGTCTCCACCTCTTCTAAAGAAAAATTCAAAAACAAGGAAAAGACTCCCATAACCTATACTCACTATAAAAAGAATTATCACTCTGCTAAAAAATACTAGAAAAGATTACAACAACTAGAGGCAGCTATGAAGGATCAAAATACAAAAAATAAACAACAAATAGTAAAAGCCCTTAATGTTTAAGGAAAAACCTCCAATTATTCCTCTAATTACTGAGTCCTATATTCTGGAGCAACTCATCACATGACTACTTCAGACAAATCTTTCTCTTCTATCTCCTCTAGATCTATTTGTAGCATAGAAGTAGGTGACTCTTCCTTCATCCCTGTCAAAGGAAAATGGGATATAACCATTTATGGTGGCTCTGTAAACAACTTTATCTATGTTCCAGACATTGCCATCAATCTCCTATATATGTCTATCAAATTTATACTTCTGGAAATGGGAAAACTGTTCTCTTATCCCCAACAGAGTTGAGATAAGAAATTTTTAAGACCCTCATTATGTTATAGCTAAATGGAATATTGATCATAAATCTCATATTTTTCACTTCAAAGGTTTTCAAAATCCATAAGGAGCCTCTTGTTTTGTGGCTCATAGTGATCTTGAAAGTCAAATATGACATGAAAGGTTTGGTCATATTAATTACAACTACCTAAAGTATTTGTGCACCCATGATATGGTTACAGGATTACCCCAATTTTCTTCTAGTGATGTAGTTTGTCTTGTATGTGCTCTTGGAAAGCAACATCAAGATCCTTTCCACCCAAGCAGTTCTCTAAAAGCCTCATCCCCTCTAAATTTAATCCATCATGACTTAATGACCTTTCCTGAACCATATTTCAAAGGAGTAAAGTATGCTATTACCTTTATTGATGATTTATCTATAATATCCTGGGTCTACTTCCTGAAATATAAAAGTGGTGTGTTATCCCACTTTAATGTTTTTAAAGCCTTAGTTGAAAATCAAGAATCTTGCAAAATCAAGAAGAATCGTACTAATAATGGGGGAGAATATTGCAGTAATGAGTTCTTCATATTTCTTTCAAGTCATGGTATAATACGTAAACAATGTGTCTCCTATAATCCTCAACAAAATGGTATTGCAGAAAGGAAAAACCGGACATTAAAAGAGATGGCTAATTGTATGCTCTATTCAAGAGATCTTCCAAAAAAATTTTAGGCAGAAGCTATTAACTGTGCAAATTATATTCAAAATCACACACCTCATAAATCTCTTGACCATTTAACTACTAAGGAAGCATGGTCTGGCTTAAAACCATATTTTTCCTATTTTAATATTTTTGGGTGTGTTAGTCTTACAATGACACTGAGAGAGGGGGGGTGAATCAGTGTAGCTCTTTTAACTTAAATTCGTAGCTCTAAAAATAGAAATAAGAAACCTTAGAACCAGATAAAGCAAGTATCACAAGAGAACATCACACAACACAAGATTTAATGAGGTTCACCAAAGTGGCTACTCCTCAAAAATGACTGCTTAGACTGCCATCCAAATCCAGCCTTTGCAAAGCAACAACTTTATAAACAATTTTACCAGCACCCACCAGAAGGAGCACCAACCCTTGATTTATCTACACCAACAGAAAGGAGCACCAACCCATGATGCCAAGCTCCAACTTGGACTTCAATTCTAAAACTAGAAGATTGATAGTAAGATACCTTTGCTTTTGCTAGACCCTGACTGGTCACCTTTGTTTTTCCTACGCACTCTGCTTTTTCTATGCAAGCACTTCACACACTCTACTACACTTCACAGTAATATTCTCCCTATTGCGCACTCTGCTTTCTTTGCGCAAGCATTTCACGCACTCTGTTACACTTCATAGTTGTCTTCTCTTTGTTGCGCACTCCGCTTTCTTAGTGAAATTCCACACTAAGAATGATTTGACACGACTTGCTCTCTATGCATAGCGACCGTATTTTGCACACTTCAACACATATCAAATTCTCCAAACAACCCTCCTTTTATAACAATATTTTCATGATGAAAACCCTAATCTTAGTCAGCTGAAAACCCTAATCTTAGTCGGCTAAAAAACCTAATCTTAGTCGGTTTTCATGAAAACTGTAAACCCTAATTTTAGTTGGTTGTCAAAGGAATTCATCGGCTTCAACTCAACCATGAAAATACAACATGTCGTGATATCATGACACTTTTTATTTCTCTCTCTTTCTCCTTTCTTTGGCCCCCAAAAATACAATATGTTATGATATCGCGACACTTTTTCTTTCTCTCTCTTTCTCTTTGCATCGGACCGCAAAAAAGCTACATGTCGTGATATCGTGAACACTTTCTCTTTGCTTTGGCCTCAGAAAATACAACATGTCACGATATCATGACACTTTTGCTCCTTGCTCTTTCTCTTAGCTTTGGCCCGTGAAAATACAACATGTCGCGATATCGCGACACTTTTGTTATCCTACCTGTCTGCCCTTCTTGAGTCGTAAAAATGCAACATGTCACGATATCGTGACACTTTTTCTTTTCTGCCTTCCTGTACTTTTTGAGTCGCAAAAATATGACATGTTGCAAAATCGTGACACTTTTGCTTCCGAAGTCTTGCTTTCTATTTTTTTCATGAAATCGTGACACTTCTACCTTCGAAGCCTTCTTCTCTGTTTTTGTTGCAAAATCATGACACTTCTTCTTTCGTACTTCAATTCTTTGCTATTATCATGAAATTGTGACACTTCTGCCTTCAAAGTATTACTTTCTGCTTTTGTCATGAAATCATGACAGTTCTGCATCCGTACGCTTCCTCTCTTTCTTTTGTCGTGAAAGTGCAACATGTCACAAAATCGTGACACTTTTCAAACTTAATTTCTCTCTGCTATTTTAGTCATGAAAATGTGACATGTCGCAAAATCGTGACACTTTTATTACTTGTTTTCTTTTCTTTGAACTTGTCACGAAATCGCGACACTTCTTCCTGCTTTCTCTTTTTCTTCCAACATGTTGCGAAATCACGATAGTTTTTCCACTTGCCTTTTTCTCTTCCAACATGTTGCGAAATTGTGATAGTTTTTCCACTTGCCTTTTTCTCTTCCAACATGTCACAAAATCGCGACAGTTTTTCCACTTGCCTTTTTCTCTTCCAACATGTCGTGAAATCACGACAGTTTTTCCACTTGCCTTTTTCCTTCCAACATGTCACGAAATCGTGATAGTTTGTCCACTTCCCTTTTTCTCTTCTAGTAGGTCACAAAACCGTGACAGTTTATCCTGCTTTTTCTCTCTCTTTCAACATGTCGCAAAATCGTGACATTTTTTCCTATTTTTTCTCTCTTCCAACATGTCATGAAATCGTGACAATTTTTCTTATTTTTTCTCTCTCTCTTCTAACATGTCATGAAATCGTGACCATTTTTATTTCCTGCTGTATATGTCGCGATATCGTGACACTTTTCTTACTTGTCTTTTTATTTGATCTTTTGCATATGGACCACTTCGATTTTCTTCGACAATCCCTGTACATACTCTGAGTAACCTTTGAACTCCTGTCTTTTGCATCTGAAAGACTTTTGAACTTCCTATCCACTGCATCATTATATCTATCTGAATGTGTTGACAACAAAGACAATACTGTTGCTGCACCTTGCTCAACAATCTCCCCCTTTGGAATTTTTGGCAACACATGTGCAATTTCCTATAACTCTTTCCTGTAACTCTTCTCCCCCTTTGAAAATAATACCAAAGGGCTACTGCATACTCCCCTTGAGTCCTTACAGAACATTCTTAGACATAATTTATTACACTTAGCAAAAATCATGAACATGAGCACAAAGATAATCAAATACTTAAATTTTCCCCCTGAGAATGTGATCCCTGTAGCTAGTCAATTCTTGGGAAGTGTTACCACTCCTAATTTATTGTGAAGGTACTCAAAAACTTCCTTGGGCAATGGTTTTGTGAAGATATCTACTACTCTGTAGTTGGAAAAAAATCCAACTTAACCTCACCTTCCACAACTTTCTCCTTCAAAAAGTGATACCTGATAGCAATGTGTTTTGTGCATGAATGAATAACCGAATTCTTGGAGATGTTAATGGCACTGGTGTTATCACACTTAACTGATATTGGCTCACTAAAACTAATACCAAGATCTTTCAGAGTTTGTTTCATCCACAATACCTACGTACAACATGTTGTTGCTGCAATATATTCTATCTCTACTGTCGATAAAGAAACTGATTCTTGTTTCTTATTGTGCCATGCGACCAATATTTCCCCAAGGTAGAATGCACCTCCACTGGTACTCTTTCTTTCATGTACACATCCTGCCCAATCTACATCTGAATATGAAATAAGGGTGAAGTATTTACCTTTCGGATACCATAACCCATATTCCATAGTACCCTTGAGGTACCGAAGAATCCTTTTCATTGCTATCACATGTGTATCCTTGGGATTAGACTGAAATTGTGCTTCCATGCATACTGCCTATAAAATATCTGGTCTGGTAAATATCAGGTACAGTAAGCTTCCAATCATAGATATGTACATGGTTTGATCAACAGTTGGAGATTTGTCATCCTTGCTCAACTTGCAACATGTCGTCATGGGTGTGAAAACTGGCTTAAAATCCTCCATTGTGAACTTTTTTAAAAAATAATATCAACTAACTCCCTGTAAAATTTTGTGTCAATCGGAGCTATGGTTGAGAAGTTATGGCCCCGGCAAGATGCACTAAAATTTAGGGAAAAATGTAAGATTTCCCATATTTTTTTGGATGCTCCTGCATCACTTATGGGCACATTTGGGGTGCTTTTGGGTTGACCAAAGGGTTAATGGACACCTTTGGAGCATTTTGGGGATGACCAAGCGATTGTAGGAATCCTTGGAGCTTTTGGAGCGAGTGACAAAATGCGTAGATTTTTATCTTTGTTTATGATTTTTTTCTTTTTGTTTACACTAAGCAGAAATGAACACACACATACACAAACAATGATTATCTCTTTTAAGGATTGATAGTGTGTCCTAAACTGGTTTAGTGCATTTTGTTTGTTTTGTTTCGTTTTTGCATGTTTTGAAGAACGTTTAAATGCATAATGAAGGCTCATATAACTCCAAAAATGGTTGCCCCTTCAATATACCAACCAGGCCGATATACCAACCTCTCTATATACCCGCCCTTACGAGAGGGAGACTATAGGTACGTGAGAGCAGATGGTACGTGGTACGTAGGCGGTACGGAAGGGGGGATTGTCCTGTTAATGACACCTACCATAGAAGACTTATCCTCGCACGCATGGGAATCACCCCAGTGACACTCGGTCAACTTTCATCAGGATTTATGCCTAACAACAGTTGACAATCAAGGAAATGGATGCAAAGCTAAGCCAAGGTGGTGATGAACCCACCGTTGGTCTTGCTCAAGGGCTGGGGTCTTACGACCAGCTCCTTGGTTTAAAATGTGCCACGTGTAGTGTGTGTGGTTTATTTTACTTAAAAAAATGAAACAGGAAATCAACGACTATTTTCTTTAAGCACCGAAGAATTGACAAAATTGAAAGCAGAAAGTCAAAAAAATTGACAGAGACAGTTTAGAACTTTACCCTTTTTTTGCCTGAACTTGTTGTTTCTGGTTTTCTGTTCTAAAAATTCACAGACAGGAATTCGTCCCTCGGTGAGACGAATTGCAGAATAGAATTCGTCCTTGCAGAACAAAATTTAAAATTCGTCTCAGGGTCAGATGAATTACAGTCTAATATTCGTCGCAGTCAGAGACGAATAGCAGTCTGTGTTAAAAATTTGTACCTATCAAGCACAAAAAGACAACAAAGATCAGTTATTGGATCTAAAAAAATCAGGGGACAGGGTCCCACCGTGATCGCCACTGAAAGCACGAGATTTCAAAAGCTTTTCAGAAAGAACAACTACTTAGATGCATTCGAATTGAAATAGCGCCTAAGCCCTAAAATAAGAAATGCATTAAAATGAAAGAGGCAAATAGACTGAAACGAGTTACAAAGCTTTAAAGAGAAGTCACAGCCCTTTTATTAAACTTATCCAACACGGTTACAAAATCGCCTCCTCCATTTTTTGGGAATCTCTCATTGATAGTTTCCCTCTCCTAAGGGCAAGTATTGAGAACACCCAATTTAATTTGGTTGATAACTCTACATTTCAAGTCAACCACCCTTCACAAATTCTTCTCTATAGTTACAGTTTTCCTCAAGTAAGGGCGGGTATTGTGAGGAACTAAGAGGATTTGACACTCTAAAAAAACAATATTACAACCTCATTATACTTACAGTTTCCCTCTCGTTAGGGCGGGTATATTGAGTTTTCTAATATTGAAAAGCTTCATATCTTTTCCTTATAAAAATTGTATTAATCAATTAATTGAAGTTCTAAGGGGGGATTGATTGGTTAATTAAAACTTCAATTTTCTCTTGTGTTTAAAATTATGAATTCAATTGAACCTCTCACCCCTCATAACTTTCACACTTGAAACCTAAAATTTTAAATCTTCTCTCAAAAAGGTCTTGCTCATTTGTTAGAAGAAAAGCAACCAAAATTTGATAAAGAATATGAAACCTTTGTTCATAAGGAAAAATGCATGAAAAAATGGGTATTATTAGCTCTAATGTTCATGAAAGTTTGTGGTTTCATATTACATATTGCAAAACTCCTCATGAAATTTGGGAGAAACCAAGACCTTTTTTGGAAAAGTAGATCATGTGAGATGAATGCAACTAGAAGCCAAACTACCATCTTTGTCCCTTGAAAATTTTAGTAGTATTGTTGACTTCCTTACTAAGTTCAAAGAAGTCATCATGCAATACAAAGGCAGTGGGAAGACTAATACAAAAGAAGAATGCATTTATCTAATCCTTCCTAAGCTAAATGGAATATTGATCATAAATCTCATATTTTTCACTTCAAAGGTTTTCAAAATCCATAAGGAGCCTCTTGTTTTGTGGCTCATAGTGATCTTGAAAGTCAAATATGACATGAAAGGTTTGGTCATCTTAATTACAACTACCTAAAGTATTTGTGCACCCATGATATGGTTACGGGATTACCCCAATTTTCTTCTAGTGATGTAGTTTGTCTTGGATGTGCTCTTGGAAAGCAACATCAAGATCCTTTCCACCCAAGCGAGTTCTCTAAAAGCCTCATCCCCTCTAAATTTAATCCATCGTGACTTAATGACCTTTCCTGAACCATATTTCAAAGGAGTAAAGTATGCTATTACCTTTATTGATGATTTATCTATAAGATCCTGGGTCTACTTCCTGAAATATAAAAGTGGTGTGTTATCCCACTTTAATGTTTTTAAAGCCTTAGTTGAAAATCAAGAATCTTGCAAAATCAAGAAGAATCGTACTAATAATGGGGGAGAATATTGCAGTAATGAGTTCTTCATATTTATTTCAAGTCATGGTATAATACGTAAACAATGTGTCTCCTATAATCCTCAACAAAATGGTATTGCAGAAAGGAAAAACCAGACATTAAAAGAGATGGCTAATTGTATGCTCTATTCAAGAGATCTTCCAAAAAAAATTTAGGTAGAAGCTATTAACTGTGCAAATTATATTCAAAATCACACACCTCATAAAGCTCTTGACCATTTAATTCCTAAGGAAGCATGGTCTGGCTTAAAACCATATTTTTCCTATTTTAAGATTTTTGGGTGTGTTAGTCTTACAATGACACTGAGAGAGGGGGGGTGAATCAGTGTAGCTCTTTTAACTTAAATTCATAGATCGTAAAATAGAAATAAGAAACCTTAGAACTAGATAAAGCAAGTATCGCAAGAGAACATCACACAACACAAGATTTAACGAGGTTCACCAAAGTGGCTACTCCTCAAAAATGACTGCCATCCAAATCCAGCCTTTGCAAAGCAACAACTTTACAAACAATTTTACCAGCACCCATCGGAAGGAGCACCAACCCTTGATTTATCTACACCAAAAAAAAGGAGCACCAACCCCTGATGCCAAGCTCCAACTTGGACTTCAATTTTAAAACTAGAAGATTAATAGTAAGATACCTTTGCTTTTGCTAGACCTTGACTAGTCACCTTTGTTTTTCCTGCGCACTCTGCTTTTTCTATGCAAGCACTTCACACACTCTGCTACACTTCATAGTAATATTCTCCCTATTGTGCACTCTGCTTTCTTTGCACAAGCACTTCACACACTCTGCTACACTTCATAGTCGTCTTCTCTTTGTTGCGCACTCTGCTTTCTTAGTGAAATTCCACACTTAGAATGATTCGACACAACTTGCTCTCTGTGCATAGAGACCGTATTTCGCACACTTAAAAACATATCAAATTCTCCAAACAGCCCTCTTTTTATAACAATATTTTCATGATGAAAACCCTAATCTTAGTCGGCTGAAAACCCTAATCTTAGTCGGCTAAAAAACCTAATCTTAGTCAGTTTTCATGACAACTGTAAACCCTAATTTTAGTCGGTTGTCAAAGGACTTCATCGGCTTCAACTCAACCATGAAAATACAACATGTCGTGATATCGTGACACTTTTTATTTCTCTCTCTTTCTCCTTGCTTTGGCCCCCGAAAATACAATATGTCACGATATCGCGACACTTTTTCTCTCTCTCTTTCTCTTTGCATTGGACCGCAAAAAAGCTACATGTCGTGATATCGTGAACACTTTCTCTTTGCTTTGGCCTCCGAAAATACAACATGTCACGATATCGTGACACTTTTGCTCCTTGCTCTTTCTCTTAGCTTTGGCCCGTGAAAATACAACATGTCGCGATATCGCGACACTTTTGTTATCCTACCTGTCTGCCCTTCTTGAGTCGTAAAAATGCAACATGTCACGATATCGTGACACTTTTGCTTTTCTGCCTTCCTGTCCTTTTTGAGTCGCAAAAATGTGACATGTTGCAAAATTGTGACACTTCTGCTTTTGAAGTCTTGCTTTCTGTTTTTGTCATGAAATCGTGACACTTCTGCCTTCGAAGTCTTCTTCTCTGTTTTTGTTGCAAAATCATGACACTTCTTCTTTCGTACTTCATTTCTTTGCTATTATCATGAAATTGTGACACTTCTGCCTTCAAAGTCTTGCTTTCTGCTTTTTTCACGAAATCGTGACAGTTCTGCTTCCGTACGCTTCCTCTCTTTCTTTTGTCCTGAAAGTGCAACATGTCACGAAATCGCGACACTTTTCCAACTTACTTTCTCTCTCCTATTTTAGTCGTGAAAATGTGACATGTCGCAAAATCGTGACACTTTTCTTACTTGTTTTCTTTTCTTTGAACTTGTCACGAAATCATGACACTTCTTCCTGCTTTCTCTTTTTCTTCCAACATGTTGCGAAGTCATGACAGTTTTTCCACTTGCCTTTTTCTCTTCCAACATGTTGCGAAATTGCGACAGTTTTTCCACTTGCCTTTTTCTCTTCCAACATGTCACAAAATCGCGACATTTTTTCCACTTGCCTTTTTCTCTTCCAACATGTCGTGAAATCATGATAGTTTTTCCACTTGCCTTTTTCCTTCCAACATGTCAGGAAATCGCGATAGTTTGTCCACTTGCCTTTTTCTCTTCCAGCATGTCGCAAAATCGTGATAGTTTATCTTGCTTTTTCTCTCTCTTTCAACATGTCGCAAAATCGTGACATTTTTTCCTATTTTTTCTCTCTCTTCCAACATGTCATGAAATCGTGACAATTTTCTTGCTTTTTCTCTCTCTTCCAACATGTCATGAAATCATGACCATTTTTCTTGCCTGTTGTATATGTCGCGATATCGCGACACTTTTCTTACTTGTCTTTTTATTTGATCTTTTGCATATGGACCACTTCGGTTTTCTTGGACAATCCTTGTACATACTCTGAGTAACCTTTGAACTCCTGTCTTTTGCATCTGAAAGGCTTTTGAACTTCCTATCCACTGCATCATTAGATCTATCTGAATGTGTTGACAACAAAGACAATACGGTTGCTGCACCTTGCTCAACAATCTCCCCCTTTGGAATTTTTGGCAACACATGTGCAATTTCCTATAACTCTTTCCTGTAAATTTTCTCACCCTTTGAAAATAATACCAAAGGGCTACTGCATACTCTCCTTGAGTCCTTACACAACATTCTTAGACACAATTTATTACACTTAGCAAAAATCATGAACATGAGCACAAAGATAATCAAATACTTAAATGTTCCCCCTGAGAATGTGATCCCTATAGCTAGTCAATTCTTGGGAAGTGTGACCACTCCTAATTTATTGTGAAGGTACTCAAAAACTTCCTTGGGCAATGGTTTTGTGAAGATATCTGCTACTTGCTCTGTAGTTGGAACAAAATCCAACTTAACCTCACCTTCCGCAACTTTCTCCTTCAAAAAGTGATACCTGATAGTAATGTGTTTTGTGCGTGAATGAATAACCAAATTCTTCGAGATGTTAATGGCACTGGTGTTATCACACTTAACTGATATTGGCTCACTAAAACTAATACCAAGATCTTTCAGAGTTTGTTTCATCCACAATACCTACGTACAACATGTTGTTGCTGCGATATATTCTGCCTCTACTGTCGATAAAGAAATTGATTCTTGTTTCTTATTGTGCCATGCGACCAATATGTCCCCAAGATAGAATGCACCTCCACTGGTACTCTTTCTGTCATCTACACATCCTACCCAATCTACATCTGAATATGAAATAAGGGTGAAGTATTTACCTTTCGGATACCATAACCCATATTCCATAGTAACCTTGAGGTACCGAAGAATCCTTTTCACTGCTATCACATGAGTCTCCTTGGGATTAGACTGAAATCGTGCTACCATGCATACTGCCTATAAAATATCTGGTCCGGTAGCTATCAGGTATAGTAAGCTTCCAATCATAGATCTGTACATGGTTTGATCAACAGTTGGAGATTTTTCATCCTTGCTCAACTTGCAACATGTCATCATGGATGTGCTAACTGGCTTACAATCCTCCTTTGTGAACTTTTCTAACAAATAATCTCAACTAACTCCCTGTAAAATTTCATGTCAATCGGAGCTATGGTTGAGAAGTTATGGCCTCGACAAGATGCACTAAAATTTAGGGAAAAATGCAAGATTTCCCATATTTTGTTGGATGCTCCTGCATCACTTATGGGCACCTTTGGGGTGCTTTTGGGTTGAGAAAAGGGTTCATGGACACCTTTGGAGCATTTTGGGGATGACCAAGCGATTGCGGGAATCCTTGGAGCTTTTGGAGCGAGTGACAAAACGCGTAGATTTTTATCTTTGTTTATGATTTTTTTCTTTTTGTTTACACTAAGCAGAAATGAACACACACATACACAAATAGTGATTATCTCTTTTAAGGATTGATAGTGTGTCCTAAATCGATTTAGTGCATTTTGTTTGTTTTGTTTTGTTTTTGCAAGTTTTGAAGAACGTTTAAATGCATAATGAAGGCTCATATAACTCCCAAAATGGTCGTCCCTTCAATTAACCAACCAGGCCGATATACCAACCTCTCTATATACCCACCCTTACGAGAGGGAGACTATAGGTACGTGAGAGCAGATGGTACGTGGTACATAGGCGGTACGGAAGGGGGATTGTCCTGTTAATGACACCTACCATAGAAGACTTATCCTCGCACGCATGGGAATCACCCCAGTGACACTCGGTTAGCTTTCGTCAAGATTTACGCCTAACAACAGTTGACAATCAAGGAAATGGATGCAAAGCTAAGCCAAGGTGGTGATGAACCCACCGTTGGTCTTTCTCAAGGGCTGGGGTCTTACGACCAGCTCCTTGGTTTAAAATGTGCCACGTGTAGTGTGTGTAGATTATTTTACTTAAAAAAATGAAACAGGAAATCAACGACTATTTTCTTTAAGCACCCAAGAATTGACAAAATTGAAAGCAGAAAGTCAAAAAAATTGATAGAGAAAGTTTAGAACTTTACCCTTTTTCTGGCTGAACTTGTTGTTTTTGGTTTTCTATTCTGAAAATTCATAGACAGGAATTCGTCCCTCAGTGAGACGAATTGCAAAACAGAATTCGTCCTTGCAGAACAGAATTTAAAATTTGTCTCAGGGTCAGACGAATTATAGTCTGATATTCGTCGCAGTCAGAGACGAATAGCAGTCTGTGTTAAAAATTTGTACCTGTCAAGCACAAAAACACAACAAATATCAGTTATTGGATCTAAAAAAATCAGGGGACAGGGTCCCATCGTGATCACCACTAAAAGCACGAGATTTCGAAAGCTTTTCAGAAAGAACAACTACTTAGATGCATTCGAATTGAAACAGCGCCTAAGCCCTAAAACAAGAAATGCATTAAAATGAAAGAGGCAAATAGACTGAAACGAGTTACAAAGCTTTAAAGAGAAGTCACAGCCCTTTTATTAAACTTATCCAACACGGTTACAAAATCGCCTCCTCCATTTTTTGGGAATCTCTCATTGATAGTTTCCCTCTCGTAAGGGCAAGTATTGAGAACACCCAATTTAATTTGGTTGATAACTCTACATTTCAAGTCAACCACCCTTCACAAATTCTTCTCTATAGTTACAGTTTTCCTCAAGTAAGGGCGGGTATTGTGAGGAACTAAGAGGATTTGGCACTCTAAAAAAACAATATTACAACCTCATTATACTTACAGTTTCCCTCTCGTTAGGGCGGGTATATTGAGTTTTCTAATATTGAAAAGCTTCATATCTTTTCCTTATAAAAATTGTATTAATCAATTAATTGAAGTTCTAAGGGGGGATTGATTGGTTAATTAAAAATTCAATTTTCTCTTGTGTTTAAAATTATGAATTCAATTGAACCTCTCACCCCTCATAACTTTCACACTTGAAACCTAAAATTTTAAATCTTATCTCTCAAAAAGGTCTTACTCATTTGTTAGAAGAAAAGCAACCAAAATTTGATAAAGAATATGAAACCTTTGTTCATAAGGAAAAATGAATGAAAAAATGGGTATTATTAGCTCTAATGTTCATGAAATTTTGTGGTTTCATATTACATATTGCAAAACTCCTCATGAAATTTGGGAGAAACTGAAGACCTTTTTTGGAAAAGTAGATCATGTGAGATCAATGCAACTAGAAGCCAAACTACCTTCTTTGTCCCTTGAAAATTTTAGTAGTATTGTTGACTTCCTTACTAAGTTCAAAGAAGTCATCATGCAATACAAAGGCAGTGGGAAGACTAATACAAAAGAAGAATGCATTTATCTAATCCTTCCTAAGCTAAATGGTGTTTTTCAATTTTTTTCTACTACATTTATATCTACCAAAGATGCTCTTGATGCAACCTTTAAAATGCTCTCTTTAGAATAATTTTGTGATATATTAACTAGGGAAGAAACAAAAATTACTAGATATGAAATCTCTTCTTCAAAAGCCTTAGTAGCCTCCACCTCTTCTAAAGAAAAATTCAAAAACAAGGAAAATACTCTCATAACCTATACTCACTATAAAAAGAATTATCACTCTGCTAAAAAATACTAGAAAAGATTACAACAACTAGAGGCAGCTATGAAGGATCAAAATACAAAAAATAAACAACAAATAGTAAAAGCCCTTAATTTTTAAGGAAAAACCTCCAATTCTTCCTCTAATTACTGAGTCCTAGATTCTGGAGCAACTCATCACATGACTACTTCATACAAATCTTTCTCTTCTATCTCCTCTAGATCTATTTGTAGCATAGAAGTAGATGACTCTTCCTTCATCCCTGTCAAAGGAAAATGGGATATAACCATTTATGGTGGCTCTGTAAACAATTTTATCTATGTTCCAGACATTGCCATCAATTTCCTATATATGTCTATCAAATTTATACTTCTAGAAATGGGAAAACTGTTCTCTTATCCCCAACAGAGTTGAGATAAGAAATTTTTAAGACCCTCATTATGTTATAGCTAAATGGAATATTGATCATAAATCTCATATTTTTCACTTCAAAGGTTTTCAAAATCCATAAGGAGCCTCTTGTTTTGTGGCTCATAGTGATCTTGAAAGTCAAATATGACATGAAAGGTTTGGTCATCTTAATTACAACTACCTAAAGTATTTGTGCACCCATGATATGGTTACGGGATTACCCCAATTTTCTTCTAGTGATGTAGTTTGTCTTGTACGTGCTCTTGGAAAGCAACATCAAGATCCTTTCCACCCAAGCAGTTCTCTAAAAGCCTCATCCCCTCTAAATTTATTCCATCATGACTTAATGACCTTTCCTGAACCATATTTCAAAGGAGTAAAGTATGCTATTACCTTTATTGATGATTTATCTATAAGATCATGGGTCTACTTCCTGAAATATAAAAGTGGTGTGTTATCCCACTTTAATGTTTTTAAAGCCTTAGTTGAAAATCAAGAATCTTGCAAAATCAAGAAGAATCGTACTAATAATGGGGGAGAATATTGCAGTAATGAGTTCTTCATATTTCTTTCAAGTCATGGTATAATACGTAAACAATGTGTCTCCTATAATCCTCAACAAAATGGTATTGCAGAAAGGAAAAACCAGACATTAAAAGAGATGGCTAATTGTATGCTCTATTCAAGAGATCTTCCAAAAAAATTTTAGGCAGAAGCTATTAACTGTGCAAATTATATTCAAAATCACACACCTCATAAAGCTCTTGACCATTTAACTCCTAAGGAAGCATGGTCTGGCTTAAAACCATATTTTTCCTATTTTAAGATTTTTGGGTGTGTTAGTCTTACAATGACACTGAGAGAGGGGGGTGAATCAGTGTAGCTCTTTTAACTTAAATTCATAGCTCTTAAAATAGAAATAAGAAACCTTAGAACTAGATAAAGCAAGTATCACAAGAGAACATCACACAACACAAGATTTAACGAGGTTCACCAAAGTGGCTACTCCTCAAAAATGACTGCCATCCAAATCCAGCCTTTGCAAAGCAACAACTTTACAAACAATTTTACCAGCACCCATCGGAAGGAGCACCAACCATTGATTTATCTACACCAAAAAAAATGAGCACCAACCCCTGATGCCAAGCTCCAACTTGGACTTCAATTCTAAAACTAGAAGATTAATAGTAAGATACCTTTGCTTTTGCTAAACCTTGACTAGTCACCTTTGTTTTTCCTGCGCACTCTGCTTTTTCTATGCAAGCACTTCACACACTCTGCTACACTTCACAGTAATATTCTCCCTATTGCGCACTCTGCTTTCTTTGCGCAAGCACTTCACACACTCTGCTACACTTCATAGTCGTCTTCTCTTTGTTGCGCACTCTGCTTTCTTAGCGAAATTCCACACTTAGAATGATTCGACACGACTTGCTCTCTGTGCATAGCGACCGTATTTTGCACACTTAAAAACATATCAAATTCTCCAAACAGCCCTCCTTTTATAACAATATTTTCATGATGAAAACCCTAATCTTAGTCGGCTGAAAACCCTAATCTTAGTCGGCTAAAAAACCTAATCTTAGTCGGCTTTCATGACAACTGTAAACCCTAATTTTAGTCGGTTGTCAAAGGACTTCATCGGCTTCAACTCAACCATGAAAATACAACATGTCGTGATATCGTGACACTTTTTATTTCTCTCTCTTTCTCCTTGCTTTGGCCCCCGAAAATACAATATGTCACGATATCGCGACACTTTTTCTTTCTCTCTCTTTCTCTTTGCATTGGACCGCAAAAAAGCTACATGTCGTGATATCGTGAACACTTTCTCTTTTCTTTGGCCTCCGAAAATACAACATGTCGCGATATCGTGACACTTTTGCTCCTTGCTCTTTCTCTTAGCTTTGGCCCGTGAAAATACAACATGTCGCGATATCGCGACACTTTTGTTATCCTACCTGTCTGCCCTTCTTGAGTCGTAAAAATGCAACATGTCACGATATCGTGACACTTTTGCTTTTCTGCCTTCCTGTCCTTTTTGAGTCGCAAAAATGTGACATGTTGCAAAATTGTGACACTTTTGCTTTCGAAGTCTTGCTTTCTATTTTTGTCATGAAATCGTGACACTTCTGCCTTCGAAGTCTTCTTCTCTGTTTTTGTTGCAAAATCATGACACTTCTTCTTCCGTACTTCACTTCTTTGCTATTATCATGAAATTGTGACACTTCTGCTTTCAAAGTCTTGCTTTCTGCTTTTTTCACGAAATCGTGACAGTTCTGCTTCCGTATGCTTCCTCTCTTTCTTTTGTCCTGAAAGTGCAACATGTCACGAAATCGCGACACTTTTCCAACTTACTTTCTCTCTCCTATTTTAGTCGTGAAAATGTGACATGTCGCAAAATCGTGACACTTTTCTTACTTGTTTTCTTTTCTTTGAACTTGTCACGAAATCATGACACTTCTTCCTGCTTTCTCTTTTTCTTCCAACATGTTGCGAAATCACGACAGTTTTTCCACTTGCCTTTTTCTCTTCCAACATGTTGCGAAATTGCGACAGTTTTTCCACTTGCCTTTTTCTCTTCCAACATGTCACAAAATCGCGACATTTTTTCCACTTGCCTTTTTCTCTTCCAACATGTCGTGAAATCACAATAGTTTTTCCACTTGCCTTTTTCCTTCCAACATGTTAGGAAATCACGATAGTTTGTCCACTTGCCTTTTTCTCTTCCAGCATGTCGCAAAATCGTGATAGTTTATCTTGATTTTTCTCTCTCTTTCAACATGTCGCAAAATCGTGACATTTTTTCCTATTTTTTCTCTCTCTTCCAACATGTCATGAAATCGTGACAATTTTTCTTGCTTTTTCTCTCTCTTCCAACATGTCATGAAATCATGACCATTTTTCTTGCCTGATGTATATGTCGCGATATCGCGACACTTTTCTTACTTGTATTTTTATTTGATATTTTGCATATGGACCACTTCGGTTTTCTTGGACAATCCCTGTACATACTCTGAGTAACCTTTGAACTCCTGTCTTTTGCATCTGAAAGGCTTTTGAACTTCCTATCCACTGCATCATTAGATCTATCTGAATGTGTTGACAACAAAGACAATACTGTTGCTGCACCTTGCTCAACAATCTCCCCCTTTGGAATTATTGGCAACACATGTGCAATTTCCTATAACTCTTTCCTGTAACTTTTCTCCCCCTTTGAAAATAATACCAAAGGGCTACTGCATACTCCCCTTGAGTCCTTACACAACATTCTTAGACACAATTTATTACACTTAGCAAAAATCATGAACATGAGCACAAAGATAATCAAATACTTAAATGTTCCCCCTAAGAATGTGATCCCTGTAGCTAGTCAATTCTTGGGAAGTGTGACCACTCCTAATTTATTGTGAAGGTACTCAAAAACTTCCTTGGGCAATGGTTTTGTGAAGATATCTCACTACTTGCTCCGTAGTTGGAACAAAATCCAACTTAACCTCACCTTCTCGCAACTTTCTCCTTCAAAAAGTGATACCGGATAGCAATGTGTTTTGTGCGTGAATGCATAACCAAATTCTTTGAGATGTTAATGGCACTCGGTGTTATCACACTTAACCGATATTGGCTCACTAAAACTAATACCAAGATCTTTCAGAGTTTGTTTCATCCACAATACCTACGTACAACATGTTGTTGTTGCGATATATTCTGCCTCTACTGTCGATAAAGAAATTGATTCTTGTTTCTTATTGTGCCATGCGACCAATATGTCCCCAAGGTAGAATGCACCTCCACTGGTACTCTTTCTGTCATCTACACATCCTACCCAATCTACATCTGAATATGAAATAAGGGTGAAGTATTTACCTTTCGGATACCATAACCCATATTCCATAGTAACCTTGAGGTACCGAAGAATCCTTTTCACCTCTTGTCACATGAGTCTCCTTGGGATTAGACTCGAAATCGTGCTACCATGCATACCGCCTATAAAATATCTGGTCCGGTAGCTATCGAGTACGATAAGCTTCCAATCATAGATCTGTACATGGTTTGATCAACAGTTGGAGATTTTTCATCCTTGCTCAACTTGCAACATGTCATCATGGGTGTGCTAACTGGCTTACAATCCTCCTTTATGAAATTTTTTAACAAATAATCTCAACTAACTCCCTGTAAAATTTCATGTCAATCGGAGCTATGGTTGAGAAGTTATGGCCCCGGCAAGATGCACTAAAATTTAGGGAAAAATGTAAGATTTCCCATATTTTGTTGGATGCTCCTGCATCACTTATGGGCACCTTTGGGGTGCTTTTGGGTTGACAAAAGGGTTCATGGACACCTTTGGAGCATTTTGGGGATGACCAAGCGATTGCGGGAATCCTTGGAGCTTTTGGAGCGAGTGACAAAATGCGTAGATTTTTATCTTTGTTTATGATTTTTTTCTTTTTGTTTACACTAAGCAGAAATGAACACACACATACACAAACAGTGATTATCTCTTTTAAGGATTGATAGTGTGTCCTAAACCGGTTTAGTGCATTTTGTTTGTTTTGTTTTGTTTTTGCAAGTTTTGAAGAACGTTTAAATGCATAATGAAGGCTCATATAACTCCCAAAATGGTCGTCCCTTCAATATACCAACCAGGCCGATATACCAACCTCTCTATATACCCACCCTTACGAGAGGGAGACTATAGGTACGTGAGAGCAGATGGTACGTGGTACATAGGCAGTACGGAAGGGGGATTGTCCTGTTAATGACACCTACCATAGAAGACTTATCCTCGCATGCATGGGAATCACCCCAGCGACACTCGATCAGCTTTCGTCAGGATTTACGCCTAACAACAATGGACAATTGGGGAAATGGATGCAAAGCTAAGCCAAGGTGGTGATGAACCCACCGTTGGTCTTACTCAAGGGCTGGGGTCTTACGATCAGCTCCTTGGTTTAAAATGTGCCACGTGTAGTGTGTGGTTTATTTTACTTAAAAAAATGAAACAGGCAATCAACGACTATTTTATTTAAGCACCCAAGAATTGACAAAATTGAAAGCAGAAAGTCAAAAAAATTGACAGAGACAGTTTAGAACTTTACCCTTTTTCTAGCTGAACTTGCTGTTTCTGGTTTTCTGTTCTGAAAATTCACAAACAGGAATTCGTCCCTCAGTGAGACAAATTGCAGAACAAAATTCATCCTTGCAGAACAGAATTTAAAATTCGTCTCAGGGTCAGATGAATTACAGTCTGATATTCGTCGCAGTCAGAGATGAATAGCAATCTGTGTTAAAAATTTATACCTGTCAAGCACAAAAACACAACAAATATCAGTTATTGGATCTAAAAAATCAGGGGACAGGGTCCCACCGTGATCGCCACTGAAAGCACGAGATTTCGAAAGCTTTTCAGAAAGAACAACTACTTAGATGCATTCGAATTGAAACAGCGCCTAAGCCCTAAAACAAGAAATGCATTAAAATGAAAGAGGCAAATAGATTGAAACGAGTTACAAAGCTTTAAAGAGAAGTCACAGCCCTTTTATTAAACTTATCCAACACGGTTACAAAATCGCCTCCTCCCTTTTTAGGGGCTAGGAGCGTTAAACGGATCCGGTTACAGTCTTGGTAAGTGTTCTCCTTTCGCATGCCCACATGCAAAATGGGCGGGCCAAAGTGTTGTCGTTGCTGTTGTTGGTAAATCCTCACTTCTTGCTATTCCTCCTGCAATCAAAGAGACATACAAAGTGTTAGTAGCACCTGTGAGAAGAAAGAGAATTCATGCTTTGAAATTGGTAAAAGATGCATATGAACAACTATCTGAAATAGTAAATAAAGTAAGCCTAAATTACCTAAAAACTTGACAACAGACAAAGTACATCACCAGAGGGCCACTGCCATCGAAACAGTCGGCCAATCCGCTCTTGACTAAAATTCATCCCTGGGCAGGACGAATTCTACTGTTATTCGTCCCTGGGTGAGACGAATTCCAGTGTGTTAAAGTGTCGAGTTGCCACCGCTCCAATGTCGAACCTCGGGACCTCCAAATCACCTGCAAACAGAGGGGTTCTGTGATTGGGGCCATTTTGGGATGACCTAGATGGTCGGATTTCACCAATTTGGCCTCTATCCTCAGGAATTAAAACGTCGCTATCTGCAAGTTAGAAAGAAACCCAAGCGACAAAGCATGGCAAAATATGATAAGAATGTTACGAAATTGAAGCAATGAGCTAACTAAACAAAATAACGTGAAATGCACTGTAAGCTAATGATCTAGAAATGCTTTAAAATGAAACTTCGAAAATGCGGGGGTGCCCAAGTGGGCCTCCCACCATTGGCACTTGATTTCGGCGCCAATCCACTAGGGATGGGCCCAAAACCTCTTAGGATTGGGATGTCGGCAAATTGGTTGTTTAAGGTAATCAAATGTCGGATTTGGGTTGGATTCACGCTTCCAAAAGCCACCCAATAACCTCCTTTTCGAAAGAGATTAGTGGATGTGAGAAAGTGAATCAAAAGGATGCAAGTAGGCAATTAATCGGACAACACTTCGTTGCTCAAAGTCTCCTCCAATATGTTCTTTTTGAGGTGGGAAAGGCCACCATTTTATAGACCCATGGGGTCTCTTTGGAGGGGCATGCAGGGATGCCATGTGGCAGCCATGCCTTCCCAAGGGGGAGGAGACTCCTCCCTGACTTGGGCCTCCATGACTGCACTTGTGACAGTCCATCAACTGCCAACCTACCCACCTGCACGCGCATGCATGGAAGGGGGCAATAATTGACTGTCCTTGGATGCCACTTGGTGGCATTTTTCTTTTTTCCCATTTAACCTGGAATTCGTCCTGACCAGAGATGATTTCAGAATTCATCCCTGGGTGAGACGAATACTGGACAAAGTGCCAAAATGTGCCAAATTGCTTCTTGACCTTACAAAATTGCTATGAAAGTGGTTAGGACCACTGTTCGACCTCTGAGGGCTGCCCTGGGGGTTGTGTTTGTCAAAGCGATCAGTGTTTGCAGTCACATAATCAGATTGGTGCTATTTTGGTGTCTACACGTGGCATCTTAGGTTTCTCACAGCCTTCTCCTGATTCTTACTAGTGATGAAACATTAATTTATATATATATATATATATATATATATATATATATATATATATATATATATATACTCTTTATAGTTTATCTTCATAGGTTTCTCAAGGATTTGGTGGCATCTCATTTTCCTCCGCCTAGCTCGAATCAGCGACGAATATAAAATATGAGTTCCCATTTTTTTCTAGCACGATTTATTTTGTTTGTCCTCCTATTTTTTGTAAGGTCATTTTCACTTCAATTTTGAAGTAAAATATTGACTCCTCACATTTTTTTACAAAAAGCTCTTTGGTAAGTCGTAGTCTATTGTAGCCTTAATATAAAATGTTTTTTTTGGGGGTTTTATGTGCAATCATATGCACATTGGTGTCTCTTGAAGGGGGGGTTGTGCTTTTTTTCTATCTCTTCCTCAAAGTCTTTTTTAGGTTTTCAAGTTAATAGAGGTGTAATACTTAATATCTTTTTTAGCATACACTCTCTATTTAAAATTTAAAACCTAATTTGTTTATCAAAATTATTAACAAAAGCTATCTTATTCTCATTATTTTATCTAATTAATAAACTTATCAAGAAGTTTTATTTTTTTTAATTATTCTCTAATCTTATTTATTTATTTTCTTTAATATAGATATTTTTCAAATTCTTTTCTCTAAGGGTGCTATAATTATTCTCTTAATATTTGTTATTAAAACTAAATTTTATTTGAGAATCTCTATAGTTTTGTTACACTTAAAGAATTCATAAAACTAAGGTTTAACTTATCTTCCTCAAAATATTTGCCTATGTTCCATGTACAAAAACCATTAAAAACTTATAGTTTCCCTCAAGTAAGGGTGAGTTTTTCGAGGCACTTCGTATAAAGACCTATAAAATATTTTTCAATCTCCCTCTTTATTTTGGGAATCTCTCATTGATAGTTTCCCTCTCGTAAGAGCAAGTATTGAGAACACCCAATTTAATTTGGTTGATAACTCTACATTTCAAGTCAACCACCCTTCACAAATTCTTCTCTATAGTTACAGTTTTCCTCAAGTAAGGGCGGGTATTGTGAGGAACTAAGAGGATTTGGCACTCTAAAAAAACAATATTACAACCTCATTATACTTACAGTTTCCCTCTCGTTAGGGCGGGTATATTGAGTTTTCTAATATTGAAAAGCTTCATATCTTTTCCTTATAAAAATTGTATTAATCAATTAATTGAAGTTCTAAGGGGGGATTGATTGGTTAATTAAAACTTCAATTTTCTCTTGTGTTTAAAATTATGAATTCAATTGAACCTCTCACCCCTCATAACTTTCAAACTTGAAACCTAAAATTTTAAATCTTATCTCTCAAAAAGGTCTTACTCATTTGTTAGAAGAAAAGCAACCAAAATTTGATAAAGAATATGAAACCTTTGTTCATAAGGAAAACTGCATGAAAAAATGGGTATTATTAGCTCTAATGTTCATGAAATTTTGTGGTTTCATATTACATATTGCAAAACTCCTCATGAAAGTTGGGAGAAACTGAAGACCTTTTTTGGAAAAGTAGATCATGTGAGATCAATGCAACTAGAAGCCAAACTACCTTCTTTGTCCCTTGAAAATTTTAGTAGTATTGTTGACTTCCTTACTAAGTTCAAAGAAGTCATCATGCAATACAAAGGCAGTGGGAAGACTAATACAAAAGAAGAATGCATTTATCTAATCCTTCCTAAGCTAAATGGTGTTTTTCAATTTTTTTCTACCACATTTATATCTACCAAAGATGCTCTTGATGCAACCTTTAAAATGCTCTCTTTAGAATAATTTTGTGATAGATTAACTAGGGAAGAAACAAAAATTACTAGATATGAAATCTCTTCTTCAAAAGCCTTAGTAGCCTCTACCTCTTCTAAAGAAAAATTCAAAAACAAGGAAAAGACTCCCATAACCTATACTCACTATAAAAAGAATTATCACTCTGCTAAAAAATACTAGAAAAGATTACAACAACTAGAGGCAGCTATGAAGGATCAAAATACAAAAAATAAACAACAAATAGTAAAAGCCATTAATGTTTAAGGAAAAACCTCCAATTCTTCCTCTAATTACTGAGTCCTAGATTCTGGAGCAACTCATCACATGACTACTTCAGACAAATCTTTCTCTTCTATCTCCTCTAGATCTATTTGTAGCATAGAAGTAGGTGACTCTTCCTTCATCCCTGTCAAATGAAAATGGGATATAACCATTTATGGTGGCTCTATAAACAATTTTATCTATGTTCCAGACATTGCCATCAATCTCCTATATATGTCTATCAAATTTATACTTCTGGAAATGGGAAAACTGTTCTCTTATCCCCAACAAAGTTGAGATAAGAAATTTTTAAGACCCTCATTATGTTATAGCTAAATGGAATATTGATCATAAATCTCATATTTTTCACTTCAAAGGTTTTCAAAATCCATAAGGAGCCTCTTGTTTTGTGGCTCATAGTGATCTTGAAAGTCAAATATGACATGAAAGGTTTGGTCATCTTAATTACAACTACCTAAAGTATTTGTGCACCCATGATATGGTTACAGGATTACCCCAATTTTCTTCTAGTGATGTATTTTGTCTTGGATGTGCTCTTGGAAAGCAACATCAAGATCCTTTCCACCCAAGCAGTTCTCTAAAAGCCTCATCCCCTCTAAATTTAATCCATCATGACTTAATGACCTTTCCTGAACCATATTTCAAAGGAGTAAAGTATGCTATTACCTTTATTGATGATTTATCTATAAGATCCTGGGTCTACTTCGTGAAATATAAAAGTGGTGTGTTATCCCACATTAATGTTTTTAAAGCCTTAGTTGAAAATCAAGAATCTTGCAAAATCAAGAAGAATCGTACTAATAATGGGGGAGAATATTGCAGTAATGAGTTCTTCATATTTCTTTCAAGTCATGGTATAATACGTAAAAAATGTGTCTTCTATAATCCTCAACAAAATGGTATTGCAGAAAGGTAAAACCAGACATTAAAAGAGATGGCTAATTGTATGCTCTATTCAAGAGATCTTCCAAAAAAATTTTAGGCAGAAGCTATTAACTGTGCAAATTATATTCAAAATCACACACCTCATAAAGCTCTTGACCATTTAACTCCTAAGGAAGCATGGTCTGGCTTAAAACCATATTTTTCCTATTTTAATATTTTTGGGTGTGTTAGTCTTACAATGACACCGAGAGAGGGGGTGAATCAGTGTAGCTCTTTTAACTTAAATTCATAGCTCTTAAAATAGAAATAAGAAACCTTAGAACCAGATAAAGCAAGTATCACAAGAGAACATCACACAACACAAGATTTAACGAGGTTCACCAAAGTGGCTACTCCTCAAAAATGACTGCTTGGACTGCCATCCAAATCCAGCCTTTGCAAAGCAACAACTTTACAAACAATTTTACCAGCACCCACCGGAAGGTGCACCAACCCTTGATTTATCTACACCAACAGAAAGGAGCACCAACCCCTGATGCCAAGCTCCAACTTGGACTTCAATTCTAAAACTAGAAGATTGATAGTAAGATACCTTTGCTTTTGCTAGACCTTGACTAGTCACCTTTGTTTTTCCTGTGCACTCTGCTTTTTCTACGCAAGCACTTCACACACTCTGCTACACTTCACAGTAATATTCTACCTATTGTGCACTCTGCTTTCTTTGTGCAAGCACTTCACACACTCTGCTACACTTCATAGTCGTCTTCTCTTTGTTGCGGACTTTGCTTTCTCAGCGAAATTCCACACTTAGAATGATTCGACACGACTTGCCATTTGTGCATAGTGACCGTATTTCGCACACTTCAACACATATCAAATTCTCCAAACAACCCTCCTTTTATAATAATATTTTCATGATGAAAACCCTAATCTTAGTCAACTGAAAACCCTAATCTTAGTCGGCTAAAAAACCTAATCTTAGTCGGCTTTCATGACAACTGTAAACCCTAATTTTAGTCGGCTGTCAAAGGACTTCATCGGCTTCAACTCAACCATGAAAATACAACATGTTGTGATATCGTGACACTTTTTATTTCTCTCTCTTTCTCCTTGCTTTGGCCTCCGAAAATACAATATGTCACGATATCGCGACACTTTTTCTTTCTCTCTCTTTCTCTTTGCATCGTACCGCAAAAAAGCTACATGTCATGATATCGTGAACACTTTCTCTTTGCTTTGGCCTCCGAAAATACAACATGTCGCGATATCATGCAACTTTTGCTCCTTGCTCTTTCTCTTAGCTTTGGCCCGTGAAAATACAACATGTCGCGATATCGCAACACTTTTGTTATCCTACCTGTCTGCCCTTCTTGAGTCGTAAAAATGCAACATGTCACGATATCATGACACTTTTGCTTTTCTGCCTTCCTGTACTTTTTGAGTCGCAAAAATGTGACATGTTGCAAAATCGTGACACTTCTACTTCCGAAGTCTTGCTTTCTATTTTTGTCATGAAATCGTGACACTTCTACCTTCGAAGTCTTCTTCTCTGTTTTTGTTGCAAAATCATGACACTTCTTCTTCCGTACTTCACTTCTTTGCTATTATCATGAAATTGTGACACTTCTGTCTTCAAAGTCTTGCTTTCTGCTTTTGTCATGAAATCATGACAGTTCTGCTTCCGTACGCTTCCTCTATTTCTTTTGTCGTGAAAGTGCAACATGTCACGAAATCGTGACACTTTTCCAACTTACTTTCTCTCTCCTATTTTAGTCGCGAAAATGTGACATGTCGCAAAATCGTGACACTTTTCTTACTTGTTTTCTTTTCTTTGAACTTGTCACGAAATCGTGACACTTCTTCCTGCTTTCTCTTTTTCTTCCAACATGTTGTGAAATCACGATAGTTTTTCCACTTGTCTTTTTCTCTTCCAACATGTTGCGAAATTGCGATAGTTTTTCCACTTGCCTTTTTCTCTTCCAACATGTCACAAAATCACGACAGTTTTTCCACTTGCCTTTTTCTCTTCCAACATGTCGTGAAATCACGACAGTTTTTCCACTTGCCTTTTTCCTTCCAAAATGTCACGAAATCGTGATAGTTTGTCCACTTGCCTTTTTCTTTTCCAGCATGTCACGAAATTGTGACAGTTTATCCTACTTTTTCTCTCTCTTTCAACATGTCGCAAAATCGCGACATTTTTTCCTGTTTTTTCTCTCTTCCAACATGTCATGAAATCGTGACAATTTTTCTTGCTTTTTCTCTCTCTTCCAACATGTCATGAAATCGTGACCATTTTTCTTGCCTGCTGTATATGTCGCGATATCGCGACACTTTTCTTACTTGTATTTTTATTTGATCTTTTGCATATGGACCACTTCAGTTTTCTTGGACAATCCCTGTACATACTCTGAGTAACCTTTGAACTCCTGTCTTTTGCATCCGAAAGGCTTTTGAACTTCCTATCCACTGCATCATTAGATCTATCTGAATGTGTTGACAACAAAGACAATACTGTTGCTGCACCTTGCTCAACAATCTCCCCCTTTGGAATTGTTGGCAACACATGTGCAATTTCCTATAACTCTTTCTTGTAACACTTCTCCCCCTTTGAAAATAATACCAAAGGGCTACTGCATACTCCCCTTGAGTCCTTACACAACATTCTTAGACACAATTTATTACACTTAGCAAAAATCATGAACATGAGCACAAAGATAATCAAATACTTAAATGTTCCCCCTGAGAATGTGATCCCTGTAGCTAGTCAATTCTTGGGAAGTGTGACAACTCCTAATTTATTGTGAAGGTACTCAAAAAATTCCTTGGGAAATGGTTTTGTGAAGATATCTGCTACTTGCTCTGTAGTTGGAACAAAATCCAACTTAACCTCACATTTCGCAACTTTCTCCTTCAAAAAGTTATACCTGATAGCAATGTGTTTTGTGCATTAATGAATAATCGAATTCTTGGAGATGTTAATGGCACTGGTGTTATCACACTTAACTGATATTGGCTCACTAAAACTAATACCAAGATCTTTCAGAGTTTGTTTCATCCATAATACCTACGTACAACATGTTGTTGCTGCAATATATTCTGCCTCTACTGTCGATAAAGAAACTGATTCTTGTTTCTTATTGTGCCATGTGACCAATATGTCCCCAAGGTAGAATGCACCTCCACTGGTACTCTTTCTGTCATCTACACATCCTACCCAATCTACATCTGAATATGAAATAAGGGTGAAGTATTTACCTTTAGAATACCATAACCCATATTCCATAGTACCCTTGAGGTACCGAAGAATCCTTTTCACTGCTATCACATGAGTCTCCTTGGGATTAGACTGAAATCGTGCTACCATGCATACTGCCTATAAAATATCTGGTCCGGTATCTATCAGGTACAGTAAGCTTCCAATCATAGATTTGTACATGGTTTGATCAACAGTTGGAGATTTGTCATCCTTGCTCAACTTGCAACATGTCGTCATGGGTGTGCTAACTGGCTTACAATCCTCTATTGTGAACTTTTTTAACAAATAATATCAACTAACTCCCTGTAAAATTTAGTGTCAATTGGAGTTATGGTTGAGAAGTTATGGCCCCAGCAAGATGCACTAAAATTTAGGGAAAAATGTAAGATTTCCCATATTTTGTTGGATGCTCTTGCATCACTTATGGGCACCTTTGGGGTGCTTTTGGGTTGACCAAAGGGTTCATGGACACCTTTGGAGCATTTTGGGGATGACCATGTGATTGCGGGAATCCTTGGAACTTTTGGAGCGAGTGACAAAATGCGTAGATTTTTATCTTTGTTTATGATTTTTTTCTTTTTGTTTACACTAAGTAGAAATGAACACACACATACACAAACAGTGATTATCTCTTTTAAGGATTGATAGTGTGTCCTAAACCGTTTTAGTGCATTTTGTTTGTTTTGTTTTGTTTTTGCAAGTTTTGAAGAACGTTTAAATGCATAATGAAGGCTCATATAACTCCCAAAATGGTCGCCCCTTCAATATACCAACCAAGCCGATATACCAACCTCTCTATATACCCGCCCTTACGATAGGGAGACTATAGGTATGTGAGAGCAGATGGTACGTGGTACGTAGGTGGTACGGAAGGGGGATTGTCCTGTTAATGACACCTACCATAGAAGACTTATCCTCACACGCATGGGAATCACCCCAGCGACACTCGATCAACTTTCGTCAGGATTTACGCCTAACAACAATTGACAATCGGGGAAATGGATGCAAAGCTAAGACAAGGTGGTGATGAACCCATCGTTGGTCTTGCTCAAGGGCTGGGGTCATACGACCAACTCCTTGGTTTAAAATGTGCCACGTGTAGTGTGTGTGGTTTATTTTACTTAAAAAAATGAAACAGGCAATCAACGACTATTTTCTTTAAGCACCCAAGAATTGACAAAATTGAAAGCAGAAAGTCAAAAAAATTGACAGAGATAGTTTAGAACTTTACCCTTTTTCTGGCTAAACTTGCTATTTCTGGTTTTCTATTCTAAAAATTCACAGACAGGAATTCGTCCCTCAGTGAGATGAATTGCAAAATAGAATTCATCCTTGCAGAACAGAATTTAAAATTCGTCTCAAGGTCAGACAAATTACAGTCTGATATTCATCGCAATTAGAGACGAATAGCAGTCTGTGTTAAAAATTTGTACCTATCAAGCACAAAAACACAACAAAGATCAGTTATTGGATCTAAAAAAATCAGGGGACAGGGTCCCACCATGATCGCCACTGAAAGCACGAGATTTCGGAAGCTTTTCAGAAAGAACAACTACTTAGATGCATTCAAATTGAAACAGCGCCTAAGCCCTAAAACAAGAAATGCATTAAAATGAAAGAGGCAAATAGACTGAAATGAGTTACAAAGCTTTAAAGAGAAGTCACAGCCCTTTTATTAAACTTATCCAACACGGTTACAAAATTGCCTCCTCCATTTTTAGGGGCTAGGAGTGTTAAACGGATCCGGTTACAATCTTGGTAAGTGTTCTCATTCCGCATGCCCACATGCAAAATGGGTGGGCCAAAGTGTTACCACTACTGTTGTTGGTAAATCCTCACTTCTTGCTATTCCTCCTGCAATCAAAGAGACAGACAAAGTGTTAGTAGCACCTGTGAGAAGAAAGAGAATTCATGCTTTGAAATTGGTAAAATATGCATACGAACAACTATCTGAAACAGTAAATAAAGTAAGCCTAAATGACCTAAAAACTTGACAACAAACAGAGTACATCACCAGAGGGCCACTGCCATCGAAAAATTCGGCCAATATGCTCTTGACTAAAATTCGTCCCTGGGCAGGATGAATTCTACTGTTATTCGTCCCTGGGTGAGACGAATTCCAGTGTGTTAAAGCACCGAGTTGCCACTGCTCCAATGTCGAACCTCGGGACCTCCAAATCACCTGCAAATAGAGGGGTTATGTGATTGGGGCCATTTTTGGATGACCCATATGGTCGAATTTCCTCAATTTGGCCTCTATCCCCGGGAATTCAAACGTTGCTATCTGCAAGTTAGAAAGAAACCCAAGCGACAAAGCATGGCAAAATATGATAAGAATGTTACGAAATTGAAGCAATGAGCTAACTAAACAAAATAACATGAAATGCACTGTAAGCTAATGATCTAGAAATGCTTTAAAACAAAACTTCGAAAATGCGGGGGTGCCCAAGTGGGCCTCCCACCGTTGGCACTTGATTTCGACGCCAATCCACTAGGGATGGGCCCAAAACCTCTTAGGATTGGGATGTCAAAAAATTGGTTGTTTAAGGTGGTCAAATGTTGGATTTGGGTTGGATTCACGCTTTCAAAAGCCACCCAATAACCTCCTCTTCAAAATAGATTAGTGGATGTGAGAAAGTGAATCAAAAGGATGCAAGTAGGCAATTAATCGGACAGCACTTCGTTGCTCAAAGTCACCTCCAATCTGTTCTTTTTGAGGTGGGAAAGGCCACCATTTTATAGACCCATGGGGTCTCTTTGGAGGGGAATGCAGGGATGCCATGTGGCAGCCATGCCTTCCCAAGGGGGAGGAGACTCCTCCCTGACTTGGGCCTCCATGACTACACTTGTGACAGTCCATCAACTGCCAACCTACCCACCTGCACGCGCATGCATGGAAGGGGGCAATAATTGACTGTCCTTGGCTGCCACTTGGTGGCATTTTTCTGTTTGCCCATTTAACTTGGAATTCATCCTGACCGCAGACGATTTCAGAATTCGTCCCCGGGTGAGACGAATCCCGCTTAGTATTCGTCCCCGGGTGAGATGAATATCGGACAAAGTGCCAAAATGTGCCAAATTGCTTCTTGACCTTACAAAATTGCTATGAAAGTGGTTAGGACCACTGTTCGACCTCTAAGGGCTGCCCCTGGGGCTGTGTTTGTCAAAGCGATCAGTGTTTGTAGTCACATAATCGGATTGGTGCTGTTTTGGTGTCTACACGTGGCATCTCAGGTTTCTCACAGCCTTCTCCCGATTCTTACTAGTGATGAAACATTAATTTATATATATATATATATATATATATATATATATATATATATATACTCTTTATAGTTTATCTTCATAGGTTTCTCAAGGATTTGGTGGCATCTCATTTTCCTTCGCCTAGCTCGAACCAGCGACGAATATAAAATATGAGTTCCCATTTTTTTCTAGCACGATTTATTTTGTTTGTCCTATTTTTTGTAAGGTCATTTTCACTTCAATTTCGAAGTAAAATATTGACTCCTCACATTTTTTTACAAAAAGCTCTTTGGTAAGTCGTAGTCTATTGTAGCCTTAATATAAAATGTTTTTTTTGGGGGTTTTATGTGCAATCATATGCACATTGGTGTCTCTTGAAGGGGGGGGTTGTGCTTTTTTTCTATCTCTTCCTTAAAGTATTTTTTAGGTTTTCAAGTTAATAGAGGTGTAATACTTAATATCTTTTTTAGCATACACTCTCTATTTAAAATTTAAAACCTAATTTGTTTATCAAAATTATTAACAAAAGCTATCTTATTCTCATTATTTTATCTAATTAATAAACTTATCAAGAAGTTTTATTTTTTTTAATTATTCTCTAATATTATTTATTTATTTTCTTTAATATAGATATTTTTCAAATTCTTTTCTCTAAGGGTGCTATAATTATTCTCTTAATATTTGTTATTAAAACTAAATTTTATTTGAGAATCTCTATATTTTTTTTACACTTAAAGAATTCATAAAACTAAGGTTTAACTTATCTTCCTCAAAATATTTGCCTATGTTCCATGTACAAAAACCATTAAAAACTTATAGTTTCCCTCAAGTAAGGGCGAGTTTTTCGAGTCACTTCGTATAAAGACCTATAAAATATTTTTCAATCTCCCTCTTTATTTTGGGAATCTCTCATTGATAGTTTCCCTCTCGTAAGGGCAAGTATTGAGAACACCCAATTTAATTTGGTTGATAACTCTACATTTCAAGTCAACCACCCTTCACAAATTCTTCTCTATAGTTACAGTTTTCCTCAAGTAAGGGCGGGTATTGTGAGGAACTAAGAGGATTTGGAACTCTAAAAAAACAATATTACAACCTCATTATACTTACAGTTTCCCTCTCGTTAGGGCGGGTATATTGAGTTTTCTAATATTGAAAAGCTTCATATATTTTCCTTATAAAAATTGTATTAATCAATTAATTGAAGTTCTAAGGGGGGATTGATTGGTTAATTAAAACTTCAATTTTCTCTTGTGTTTAAAATTGTGAATTCAATTGAACCTCTCACCCCTCATAACTTTCACACTTGAAACCTAAAATTTTAAATCTTATCTCTCAAAAAGGTCTTACTCATTTGTTAGAAGAAAAGCAACCAAAATTTGATAAAGAATATGAAACCTTTGTTCATAAGGAAAAATGCATGAAAAAATGGGTATTACTAGCTCTAATGTTCATGAAAGTTTGTGGTTTCATATTACATATTGCAAAACTCCTCATGAAAGTTGGGAGAAACTGAAGACCTTTTTTGGAAAAGTAGATCATGTGAGATCAATGCAACTAGAAGCCAAACTACCTTCTTTGTCCCTTGAAAATTTTAGTAGTATTGTTGATTTCCTTACTAAGTTCAAAGAAGTCATCATGCAATACAAAGGCAGTGGGAAGACTAATACAAAAGAAGAATGTATTTATCTAATCCTTCCTAAGCTAAATGGTGTTTTTCAAATTTTTTCTACCACATTTATATCTACCAAAGATGCTCTTGATGCAACCTTTAAAATGCTCTCTTTAGAATAATTTTGTGATAGATTAACTAGGGAAGAAACAAAAATTACTAGATATGAAATCTCTTCTTCAAAAGCCTTAGTAGCCTCCACCTCTTCTAAAGAAAAATTCAAAAACAAGGAAAAGACTCCCATAACCTATACTCACTATAAAAAGAATTATCACTCTGCTAAAAAATACTAGAAAATATTACAACAACTAGAGGCAGCTATGAAGGATCAAAATACAAAAAATAAACAACAAATAGTAAAAGCCCTTAATGTTTAAGGAAAAACCTCCAATTCTTCCTCTAATTATTGAGTCCTAGATTCTGGAGCAACTCATCACATGACTACTTTAGACAAATCTTTCTCTTCTATCTCCTCTAGATCTATTTGTAGCATAGAAGTAGGTGACTCTTCCTTCATCCATGTCAAAGGAAAATGGGATATAACCATTTATGGTGGCTCTGTAAACAATTTTATCTATGTTCCAGACATTGCCATCAATCTCCTATATATGTCTATCAAATTTATACTTCTGGAAATGGGAAAACTGTTCTCTTATCCCCAACAAAGTTGAGATAAGAAATTTTTAAGACCCTCATTATGTTATAGCTAAATGGAATATTGATCATAAATCTCATATTTTTCACTTCAAAGGTTTTCAAAATCCATAAGGAGCCTCTTGTTTTGTGGCTCATAGTGATCTTGAAAGTCAAATATGACATGAAAGGTTTGGTCATATTAATTACAACTACCTAAAGTATTTGTGCACCCATGATATGGTTACAGGATTACCCCAATTTTCTTCTAGTGATGTAGTTTGTCTTGGATGTGCTCTTGGAAAGCAACATCAAGATCCTTTCCACCCAAGCAGTTCTCTAAAAGCCTCATCCCCTCTAAATTTAATCCATCGTGACTTAATGACCTTTCCTGAACTATATTTCAAAAGAGTAAAGTATGCTATTACCTTTATTGATGATTTATCTATAAGATCCTGGGTCTACTTCGTGAAATATAAAAGTGGTGTGTTATCCCACATTAATGTTTTTAAAGCCTTAGTTGAAAATCAAGAATCTTGCAAAATCAAGAAGAATCGTACTAATAATGGGGGAGAATATTGCAGTAATGAGTTCTTCATATTTCTTTTAAGTCATGGTATAATACGTAAACAATGTGTCTCCTATAATCCTCAACAAAATGGTATTGCAGAAAGGAAAAACCAGACATTAAAAGAGATGGCTAATTGTATGCTCTATTCAAGAGATCTTCCAAAAAAATTTTAGGCAGAAGCTATTAACTGTGCAAATTATATTCAAAATCACACACCTCATAAAGCTCTTGACCATTTAACTCCTAAGGAAGCATGGTCTGGCTTAAAACCATATTTTTCCTATTTTAATATTTTTGGGTGTGTTAGTCTTACAATGACACTGAGAGAGGGGGGTGAATCAGTGTAGCTCTTTTAACTTAAATTCATAGCTCTTAAAATAGAAATAAGAAACTTTAGAACCAGATAAAGCAAGTATCACAAGAGAACATCACACAACACAAGATTTAACGAGGTTCACCAAAGTGGCTACTCCTCAAAAATGACTGCATGGACTGCCATCCAAATCCAACCTTTGCAAAGCAACAACTTTACAAACAATTTTACCAGCACCCACCGAAAGGAGCACCAACCCTTAATTTATCTACACCAACAGAAAGGAGCACCAACCCCTGATGCCAAGCTCCAACTTGGACTTCAATTCTAAAACTAGAAGATTGATAGTAAGATACCTTTGCTTTTGCTAGACCTTGACTAGTCACCTTTGTTTTTCCTGCGCACTCTGCTTTTTCTATGCAAGCACTTCACACAATCTGCTACACTTCACAGTAATATTCTCCCTATTGCGCACTCTGCTTTCTTTGCGCAAGCACTTCACACACTCTGCTACACTTCATAGTCGTCTTCTCTTTATTGCGCACTCTACTTTCTTAGCAAAATTCCACACTTAGAATGATTCGACATGAATTGCTATTTGTGCATAGCGACCGTATTTCGCACACTTCAACACATATCAAATTATCCAAACAACCCTCCTTTTATAATAATATTTTCATGATGAAAACCCTAATCTTAGTCGGCTGAAAACCCTAATCTTAGTCGGCTAAAAAACCTAATCTTAGTCGGCTTTCATGACAACTGTAAACCCTAATTTTAGTCGGTTGTCAAAGGACTTCATCGGCTTCAACTCAACCATGAAAATACAACATGTCGTGATATCGTGACACTTTTTATTTCTCTCTCTTTCTCCTTGCTTTGGCCCCCGAAAATACAACATGTCACGATATCGCGACACTTTTTCTTTCTCTCTCTTTCTCTTTGCATAGGACCGCAAAAAAGCTACATGTCGTGATATCGTGAACACTTTCTCTTTGCTTTGGCCTCCGAAAATACAACATGTCGCAATATCGTGACACTTTTGCTCCTTGCTCTTTCTCTTAGCTTTGGCCCGTGAAAATACAACATGTCGCGATATCGCAACACTTTTGTTATCCTACCTGTCTGCCCTTCTTGAGTCGTAAAAATGCAACATGTCACGATATCGTGACACTTTTGCTTTTCTGCCTTCTTGTCCTTTTTGAGTCGCAAAAATGTGACATGTTGCAAAATCGTGACACTTCTGCTTCCGAAGTCTTGCTTTCTATTTTTGTCATGAAATCGTGACACTTCTACCTTCGAAGTCTTCTTCTCTATTTTTGTTGCAAAATCATGACACTTCTTCTTTCGTACTTCACTTCTTTGCTATTATCATGAAATTGTGACACTTCTGCCTTCAAAGTCTTGCTTGCTGCTTTTGTCACGAAATCATGACAGTTCTGCTTCCGTACGCTTCCTCTCTTTCTTTTGTCGTGAAAATGCAACATGTCACGAAATCGTGACACTTTTCCAACTTACTTTCTCTCTCCTATTTTAGTCGCAAAAATGTGACATGTCGCAAAATCGTGACACTTTTCTTACTTGTTTTCTTTTCTTTGAACTTGTCACGAAATCGTGACACTTCTTCCTACTTTCTCTTTTTCTTCCAACATGTTGCGAAATCATGATAGTTTTTCCACTTGTCTTTTTCTCTTCCAACATGTTGCGAAATTGCGACAGTTTTTCCACTTGCCTTTTTCTCTTCCAACATGTCACAAAATCACGATAGTTTTTCCACTTGCCTTTTTCTCTTCCAACATGTCGTGAAATCACGACAGTTTTTCCACTTGCATTTTTCCTTCCAAAATGTCACGAAATCGCGATAGTTTGTCCACTTGCCTTTTTCTCTTCCAGCATGTCACGAAATTGTGACAGTTTATCCTGCTTTTTCTCTCTCTTTCAACATGTCGCAAAATCGCGACATTTTTTCCTGTTTTTTCTCTCTCTTCCAACATGTCATGAAATCGTGACAATTTTTCTTGCTTTTTCTCTCTCTTCCAACATGTCATGAAATCATGACCATTTTTCTTGCCTGTTGTATATGTCGCGATATCGCGACACTTTTCTTACTTGTCTTTTTATTTGATCTTTTGCATATGGACCACTTCGGTTTTCTTAGACAATCCCTGTACATACTCTGAGTAACCTTTGAACTCCTGTCTTTTGCATCCGAAAGGATTTTGAACTTCCTATCCACTGCATCATTAGATCTATCTGAATGTGTTGACAACAAAGACAATATTGTTGCTGCACCTTGCTCAACAATCTCCCCCTTTGGAATTGTTGGCAACACATGTGCAATTTCCTATAACTCTTTCTTGTAACTCTTCTCCCCCTTTGAAAATAATACCAAAGGGCTACTGCATACTCCCATTGAGTCCTTACACAACATTCTTAGACACAATTTATTACACTTAGCAAAAATCATGAACATGTGCACAAAGATAATCAAATACTTAAATGTTCCCCCTGAGAATGTGATCCCTGTAGCTAGTCAATTCTTGGGAAGTGTGACCACTCCTAATTTATTGTGAAGGTACTCAAAAACTTCCTTGGGAAATGGTTTTGTGAAGATATCTGCTACTTGCTCTGTAGTTGGAACAAAATCCAACTTAACCTCACATTCCGCAACTTTCTCCTTCAAAAAGTTATATCTGATAGCAATGTGTTTTTTGCATGAATGAATAACAAAATTCTTGGAGATGTTAATGGCACTGGTGTTATCACACTTAACTGATATTGGCTCACTAAAACTAATACCAAGATCTTTCAGAGTTTGTTTCATCCACAATACCTACGTACAACATGTTGTTGCTGCAATATATTCTGCCTCTACTGTCGATAAAGAAACTGATTCTTGTTTCTTATTGTGCCATGTGACCAATATGTCCCCAAGGTAGAATGCACCTCCACTGGTACTCTTTCTATCATCTACACATCCTACCCAATCTACATCTGAATATGAAATAAGGGTGAAGTATTTACCTTTCGGATACCATTACCCATATTCCATAGTACCCTTGAGGTACCGAAGAATCCTTTTCACTGCTATCACATGAGTCTCCTTGGGATTAGATTGAAATCATTCTACCATGCATACTGTCTATAAAATATCTGGTCCGGTAGCTTTCAGGTACAGTAAGCTTCCAATCATAGATTTGTACATGGTTTGATCAACAGTTGGAGATTTGTCATCCTTTGCTCAACTTGCAACATGTCGTCATGGGTGTGCTAACTGGATTACAATCCTCCATTGTGAACTTTTTTAACAAATAATATCAACTAACTCCCTGTAAAATTTCGTGTCAATCGGAGCTATGGTTGAGAAGTTATGGCCTCGGCAAGATGCACTAAAATTTAGGGAAAAATGTAAGATTTCCCATATTTTGTTGGATGCTCCTGCATCACTTATGGGCACCTTTGGGGTGCTTTTGGGTTGACCAAAGGGTTCATGGACACCTTTGGAGCATTTTGGGGATGACCAAGCGATTGCGGGAATCCTTGGAGCTTTTGGAGCGAGTGACAAAATGCATAGATTTTTATCTTTGTTTATGATTTTTTTCTTTTTGTTTACACTAAGCAGAAATGAACACACACATACACAAACAATGATTATCTCTTTTAAGGATTGATAGTGTGGCCTAAACCGGTTTAGTGCATTTTGTTTGTTTTGTTTTGTTTTTGCAAGTTTTGAAGAATGTTTAAATGCATAATGAAGGCTCATATAACTCCCAAAATGGTCGCCCCTTCAATATACCAACCAGGTCGATATACCAACCTCTCTATATACCCGCCCTTACGAGAGGGAGACTATAGGTACGTGAGAGCAGATGGTACATGGTACGTAGGCGGTACGAAAGGGGGATTGTCCTGTTAATGACACCTACTATAGAAGACTTATCCTTGCACGCATGGGAATCACCCCAGCGACACTCGGTCAGCTTTCGTCAGGATTTACGCCTAACAACAATTGACAATCGGGGAAATGGATGCAAAGCTAAGCCAAGGTGGTGATGAACCCACCGTTGGTCTTGCTCAAGGGCTGGGGTCATACGACCAACTCCTTGGTTTAAAATGTGCCACGTGTAGTGTGTGTGGTTTATTTTACTTAAAAAAATGAAACAGGCAATCAATGACTATTTTCTTTAAGCACCCAAGAATTGACAAAATTGAAAGCAGAAAGTCAAAAAAATTGATAGAGATAGTTTAGAACTTTACCCTTTTTCTGGCTGAACTTGTTGTTTCTGGTTTTCTGTTCTGAAAATTCACAGACAGGAATTCATCCCTCAATGAGACGAATTGCAAAACAGAATTCGTCCTTGCAGAACAGAATTTAAAATTCGTCTCAGGGTCAGACAAATTACAGTCTGATATTCATCGCAATCAGAGACGAATAGCAGTCTGTGTTAAAAATTTGTACCTGTCAAGCACAAAAACACAACAAATATCAGTTATTGGATCTAAAAAAATCAGGGGACAGGGTCCCACCGTGACCGCCACTGAAAGCACGAGATTTTGGAAGCTTTTCAGAAAGAACCACTACTTAGATGCATTCAAATTGAAACAGCGCCTAAGCCCTAAAACAAGAAATGCATTAAAATGAAAGAGGCAAATAGACCGAAACGAGTTACAAAGCTTTAAAGAGAAGTCACAGCCCTTTTATTAAACTTATCCAACACGGTTACAAAATTGCCTCCTCCCTTTTTAGGGGCTAGGAGTGTTAAACGGATCCGGTTACAATCTTACTAAGTGTTCTCCTTCCGCATGCCCACATGCAAAATGGGCGGGCCAAAGTGTTGCCGCTACTGTTGTTGGTAAATCCTCACTTATTGCTGTTCCTCCTACAATCAAAGAGACAGAAAAAGTGTTAGTAGCACCTGTGAGAAGAAAGAGAATTCATGCTTTGAAATTGGTAAAAGATGCATACGAACAACTATCTGAAACAGTAAATAAAGTAAGCCTAAATGACCTAAAAACATGACAACAGACAGAGTACATCACCAGAGGTCCACTGCCATCGAAACAGTCGGCCAATCTACTCTTGACTGAAATTCGTCCCTGGGCAGGACAAATTCTACTGTTATTCGTCCTTGGGTGAGACGAATTCCAGTGTGTTAAAGCACCGAGTTGCCACCGCTCCAATGTCGAACATCGGGACCTCCAAATCACCTACAAACAGAGGGGTTATGTGATTGGGGCCATTTTGGGATGACCCATATGGTCGGATTTCCCCAATTTGGCCTCTATCCTCAGGAATTCAAACGTTGCTATCTGCAAGTTAGAAAGAAACCCAAGCGACAAAGCATGGCAAAATATGATAAGAATGTTACGAAATTGAAGCAATGAGCTAACTAAACAAAATAACATGAAATGCACTGTAAGCTAATGATCTAGAAATGCTTTAAAATGAAACTTCAAAAATGCGGGGGTGCCCAAGTGGGCCTCCCACCGTTGGCACTTGATTTCGGTGCCAATCCACTAGGGATGGGCCCAAAACCTCTTAGGATTGGGATGTCAGAAAATTGGTTGTTTAAGGTGGTCAAATGTTGGATTTGGGTTGGATTCACACTTTCAAAAGCCACCCAATAACCTCATCTTCGAAATAGATTAGTGGATGTGAGAAAGTGAATCAAAAGGATGCAAGTAGGCAATTAATCGGACAACACTTCGTTGCTCAAAGTCGCCTCCAATCTGTTCTTTTTGAGGTGGGAAAGGCTACCATTTTATAGACCCATGGGGTCTCTTTGGAGGGGCATGCAGGGATGCCATGTGGCAGCCATGCCTTTCCAAGGGGGAGGAGACTCCTCCCTGACTTGGGCCTCCATGATCGCACTTGTGACGATCCATCAACCGCCAACCTACCCACCCGCACGCGCATGCATGGAAGGGGGCACACTGATGACGTCCTTGGCTGCCACTTGGCGGCATTTTTATTTTTGCCCGTTTCACCTTGAATTCATCCCGACCGCAGACGATTTCAGAATTCGTCCCCGGGTGAGACGAATCCCGCTTAGTATTCGTCCCCGGGTGAGATGAATACTCGGACAAAGTGCCAAAATGTGCCAAATTGCTTCTTGACCTTACAAAATTGCTATGAAAGTGGTTAGGACCACTGTTCTACCTCTAAGGGCTGCCCTGGGGGCTATGTTTGTCAAAGCGATCAGTGTTTGTAGTCACATAATCGGATTGGTGCTGTTTTGGTGTCTACACGTGGCATCTCAGGTTTCTCACAGCCTTCTCCTGATTCTTACTAGTGATGAAACATTAATTTATATATATATATATATATATATATATATATATATATATATATATATATATATATATATATATATATATCTCGTACTCATATAAAATATAAAATATGAGTTCCCATTTTTTTCTAGCACGATTTATTTTGTTTGTCCTATTTTTTGTAAGGTCATTTTCACTTCAATTTCGAAGTAAAATATTGACTCCTCACATTTTTTTACAAAAAGCTCTTTGGTAAGTCGTAGTCTATTGTAGCCTTAATATAAAATGTTTTTTTTGGGGGTTTTATGTGCAATCATATGCACATTGGTGTCTCTTGAAGGGGGGGTTGTGCTTTTTTTCTATCTCTTCCTCAAAGTCTTTTTTAGGTTTTCAAGTTAATAGAGGTGTAATACTTAATATCTTTTTTAGCATACACTCTCTATTTAAAATTTAAAACCTAATTTGTTTATCAAAATTATTAACAAAAGCTATATTATTCTCATTATTTTATCTAATTAATAAACTTATCAAGAAGTTTTATTTTTTTTAATTATTCTCTAATCTTATTTATTTATTTTCTTTAATATAGATATTTTTCAAATTCTTTTCTCTAAGTGTGCTATAATTATTCTCTTAATATTTGTTATTAAAACTAAATTTTATTTGAGAATCTCTATAGTTTTGTTACACTTAAAGAATTCATAAAACTAAGGTTTAACTTATCTTCCTCAAAATATTTGCCTATGTTCCATGTACAAAAACCATTAAAAAATTATAGTTTCCCTCAAGTAAGGGCAAGTTTTTCGAGGCACTTCGTATAAAGACCTATAAAATATTTTTCAATCTGCCTCTTTATTTTGGGAATCTCTCATTGATAGTTTCCCTCTCGTAAGGGCAAGTATTGAGAACACCCAATTTAATTTGGTTGATAACTCTACATTTCAAGTCAACCACCCTTCACAAATTCTTCTCTATAGTTACAGTTTTCCTCAAGTAAGGGCGGGTATTGTGAGGAACTAAGAGGATTTGGCACTCTAAAAAAATAATATTACAACCTCATTATACTTACAGTTTCCCTCTCGTTAGGGCGGGTATATTGAGTTTTCTAATATTGAAAAGCTTCATATCTTTTCCTTATAAAAATTGTATTAATCAATTAATTGAAGTTCTAAGAGGGGATTGATTGGTTAATTAAAACTTCAATTTTCTCTTGTGTTTAAAATTATGAATTCAATTGAACCTCTCACCCCTCATAACTTTCACACTTGAAACCTAAAATTTTAAATCTTATCTCTCAAAAAGGTCTTACTCATTTGTTAGAATAAAAGCAACCAAAATTTGATAAAGAATATGAAACCTTTGTTCATAAGGAAAAATGCATGAAAAAATGGGTATTATTAGCTCTAATGTTCATGAAAGTTTGTGGTTTCATATTACATATTGCAAAACTCCTCATGAAAGTTGGGAGAAACTCGAAGACCTTTTTTGGAAAAGTAGATCATGTGAGATCAATGCAACTAGAAGCCAAACTACCTTCTTTGTCCCTTGAAAATTTTAGTAGTATTGTTGACTTCCTTACTAAGTTCAAAGAAGTCATCATGCAATACAAAGGCAGTGGGAAGACTAATACAAAAGAAGAATGCATTTATCTAATCCTTCCTAAGCTAAATGGTGTTTTTCAATTTTTTTCTACCACATTTATATCTACCAAAGATGCTCTTGATGCAACCTTTAAAATGCTCTCTTTAGAATAATTTTGTGATAGATTAACTAGGGAAGAAACAAAAATTACTAGATATGAAATCTCTTCTTCAAAAGCCTTAGTAGCCTCCACCTCTTCTAAAGAAAAATTCAAAAACAAGGAAAAGACTCCCATAACCTATACTCACTATAAAAAGAATTATCACTCTGCTAAAAAATACTAGAAAAGATTACACCAACTAGAGGCAGCTATGAAGGATCAAAATACAAAAAATAAACAACAAATAGTAAAAGCCCTTAATGTTTAAGGAAAAACCTCCAATTCTTCCTCTAATTACTGAGTCCTAGATTCTGGAGCAACTCATCACATGACTACTTCAGACAAATCTTTTTCTTCTATCTCCTCTAGATCTATTTGTAGCATAGAAGTAGGTGACTCTTCCTTCATCCCTGTCAAAGGAAAATGGGATATAACCATTTATGGTGGCTATGTAAACAATTTTATCTATGTTCCAGAAATTGCCATCAATCTCCTATATATGTCTATCAAATTTATACTTCTGGAAATGGGAAAACTGTTCTCTTATCCCCAACAGAGTTGAGATAAGAAATTTTTAAGACCCTCATTATGTTATAGCTAAATGGAATATTGATCATAAATCTCATATTTTTCACTTCAAAGGTTTTCAAAATCCATAAGGAGCCTCTTGTTTTGTGGCTCATAGTGATCTTGAAAGTAAAATATGACATGAAAGGTTTGGTCATCTTAATTACAACTACCTAAAGTATTTGTGCACCCATGATATGGTTACAGGATTACCTCAATTTTATTCTAGTGATGTAGTTTTTCTTGGATGTGCTCTTGGAAAGCAACATCAAGATCCTTTCCACCCAAGCAGTTCTCTAAAAGCCTCATCCCCTCTAAATTTATTCCATCATGACTTAATGACCTTTCCTGAACCATATTTCAAAGGATTAAAGTATGCTATTACCTTTATTGATGATTTATCTATAAGATCCTGGGTCTACTTCCTGAAATATAAAAGTGGTGTGTTATCCCACTTTAATGTTTTTAAAGCCTTAGTTGAAAATCAAGAATCTTGCAAAATCAAGAAGAATCGTACTAATAATGGGGGAGAATATTGTAGTAATGAGTTTTTCATATTTCTTTCAAGTCATGGTATAATACGTAAACAATGTGTATCCTATAATCCTCAACAAAATGGTATTGCAGAAAGGAAAAACCAGACATTAAAAGAGATGGCTAATTGTATGCTCTATTCAAGAGATCTTCCAAAAAAAATTTAGGTAGAAGCTATTAACTGTGCAAATTATATTCAAAATCACACACCTCATAAAGATCTTGACCATTTAACTCCTAAGGAAGCATGGTCTGGCTTAAAACCATATTTTTCCTATTTTAATATTTTTGGGTGTGTTAGTCTTACAATGACACTGAGAGGGGGGGTGAATCAGTGTAGCTCTTTTAACTTAAATTCATAGCTCTTAAAACAGAAATAAGAAACCTTAGAACCAGATAAAGCAAGTATCACAAGAGAACATCACACAACACAAGATTTAACGAGGTTCACCAAAGTGGCTACTCCTCAAAAATGACTGCTTGGACTACCATCCAAATCCAGCCTTTGCAAAGCAACAACTTTACAAACAATTTTACCAGCACCCACTGGAAGGAGCACCAACCCCTGATTTATCTGCACCAATAGAAAGGAGCACCAACCCCTGATGCCAAGCTCCAACTTGGACTTCAATTCTAAAACTAGAAGATTGATAGTAAGATACCTTTGCTTTTGCTAGACCCTGACTGGTCACCTTTGTTTTTCTTGCGCACTCTGCTTTTTCTACGCAAGCACTTCACACACTCTCGCTTTTTCGTGATATCGTGACACTTTTTCTTTCTCTCTCTTTCTCCTTGCTTTGGCCCCCGAAAATACATGTCACGATATCGTGACACTTTTTCTTTCTCTCTCTTTCTCTTTGCATCGGACCGCAAAAAGCTACATGTCGCGATATCATGACATCACACTTTTCTCTTTGCTTTGGCCTCCGAAAATACAACATGTCATGATATCGTGACACTTTTTCTCCTTGCTCTTTCTCTTAGCTTTGGCCCATGAAAATACAACATGTCGCGATATCGTGACACTTTTGTTATCCTACCTGTCTGCCCTTCTTGAGTCGTAAAATGCGACATGTCGCGATATCGTGACACTTTTGCTTTTCTGCCTTCCTGTCCTTTTTGAGTCGCAAAAATGTGACATGTCGCAAAATCGTGACACTTCGCTTCGAGTCTTACTTTCTTTTTCATGAAATCATGACACTCTTTTCACTTCTTTCTTTCAAATCTGACACTTCCTTCAAAGTCTTGCTTTCTGCTTTTGTCATGAAATCGTGACAGTTCTGCTTCCGTACGCTTCCTCTCTTTCTTTTGTCATGAAAATGTGACATGTCACGAAATCGTGACACTTTTCCAACTTACTTTCTCTCTCCTATTTTAGTCATGAAAATGTGACATGTCACGAAATCGTGACACTTTTCTTACTTGTTCTCTTTTCTTCGAACTTGTCATGAAATCGTGACACTTCTTCCTGCTTTCTCTTTTTCTTCCAACATGTCGCGAAATCACGACAGTTTTTCCACTTGCCTTTTTCTCTTCCAACATGTCGCGAAATCGTGACAGTTTTTCCACTTGCCTTTTTCTCTTCCAACATGTCGCGAAATCGTGACAGTTTTTCCACTTGCCTTTTTCTCTTCCAACATGTCACGAAATCACGACAGTTTTTCCACTTGCCTTTTTCTCTTCCAACATGTCACGAAATCGTGATAGTTTTTCCACTTGCATTTTTCTCTTCCAGCATGTCGCGAAATCGTGACAGTTTATCCTACTTTTTCTCTCTCTTTCAACATGTCGCGAAATCGCGACATTTTTTCCTCTTTTTCTCTCTCTTCCAACATGTCATGAAATCGTGACAGTTTTTCTTGCTTTTTCTCTCTCTTCCAACATGTCACGAAATCGTGACAATTTTTCTTGCCTGTTGTATATGTCGCGATATCGCGACACTTTTCTTACTTGTCTTTTTCTTTGATCTTTTGCATATGGGCCACTTCGGTTTTCTTGGACAATCCTTGTACATACTCTGAGTAACCTTTGAACTCCTGTCTTCTGCATCTGAAAGGCTTTTGAACTTCCTATCCATTGCATCAATAGATCTATCTGACTGTGTTGACAACAAAGACAATACTGTTGTTGCACCTTGCTCAACAATCTCCCCCTTTGGAATTGTTGGCAACACATGTGCAATTTCCTGTAACTCTTCTCCCCCTTTGACAATAATACCAAAGGGCTACTGCAGACTCCCCCTGAGTCCTTACACAACATTCTCAGACACAATTTATTACACTTAGCAAAAATCATGAACATGAGCACAAAGATAATCAAATACTTAAATGCTCCCCTGAGAATGTGATCCCTGTAGCTAGTCAATTCTTGGGAAGTGTGACCACTCCCAATTTATTGTGAAGGTACTCAAAAACTTCCTTGGGCAATGGTTTTGTGAAGATATCTGCTACTTGCTCTGTAGTTGGAACAAAATCCAACTTAACCTCACCTTCCGCAACTTTCTCCTTCAAAAAGTGATACCTGATAGCAATGTGTTTTGTGCGTGAATGCATAACCGGATTCTTGGAGATGTTAATGGCACTGGTGTTATCACACTTAACTGATATTGGCTCACTGAAACTAATACCAAGATCTTTCAGAGTTTGTTTCATCCACAATACCTACGTACAACATGTTGTCGCTGCAATATATTTTGCCTCTACTGTCGATAAAGAAACTGATTCTTGTTTCTTATTGTGCCATGCGACCAATCTGTCTCCAAGGTAGAATGCACCTCCACTGGTACTCTTTCTGTCATCTACACATCCTGCCCAATCTGCATCTGAATACGAAATAAGGGTGAAGTCTTTACCTTTCGGATACCATAACCCATATTCCATAGTACCCTTGAGGTACCGAAGAATCCTTTTCACTGCTGTCACATGAGTCTCCTTGGGATTAGCCTGAAATCGTGCTACCATGCATACTGCCTACAAAATATCTGGTCTGGTAGCTATCAAGTACAGTAAGCTTCCAATCATAGATCTGTACATGGTTTGATCAACAGTTGGAGATTTGTCATCCTTGCTCAACTTGCAACCTGTCGTCATGGGTGTGCTAACTGGCTTACAATCCTCCATTGTGAAATTTTTTAACATCTCTTTCACATATTTAACTTGAGAAATAAATATGCCCTTCTTATTTTGATTAACTTGCAACCCGAGGAAATACGAAAGTTCACCAATCATTGACATTTCAAATTCTTTCTGCATCTTATTTGCTAAATCTTTACACGACTCATCCTTGCTGTTGCCAAATATGATATCATCTACGTATACAACAAGAACAATAAGATGCCCATTTTCTATTTTGACATACAAATTACTATCCACCATACCTTTCTTAAACCTTTGTTGAGTGAGATAGTTGTCTAGCCTTGCATACCATGCTCGGGGTGCCTGTTTTAAGCCATATAATGCTTTCTTCAACTTGCAAACCAAGTTGGGATCATCACCAAGTTGGAAACCATCAGGTTGCTCAATATAAACTTCTTCTTCAAGTTTCCCATTCAAAAACGTTGATTTCACATCCATTTGATAAACTTTGAAATTCTTGTAGACTGCTAAAGCCAAAAACATTCTAATTGCCTCTAGTCTAGCTACTGGTGCAAAAGTTTCCTCAAAGTCAATGCCTTCAACTTGTGCATAGCCCTTGCAAACCAATCTTGCTTTATTTCTTATTACCTGTCCGTCTTCATTCAATTTGTTTCGAAAAATCCATTTAGTCCCGATTATATTTTTATTTGCAGGTCTAGGTACTAACTCCCAAGTTTTGTTTTTCTCGATCTGATCTAATTCTTCATTTATTGCCTTCATCCAACTTTCATCTTTGCTTGCATCAGCAACATTTTTGGGCTCAATGCTGGATAGTAGAGAGTAGTTACTTACTACTCTTCTTCTTGTTTGAACACCAACTTTGGGGTCTCCAATTATTTGCTCTCTAGGATGATTTTTCTGCCAACTACCTATTTTGAATTTCTTATTTTCTTCCATTTTTGAATCACAACTTAAATCATCTGAGTCAATTTTTTGTATCTTTTCAATTTCTTTTTCCTCATCTCCTTCAATAGCTTCTTCATAGATTGGGTAGTTCGTTTCATAGCTAATTACTCGTTCTCTGCCTTCATCAAATTTAACATCGGCATTGTCCACAATTTTCTTTAGCCTTTTGTTGTAGCATTTGTAAGCTTTGCTTTTTGATGAATAACCGACAAAAATACCTTCATCCGCTCTATCTTCAAACTTACCAAGATTATCTTCAGTTCTTTTGATGTAGCACTTGCTGCCAAAAACTTTGAGGTATTTTGTTGTTGCCCTTTTACCGAACCACAACTCATAAGGAGTTTTGCTTTCATGTGTTCTCAGCATGTACCTATTTTGGATATACACCGCAGTATGGACTGCTTCTTTCCAAAATCTGTCTGCTACTCTACTTTCATCCAGCATAGTCCGTGCCATTTCCTTCACTATCTTGTTCTTTCTTTCTACCACTCCATTCTGTTGAGGTGTCCTGGCTGCTAAAAACTGTCTCTTAATACCGTATTTTTCACAGTACTCTGTAAACTCCTCTGAAATGAATTCTCCTCCTCTATCTGATCTTAGACATTTGATCCTCTTTCCTGTTTCATTCTCAACTTGGTTTTTGAAAATTTTGAACATATCAAAAGCTTCTGATTTATGCTTTAAGAAAAATATCCAAGTCATTCTGGAATAGTCATCAATGCACAACATAAAATATTTGTCACCATTTATGCTTTGTGTTCTCATGGGTCCACATAAGTCAGTGTGTATTAGTTCCAAAGGTTTGCTTGTGTAGTACTCTTTTGTTTTGAATGTGACTCTAGTTTGCTTCCCCTTTTGGCATGAAGCACAAATGTTGTTTGCAGGTTTACTGATGGTGGGAATATCTCTTACTCGCCCTTTTTGAGGTGATTTTTACTAGATTATCAAAACTGATATGACCGAGTCTCTTGTGCCACAACCAATTTTCTTCTTCCTGTCCAATAAAACAAGCTCCTTTTGAAGTCTCTGAGAGCGTGTACAGGTTGCCAGATGTCCTTGATCCAGTTGCTATCAATTTTCCACTATTTGTTTTTTTGACTTCACAACCCTGCTTCATAAAGACTACTTCATGACCTTTATCACAAATCTGACTTACGCTCAACAAGTTATGTTTCAACCCATCTACAAACAAAACTTCTTCTGACTTAATTTTTCCATCACTAATTTTAACTGAGCCTTTGCCAACTATCTTAGCTCCATCATTATTACCAAACTTTACTGATCCACCTTCATATTTTTGTAACTTCTCAAATTTTTGTTTGTCACCTGTCATATGACTGGAGCATCCACTATCGAGTATCCATGGTACATATTTATTCTGTGCTTTAAATGTTGTTTGTACTATTAAGGATTCCTTTTCTTCCTTAAGTCGCTCCTTTTCTTTCCACTCCATTTTGATAGTAGATTTGAGCTCTTGTTTTGCCTTTCCCTTATCAATAGCTTGTGTTTGTTTTTCAGGAAGTTTTCTATTTTGACTCATCCTGTTTGATTGAAATTTTCTTCCCTAAAACTGATTTGATGCAAATGTACTTCTATAGTTTCTTGCAATGTGCCCAAAATTATGACATTTATAACATTCTATTGTATAATTCATCAAAGGAGAGAAAGCATTTCTACTGGTGAAATTCCTTGGTCTTACATTATATTTGCAGTCTGAGATTTTATGTCCATAGCCATTGCATTTAAAATAGAAACCAGAAAAGGGATAATTGAACCTGGGTGATGGTCTTTGCCATGGTGCCGTAGGAGCCATAGGTCTTCTTCTTCTTTGATGTGTGACATTGGTGAATCCATCATTGTCAATTCTCCTTTCGTGCCTGGCATTATTGCTTTCTTTTGCATGAGATGTTTTTTCTTGATCAACCTGTTTCTTATCTTCATTCTTTATGGATTCTACATTTCTGGTCTTTGATCCATTTGATGATTCTCCTTCGACGAAGCCCAGACCAAATTTGATGCCTGCAGGCCTTTGGTCATTTATAATCTTATCCAGCTTCATAGAACTTTCTTCGCGTTTGTGATAGCAACTAATTTTGTGATTCATCTCTTCTATCTGCATCCGTAAACCAACATTCTCTTCTTCTAGTTTGCAGCAATAATCTATTTTCATGGTAATTTGAACTTCAAGATCTTCAGATATTTTCTTGTATTCTTCTGTCTGTACTTTCAGACTGGTTATGATTTCGTTTGCATCCTCAAGCCTTTTTGAAATTTTCTTATTCTTTTTCTTCTCTATTTTCCACTCTTCAAGTGCAGAGATCAACTCACCTACTAGATCTACTTCAGCCTCAAGGTTTTCACCACATACTTCAGAGTTCACTCCTTCTTCCTTTTCTTCTTCAAATGCCATGAAAAGAGCTTCACCTGTTTCCTCTTCAGAATCCTCACCTGAGCTATCTTCTGATGAACTGGCATTCCTGGAGATGAAACTTTTCTTCTTGAAGTTGCCTTTTCTGAAATTCATTTTCTTCTTCCAGTCACTTCGTTCTTGGTGCGATCCTTCATCATTTTTGTTCTTCTCATTAAGTGGACATTTAGTCGCAAAATGCCCAATGCCTCCATAGTTGAAACATTTAAGTGGTAGCTTTCCTCTGTATTTTCCTTTTCCCCTTTTTAGTTTTTTGACAAAGTTTGCTTCCATTTCATCTGATGTCTCTTCTTCCTCGGACTCTTGTTTCGCATTTTTATTTTTGAGGGCTTTAAAAGCCGCTTCTCTATATGTGGGTTTAGATCTTCCTATCCTCATCTCATATGCAGTCAAGGAACCATACATCTCATCTATACTAAAATAATTTAGATTTTTAGCTTCTTCTATCGCTGAGACTTTAGAATCAAACCTTTGAGGAAGAGATCTTAATACCTTTTTCATGACGGTAGAGTCTTCGATATCCTCGTCGAGTCCTCTGATCGCATTAATGATTCCATTAACTCTCAGCATATATCCCTCAATGTTTTCATCGTCATTCATTTTTAATGCTTTGAACTGAGCTCGATGTGTCTGTAACTTGGCCTCCTTGATCTTATCGTTTCCTTCATGAATACTCCTCAGTTTGTCCCATATCTCTTTTGCCATTTTATAGCTCATGATCTTTACTAGTTCACTGTTTGTTATTCCGCTCATGAGAGCATTCATTGCTCTTGAGTTATTGTCAAACAGTTTCTTTTCGTCAGCCTTCTCTGGAGGAGTGATGGGTATTGTATATCCACTAACTACTGAATCCCAGATGTCGTATCCCAAAGCACAGAGATATGTCTGCATCCTGATTCTCTAGAATGCGTAATTAGATCCATCAAACAATGGTGCTTTGTTTGATGAGAAGCCTTCACCACCTGCCATTGTATTACTTCCAAGATCTCCCTAGCCGGTTAAGCTTGTACAGGAACTTAGCTCTGATACCAATTGTTAGTCTTACAATGACACTGAGAGGGGGGGTGAATCAGTGTAGCTCTTTTAACTTAAATTCATAGCTCTTAAAATAGAAATAAGAAACCTTAGAACCAGATAAAGCAAGTATCACAAGAGAACATCACACAACACAAGATTTAACGAGGTTCACCAAAGTGGCTACTCCTCAAAAATGACTGCTTGGACTACCATCCAAATCTAGCCTTTGCAAAGCAACAACTTTACAAACAATTTTACCAGCACCCACTGGAAGGAGCACCAACCCCTGATTTATCTGCACCAACAGAAAGGAGCACCAACCCCTGATGCCAAGCTCCAACTTGGACTTCAATTCTGAAACTAGAAGATTGATAGTAAGATACCTTTGCTTTTGCTAGACCCTGACTGGTCACCTTTGTTTTTCTTGTGCACTCTACTTTTTTTGTGCAAGCACTTCGCACACTCTACTACACTTCATAGTCATCTTCTCCCTTTTGCACTCTGCTTTCTTTGTGCAAGCACTTCGCACACTCTACTACACTTCACAGTCGTCTTCTCCTTGTTGCGCACTCTGCTTTCTTAGCAAAATTCCACACTTAGAATGATTCGACACGACTTGCTCTCTACGCACAGTGACCGTATTTTGCACACTTCGACACATCTCAAATTCTCCAAACAGCCCTCCTTTTATAACAAGATTTTCATGATGAAAACCCTAATCTTAGTCGGCTATAAACCCTAATCTTAGTCGGCTAAAAAACCTAATCTTAGTCGGCTTTCATAACAACTATAAACCCTAATTTTAGTCGGCTGTCAAAGGACTTCATCGGCTTCAACTCAACCGCAAAAATACATGTCGCGATATCATGACACTTTTTCTTTCTCTCTCTTTCTCCTTGCTTTGGCCCCCGAAAATACATGTCGCGATATCACGACACTTTTTCTTTCTCTCTCTTTCTCTTTGCATCGGACCACGAAAAAGCTACATGTCGCGATATCGCGACACTTTTTCTCCTTACGCTTTCTCTTTGCTTCGGCCTCCAAAAATACATGTCGCGATATCATGACACTTTTTCTCCTTGCTCTTTCTCTTAGCTTTGGCCCGCGAAAATACAACATGTCGCGATATCGTGACACTTTTGTTATCCTGCCTGTCTGCCCTTCTTGAGTCGTGAAAATGCGACATGTCGCGATATCATGACACTTTTGCTTTTCTGCCTTCTTGTCCTTTTCGAGTCGTGAAAATGCGACATGTCGCGAAATCGTGACACTTCTGCTTCCGAAGTCTTGCTTTCTACTTTTGTCATGAAATCTACCTTCCTCTTCTCTTTTTCCTCTCCTCCTTCTTCACTTCTTTACTATTGTCATGAAATCGTGACACTTCTACCTTCGAAGTCTTGCTTTTTGCTTTTGTCACGAAATCGTGACAGTTCTGCTTCCGTACGCTTCCTCTCTTTCTTTTGTCGTGAAAATGCGACATGTCACGAAATCGTGACACTTTTCCAACTTACTTTCTCTCTCCTATTTTAGTCGCGAAAATGCGACATGTCACGAAATCGTGACACTTTTCTTACTTGTTCTCTTTTCTTCGAACTTGTCGTGAAATCGCGACACTTCTTCCTGCTTTCTCTTTTTCTTCCAACATGTCGCAAATCCTTTTTCCACTTGCCTTTTTCTCTTCCAACATGTCATGAAATCGCGATAGTTTTTCCACTTGCCTTTTTCTCTTCCAACATGTCGCGAAATCGTGATAGTTTTTCCACTTGCCTTTTTCTCTTCCAACATGTCACGAAATCGTGATAGTTTTTCCACTTGCCTTTTTTCTTCCAACATGTCGCGAAATCATGACAGTTTTTCCACTTGCCTTTTTCTCTTCCAACATGTCACGAAATCGTGACAGTTTATCCTGCTTTTTCTCTCTCTTTCAACATGTCACGAAATCGTGATAGTTTTTCCTATTTTTTCTCTCTTCCAACATGTCGCGAAATCGTGACAGTTTTTCTTGCTTTTTCTCTCTCTTCCAACATGTCACGAAATCATGACAGTTTTTCTTCCTTGTTGTATATGTCGCGATATCGTGACACTTTTCTTACTTGTCTTTTTCTTTGATCTTTTGCATATGGGCCACTTCGGTTTTCTTGGACAATCCTTGTACATACTCTGAGTAACCTTTGAACTCCTGTCTTCTGCATCTGAAAGGCTTTTGAACTTCCTGTCCACTGCATCAATAGATCTATCTGACTGTGTTGACAACAATGACAATACTGTTGCTGCACCTTGCTCAAAAATTCACATCCCAAAGAAGAAAAGGAAGGATCTTGATAAGAAAATTAAAAAGCTCATATTTGTCGATTATTGTGAAGAATTAAAAGCATACAAGATTCTTTATCCCTCAACTCATGAGGTCTTCTTCACAGGAATGTCCAATTTGATAAAAAATTCCCTCAAAAAGATCCTCAAAAGTCCTCTTCCTCCATTGAGCATTCTCCTATAGTATAACCTCAATATTATGAATAGCCAACCCTTGAAGTTAACTTGGTTATTGATAATCAAGATGAGGAACCTATAACTCCATCTCAATATATTTCAACTCATTCAACTACTTCCTCTATGCCAAAATGGGCCCACACCATTGTTAAAGAAGCTACTCCTTACATCCAAAATATTCCTTCAACTAGATCATCCAATCTCATAGGCACTAGTATTGTATGTCAGTCTATTTCCTCTAATCCTCAATCCTTCAAAGAAGCCTCAAGTATAAAAGAATGGGATTATGCCATGGAAAACGAATTTTCTTCCTTGATAAAAAATGATACTTGGGATTTAGTTCCCTTACCTAAAGGAAGTAAATTAGTTTGTTGTAAATGGATCTTCAAAACCAAATATGGGCCTAATGGAGAAATAGATAAACACAAGGTTTGTATTGTAGCCAAAGGTTTTTATTAAATAGAGGGTATTGATTATACAAAAACCTTTTCTCTTATTGCAAAAATGGATTCTGTTAGATTGGTTCTTGCCCTGGCCACTTCCCATAAATGGCCAGTCTATCAAATGGATGTAAAAAGTGCCTTTTTACATGGAAATTTAAAAGAATAAATATTCATGGAACAACCCACTGGATTTACTCAAGACTCCTCTCTTGATCATAACTCTCATATTTTTCACTTCAAAGGTTTTCAAAATCCATAAAGAGCCTCTTGTTTTGTGGCTCATAGTGATCTTGAAAGTCAAATATGGCATGAAAGGTTTGGTCATCTTAATTACAACTACCTAAAGGATTTGTGCACCCATGATATGGTTATAGGATTACCCCAATTCTCTTCTAGTGATGTAGTTTGTCTTGGATGTTCTCTTGGAAAGCAACATCAAGATCCTTTCCACCCAAGCAGTTCTCTAAAAGCCTCATCCCCTCTAAGTTTAATCCATAGTGACTTAATGACCTTTCTTGAACCATATTTCAAAGGATTAAAGTATGCTCTTACCTTTATTGATGATTTATCTATAAGATCTTGGGTCTACTTCCTAAAATATAAAAGTGATGTGTTATCCCACTTTAATGTTTTTAAAGCCTTAAATGTAAATCAAGAATATTGTAAAATCAAGAAAAATCATACTAATAATGGCGGAGAATATTGTAGTAATGAGTTCTTCATATTTATTTCAAGTCATGGTATAATACATAAACATTGTGTCTCCTATAATCCTCAATAAAATGGTATTGCAAAAAGGAAAAACCAGACATTAAAAGAGATGGCTAATTGTATGCTCTATTCAAGAGATCTTCCAAATTTTTTTTGGGCAGAAGCTATTAACTATGCAAGTTATATTCAAAATCACACACCTCATAAAGCTCTTTACCATTTAACTCCTAAGGAAGCATGGTCTGGCTTAAAACCATATTTTTCCTATTTTAATATTTTTGGGTGTACTGCTTGGGCTCACATCCCAAATAAGAAAAGGAAGGCTCTTGATAAGAAAAGTAAAAACCTCATATTTTTCAGTTATTGTGAAGAATTAAAAGCACACAAGATTCTTTATCCCTCAACTCATGAGGTCTTATTTCATAGGAATGTCCAATTTGATAAAACATTCCCTCAAAAAGACCCTCAAAAGTCCTCTTCCTCCATTGAGCATTATCCTATTGTATAACCTCAATATTATGAATAGCCAACCCTTGAAGTTAACTTGGTTATTGATAATCAAGATGAGGAACCTATAACTCCATATCAATGTCTTTCAACTCCTTCAACTCCTTCCTCTATGCAAAAATGGGCCCGTACCATTGTTAACGAAGCTACTCCTTACATTCAAAATATTCCTTCAACCAGATCATCCAACCCCAAAGATACTATTCTTTTATGTCAGTCTATTTCCTCTGATCTTCAATCCTTCAAAGAAGCCTTAGGTATAAAATAATGGGATTATGCCATGCAAAACGAATTTTCTTCCTTGATAAAAATGAGACTTGGGATTTAGTTTCCTTACCTAAAGGAAGGAAATTAGTTCGTTGTAAATGGATATTTAAAACTAAATATGGGCCTAATGGAGAAATAGACAAACACAAGGCTCGTCTAGTGGCCAAAGGTTTTTCTCAAGTTGAAGGCATATATTATGAAGAAACCTTTGCTCCAGTTTCTAAAATGGATTATGTAATATTGGTTCATGCCCTAGCTACTTCCCATAAGTGGCTTGTCTATCAAATGGATGTAAAAAGTGCTTTCTTACATGGATATTTAAAGGAATAAATATTCATAGAACAACCTCCTACTTTTACTCAAGAATCCTCTATGGTTTGTAGGATTAAAATGTCTCTCTATGGTCTAAAACAAGCCTCTAGATCTTGGTATGAAAATATGGACTTCTTCCTTCTTTCAGTAGGTTTTTCTCATTATGAGTTTGATAATACATTTTACATTTGTAGAAATGAAGGCAAAATCACCATTCTTGTTCTATATGTTGATGATCTTCTTCTCACTGGTAGTAACTTGACTCATATTCAAACTATAAAAGAATATCTCTCTAAAAAAAATGAAATAGCTAATCTAGGTAAAGCTCATTACTTCCTTGGAATCCAAATAAGTTAAACAAATGAAGGTATTTCTTTGTGCCAACAAAAGTACACTCTATATCTTCTACAAAGATTCAAAATGATAGATTACAAACTTTCTCCTACCCCCTTTCAATATGGTATTAATATTAGTACTTCCTGCTCATCCCCTCCTTATGATACCACTCTATATTGTCAACTTGTAGGAAGTTTGCTATACCTTACTCATACTCACCCAGATATATCCAGATTCTCTCATCAGCCTCACTTCAGTCATTAGCAGTCAAAAAAAGAATCCTTCATTACTTGTAGGGCACTACTCATTTTGAGCTCTTGTACAAGGGAAATTACATGGATATTATTGGCTATACAGATTTAGATTGGGTAGATTCATTAGAATATAGATGTTCCACATAAGACTATGTATTTTGTCTTGGTTTCTCACCAATAGCTTGGTTATTCAAGAAATAACAAGTGGTAGTCCTATCTTCTATAGAGACAGAATACAAGGCAACAATTTTGGCTAGTCAGGAAGCTCTTTGGCTTCGTCAAATTCTGAGAGAATACAAGGAAACATATTCAAAATGAGTACATACACTTGGAATATATTCCAACTGAGGAATAAATTACAGATATCTTTCCCAAGTCATTTAATTCTCCACATTACCTTCAGTTGTGAGATAAGCTTGGATTTATTCAGCTACATTGATTGGATTTATGACGATAATATTTTCCATACAAAGACAAGCCTCTCTTCTTCTAATAGTTGGTTTTTTCCCATAGGGATTTTTTCACCAACTATTTATTGTATATGAGTACCTAATGAGGCCAAAGTTGCTGAGACTCATATTTTTTTCTTGTAATAAGAGGACAATCTATGCCCTACGAAGACATGCCTCTAATTGTTGGTTTTTTCCCATATGGATTTTTTCACCAATAATATTATGTAAATGATTACCTAATCAGGCAAAGTTTTTGGGACTCATATTTCTTTCTTGTATTAAGAGGAAAATATTTGCCATATGAAGACATGGCTCTCATAGTTGGTTTTTCCCCACAGGGTTTTTTTCACCAAATATATTATGTAAATGAGTACCTAATAAGGCCATGTTTTTGAGACTCGTCCTTATTTCTTGCATAAATAGGACAATATTTACCATACAAATACATGCCTCTCTTCTTCTCATAGTTGCTTTTTACCCACAGGGGTTTTTTCACCGACTATCTATTGTATTACAAATACAATCTTCGCCATACGAAGACAAGCCTATAACTTCCTTTTGATTGATGGTTTTTTCCCATTGGTTTTTACCATCTCTTCAAAAATAAGTCTTTTTACATGAGTACCTCAACAGGCCTTGTTTCCAGAACTCATTTTTATGATTCACCCCTAGTATCACTTAAGGGAGGGTGTTAGAATAAGAGAATATTCTCTTAAGTTCCACTAGGATAGACACTTGAGTTTCCACTCCTCCATGTGTCAGGAGAACTCTTAGTGGTATATTCATTAGGTATGATGAGTTTTTGTAATCCAATGGCTCTCAATGATCAACTCTGCTATTTATACAGAGTTGATCCTTGGAATAAATCAATCAGTTCCACTTTATCTTCATCTTTTGTAATGATGTGCATATCTATTATTGTGAAATTCTTACAATCACAATAATAAAAAATAATAATAAAATATATTGTCATTACTATAGACACATAGTTTCACATACCAAATAGCCATTAGATGAGTTATTAGCCTTGCCAACTAGTATTGTAAACAAGTAAAGCTAGTTCAATTTTGTTGCAACCAAATTCCTACCTAAAAGTAGCCTGACCTTTGGGTATTACAAAAATATTACAATTTTTCACAAAACTTCATGAAAGTGGTATTGTAGGAATATGATCAACAAAATATTTTCAACAAGTATAAATATATCTAAGGAATTATTCCCGAAAATGCCTAAAAATGAAAGTGTTATAATATTATGAAAGTGTTGTGGCAATTCTATATGATATTTTTGTATGGCACTTTCATCACCCTATAATACTTTTGTTAGTCAACCTATTTAACTTTTTTCTTACCTCTCAATGGTTATTAATGATAGAACCATGAATAAAAGCATAGCAATGCTTTTGTACTACTATAGTACTTTTGAACTATTACCACTAAAAATAACAATTAGGTAGATTAATTTCCCAACACCACGTGTTCCACATAAAAAATCTTAATTTATTAATTATATTTACATGCTTTGACATGTATCTAGGTGGAAAACTACCTTGTGTAAAATAAAGAAGAAACCTTGTAAGAAAAAGGAATAAATTTGGTTCTGATTTTCAATATACTATATTGAATTATTTGTATAAAACATGTTTGGTATCAAGTATGTGAATATGGGATAAAGAGGGTAATAATTTTGGTTATTTACATATGTTTCATATTCATGAATTAAGGGCTTATCAAATAGTAGCTTGGTTTGGAGATAAACTTAATTAATAGTCGATAGAATAATTTCCAAAGATATATGAACCACCATTTGATATGGTTTTAAATCTAGCAATAGGGTGTAAAAATCTAGCTCACCTTGTGCCATATAAAATCAAGTAATTGGTTAAATAAAACCAGTTGTAGAGAATAGTTTAGAAATTAGAGTCTAACCTAGATAGTAGTCCTAAGATATTAATAAGAAAAATTAGGCTAAGCAAAACATACCTAAACTTTAGTAAAGTATAACCAAATTGAAAACCTTGGAATTACTCAGTTATGTTGACCTAGAAAATAGTATATGGGTAAGTCAACATAAAGTAGATAGAATTTTTTTTACAATACAACATAATTATACCAAATTGTGAACTACGTTTGTTGGGATTAAAATTCATGATGGTTAAATGTACACTCGGTCACCGTGAGTGTTGATATTTACATTTGAATTTTAGCTAGTTATTAATGAAGTTACTAGCTACCATAACTATGCTAAGGAAATAATCAATTGGATATCCCCATCCGAGTACTGGCCTTTTGGTGAAATGCTCCATTTTACGCCTGGTACAACTCAAGATATATGCCATGCTGAAGAGGGACTTGAGGTTCCTAACGATGATCTAAACTCAGCAAATGATATCCACTTGATCCCAACTCCACATCAGTTGGAAGACGGATCCCACATGTCGGTCGAGGAGACGACTGACGTAGACATCAGCTCAGACCCAATAAATCCATAGATCATCAAGCTGGGGGTAATTCTATCCCCCGAAGAGCGAGCCGAGTACATTGCCCTTCTCAAAGAGAAGAAGGAGGTTTTTGCATGGTCATACAAAGACATGCCGGGACTAGACTCGCAGCTAGTCACGCATAATCTAACGCTTGATCCGAAAGTCAAGCCAGTTAAGCAAAAACTACGCAAGATGCACCCAACAATGGCCTTAATGGTCAAATATGAATTGCAAAAGCTGTTGGATGCACAGTTTGTCATCTGCGTGGATTATCCACCATGGCTATCCAACATGGTGCCCATCAAGAAGCCTGATGGGAGGATTCGTATATGCACTGATTTTCGAGATCTAAACAAAGCGAGTCCTAAAGATGATTTTCCCTTGACAAGCATCAATGCATTGGTAGACGCTACAGTGGGTCACGAAATGCTTTCCCTCATGGATGGTTTCTTAGGATACAATAAAATTTGTGTAAGTTTTGAGGACCAGCTAAAAACAACGTTCACAACACCTTGGGGGACATTTTGTTATAAGGTCATGCCCTTTGGCCTTAAAAATGTTGGTGCCACCTACCAACGTGCCATGACATACATATTCCATGATTACATGCACAAGACTTTGGAAGATTACATGGATGATTTGTTGGCCAAATCTCTTTTTCACTCAGATCATCTCGGTGACTTAAGCAAGATCCTCGATCGCCTCATGGAACATAGAGTCATACTGAATCCCAAGAAGTGCATTTTTGGCATCACATCTGGAAAGCTCTTGGGTTTCATAGTCTTAAAATGAGGCATCGAGGTGGACCCAAACAAAGTCAAGGCAATCCTTGAAATGCTTCCCCCAAATACCATCAAGCAGATTAGAATCCTACAGGGAAAGGTCACGTCGATCAAGCGCTTCATAGTGCAACTATATGACAAGTGCAGACCAATGAACAAGTTGTTGCACAAGGGGGTAGCATTTCACTGGGATGACGAGTGCCAGTCAGCCTTTGACGACATTAAACAATGCTTGGCTTCACCACCAGTATTGGCACCACCTAGGCCAGGAGTGCCATTCTACTTATACATCTTAGCTACTAAGGTGGCACTAGGAGCCATGTTAGCCTAGAAGAACAAACTTCACAGGGAACAAGCTAATTACTATCTTAACCGCACCCTGGTCAGCTATGAACTTAACTATGCATACGTTGAGAAAATCTGCTTGGCAGTGGTGTTTGCTACCAAAAAGTTGTGCCATTACATGCTGAGCAACAAGATGTATGTTGTGTCTAAGGAGAATCCATTGCGATACATGATGAGTCGTACTTATCATAGTAGTCGCATGGCGAAATGGATCATGTTGTTGACGAAATTTGACATAGATTTTATTAGACAAAAATCCATAAAAGGTTAGGTCATAGCCGATCAACTAGCAGAGGCTCCTCTCAAAGACGACCAACCTCTGACTATAGAACTACCCGATGATGGGGTCTTCCATGTCTTAGAATCACCAGATTTTGACGAGCTTGAGTCACAGGCCAACATAACCCTATTTTTTGATGGTTCTAAATGTGAGCAAGGTGGTGGCATGGGAATAGTATTCTTCACACCGCAAGGAGCTCCAATGCCCCTATCATTTAAATTAGACTTCTCATGCACCAAAAATAATGCAGAGTACGAAGCCTTGCTCATAGGTCTTCAAACAGCAATCACCATGAACATTAACTGATTGAACATATTTGGTGATTCGTTGCTAATCGTCAACCAAGTCAAAGGGATATTCCAATGTAAATGCCCAGTTCTGTAGGCCTACAAATCCCTTGTGAACAAATTCCTAGTAAAGCTTGAATGGTATGACATCGAGGCACTCCCTCGGTCATCGAATCATTTTGTAAACACTATGGCCTCCTTGGGGTCACTAATCCCAGAAGACATTTCTGGTGATATGACAACCATTCAAGTCAAAACACTATCACAATCCGTGATGGAGCGTGCAAGATTGGACTTAACACCAGGAATCCACATGATCCAGATTGAGCCGTCCATGGACAGGTTCTCTCGAATCCGCGATCGTTTGAAACACGCCAACTGGGGGTCCTTGTTCTCCCCTACTCCCCTTAATAGCAATACAACACTATTCCTACAAGTTCTCTCCCACTCAAATTTTGCTAGGGATAAACTTTGAGAGGGACTGGCTGTTCATACCATCGAGGCTTCTGATCAGCAGGATTGGTATTCACCCATAAGAGACTACCTCAAGTTAGGTAACCTCCCACTTGGATTGACGCATGCCGCAAAATGCACATTCAAGTAGAAAGCGACAAAGCATGTTTTGTTAGGAGACATTTTGTACCATCATAGATATGAAGGGATCCTCCTTCAGTGCTTGGACCAACAAGAGTCCACTTGGGCAATCGCCCAAGCGCACGATGGTACATGAGGTGGTCACTTTAGCGGTATGGCCATCGCAAAGTGCATTATTCGCATGGGCTATTATTGGCCATATTTAGAGCGAGATTGTTGCGCATATGTTAGGAAGTGCATGAAATGTCAACACCATGCTAATTTGACACATGTACCTTCCCAGGCCTTGCAGCCGATCCAATCAGCTTGGCCATTTTCATAGTGGGGCCTAGATCTAATCAAGAAGATCTCCCCTGCATCGTCAGGTCGTCACACGTTTATCATCATAGCCATAGAGTACTTCACCAAGTGGGTGGAAGTAGTTCCGCTAACCTCTACGATTGGACCCCGCATTGTGGAGTTCATTTTGCATAACATCATATGTCATTTTGGTATTCCATACAAGATAATATCGGATAATGGGATGTCATTTAAGAACAAAGATGTGCATGCTTTGACCACAAAGTACAAAATTCAGCATAGTTTTTCGACACCCTATTATCCGCAGGCAAATGGGCAAGCAGAGGCATCAAACAAAATGCTAGTTGCCATTCTCAAGAAGATAGTCACAGACAGTCATAAGGATTGGCACATTCAAATCCCACTTGCCCTGTGGGCCTATCGCACTAGCATTCGGACGCCCACTAGGGCAACTCTGTTTTCACTCGTGTATGGCTTTGAGGCTGTCATGCCTCTCAAGTTGGAAATTCCTTCCCTATGCATATCAATGCAAGATTTCATCGATGATGATACTACACGGTAGTCCTAGTTAGACCAGCTTACGTTGCTCTATGAATGATGTGTTACTGCTCTCGAGCATTTACGTATCTATCAAGAGCGACTGAAGAAAGTATACAACATGAAAGTTCACCTGAGGGACTTTTAGGTTGGTGACTTGGTCTTAAAAGAGAACCAATAGAATTCTAGTTTGCCATCCCATCTAAGGGACAAGTTCATGGCAAACTAGTTATGTCCCTATGTAATTGATAGCAAAATAGGGCTTGGAACATACCGGTTAGCCTCTCTTGACGGAATAAAGGAACTAGAACCCTTGAACACCAGTCATTTGTGGCCATTCCATGTTTAGAAGAGCCATAGCCCAAACCAAATTCTCCAAGGATTTCCGTAATCACTTGGTCAACCCAAATGCTCCAAGAATTTTCGTAATCGCTTGGTCAACCCAAATTCTCCAAGGATTTTTGTAATCGCTTGGTCAACCCAAATGCTCCAAGGATTTTCGTAATCGCTTGGTCAACCCAAATGCTCCAAGGATTTCCGTAATCACTTGGTCAATCCCCAAAATGCTCCAAGGATTCCTATAATCGCTTGGTCAACCCAAATGCTCCAAGGATTTTCGTAATCGCTTGGTCAATCCCCAAAATGCTCCAAGGATTTTCGTAATCGCTTGGTCAATCCCCAAATGCTCCAAGTATTCCACCAATTGCTTGGTCAATCCCCAAAATGCTTCAAGGATTCCCGCAATCGCTTGGTCAAAAATAAGAAAATTAAAAAACAATAAAATCATCAAAAATAACAAAATTTGCATCTCATTTCCATGCATGCTCAAAATCGTCACAAAGAATAAAGATCTCTATCTTGCATATCATATTTATATTTACACAAATCAATCCATAAAAAACACAAAAAAATATATAGCTGCATTACGCATCACATCCATACATCGCATATTTGTGGTCATAAAGGTCAAGGCACCATAGACTGTAAGTACTTGGAAAAACCCTCATTTTCCACATTTCTCCGCTCTATAAACCGTCCATCAAATATAAAATGCCATTAACATCTTTTCGCCACATCATAGTCGGTTGTCTTCTAATGTATCAAGAGTTTCCATCTTTTAGTCATCATTAGCTTTCTAGCCACGTACTGTACCAAGTCAGATAGATTTTATGAAGGTAGAGTTTTACTTGGATTACACCTTGTTACGTAGCATCCCAGCACACATTAAAACACATAAAAATTTCCAAGATGTGTGAACGAAATATGAACCTACAAAGCAATCTAGGTCACCATAAGCGAAACGGTTATCTTGCTCATCCCCCTGTGTGAATGACCCCAAGAATGCTGAGAGTTGGCAAAAGGACAAGTATCTTCCCTACCCAATTCCCCAAGAATCCCAAGTTCTCAAAAGAAGTTGCAAACATCATAAAAATTTGCAAAACATCAAAACTCCAAAAATTTGACATCCCAACCAAAGTGCATACATCAAAAGGCACAAACAATAGTGATCCTCATCACTCATTATTCAAATCCCTTGCTCAAAAGAAAATAATACAAAAATAAACAGTGATTTTTATCACTACAAAAGAGCAAGTATCCCAATACAATTGAAGAAAATAAGGGAGTCGAACTTGAATCCCTAGAACTCTCAGCATCCAGACGGGTCATGAGGCAAACCTTAGTATGGGTTTGGTTGATAGTCTATCGGTCACTGGTGGTAAAACCTCCTGCATGACGATATATCTGTCACATCAACTTGTGTGCAGATCAATGTTTGCATGTGGATGAGCTAGCTTATGGTATCCTGGATCGCACCACATATTAATCTGACTAAATACAACAAAGGATTTAGTGGGGCTAATTAGGTGATCCTCAGTACAGGTTTGGTTGACAACCTATCTGGCACTGGTGGTATCCTAAAAAACACCACACAAACGAACTCAATTGCACACACAGGGATGTGACATAACTTGGTCAAAGACAAGTCGGATTCATACCTTGTTCAAAAGTCTTGTAAGATAAAATACAGTTTTGGATAGTTAGTTAAAACATCTAAGTCTCAGAAAACCTAACTACATTATAAACCAACTGTGCTATCCTCCATCCTCGCATTACCATAAAAAAATTCAAAAAATAACATGTATACATAAATAGTCATTTACCACAACACTCGCCTAGTACAAAAAGCCATCAGTTCTGCACAGTCTATGGTGCCATCGCCAAAAATCACAAATTCAATTCATCCATTCCATTTGCATATCATATACATTAAGCAACATTCGCATACATCATAACATGTGCATCCATAAATGTAAATTAACATGCATACATACACATTCATCAACCATTAGGCATAACATCAAATCATGACATGTGTAACAAAAATAAAGTCATCTGTATATATATCATAAAAAATACACCAAAACAACTAATAAACTGTCCAATAAGAGTGCTTTTGCACTTAATATTCTGGGCATGAAAAACGGACGTCGGGGTCACAAATCCTCACTATCCTCCTCCCTAAGAAGGCTATCATATCTGGACTGCTCCACGGGAGGACAAATTTTTGATAATTTCATCCCCAAGCGGCGTCACCAAAAGGGTCAAAATCCAACCAAAAAAAGCAATAACATTGCCGAACGAAGGTGCCTTGGCGCCTGACATTCTTGGCACCCAAAATAGATGTTAGGGCCACAAATTTTCACTATACTACTCCCTAAGAATGCTACCATAGCTGGACCGCTCCACGGGAGAACGGATTTTTGACAATTTTAGCTCCGAAAAGCATCACCAAAAAGAGTTAACACCCACCAAAAACAGGTCTAAATGTCAGAAAATTGCACACACATGTAACACTAAACATCTGAAGGCACACTTACCTAAGTCATCTTGGGTCAAGCGACTCATCATTTTTCTCATGTAGGTCATTCCCTCAATGATTCATCGCTTGAGGGGGTAGTCACACTTAGTCACCAATCAACAAATACACACCCAATCATAGAAATGGCATGCATTCGAAAAATCATTGGCAAAGATAAATCATGCTCCTGCTTGGGGTAGTAAACAAGCAATAATCACAAGCTGATCAATCACTTGGCATTAGTGAATCATGAACTCAAGGTTCCCACAGACAAAAGGTTGCACCCTTTGCCTATTCATGACTGATCAATGTCCAAGCTTAAGTAACACCTCACCGAAAAATGTTAACACTTGAATTGAGTTCCCTCACTCGTCAGAAGCAAGGATTCAAGAATGAATGCCCTTTTCATACTTGGGGCATCAAAAGTTGGTTAGGTTATCGAGAAACCCTAATCATTAGTGCTTTGGTTATCTATTTTTGCTCGACGTTGCACCCTGCATAGCGCATCCCAAAAAGGGGCATTTGTAGACACCAAAACAACACCAATCCGATTATGTGATTGCAAAAACTGATTGCATTGACACACATAGCCCCAAGGGAAGCCCCCAAAGGTTAAAAAGTGGTCCTAACCACTCTCACAACAATTTTGGAAGGTCAAAAATAAATTTGGCACCTTCAGGCACTTTGCTCAATATCCGTTCCACCCAGGGACGAATTCAAATTGGGATTCACGCCACCTCAGGATGAATTCCAAATCCACTCCAAGGTGGGGCGAATTGCAGGTTTGACGGGCAAAAAGTCAAATCTTGACAAATGGTAGCTCAGATCTGCCACTTAATGCTTCCTTCATTGCATGGGAGTGTGGGTGAGCATTTTCGAGTGTTAGAGGTTGTTACAAGGGCAGTCATGAAGTCCTTATTCAGGGAGGAATCTCCTTCCCCCTGGGAAGGCATGATTGCCAAGTGGTGCCTTTGCATGCCCATTTCAAGATACCTCCAGGTCTATAAATTGGTGAGTTTCCTCACCCCAAAAGATATAGAGAAGGAGCATTTTGGAGCAACGAAGTGCTATAATTTTATTTTCACACCCACACCCTTCTGAGTTGTGTCTTTCACATCCTTGATCTATTTTGGAGAAGAGGTCATAGGGTGGTTATTGGAAGCACAAATCCGGAACCAAACCTGACATTTGGTCACAATATCCCACCCAGTTTTTCGACAATACCCCACAAGAGGTTTTGGACCCATCCTAAGTGGATTGGTACCGAAATTAGGCCCTAAACGGCGGGCGGCCTGCCCCATAGGCACCCCCTCCCACACTGTTACAGTCCTAATCGTCCCTCTTCGAAGTGATGGGAAATATGTGATAGATCTACTTTCTTTCATTTTTGCATTCAGTTCTATGATTCTTATATAGGTTGTCATTTAAATTTCACCTTGTTTTGAGCAACTTTGATCATGTTTCCATCTTCGTTCGCCTTCACTAACTTGCAGGTAGCATCATCAAATTACCATTGATAGAAGCCAAATTGGGAAAATCTGACCATCTGAGTCTTCCCAAAATGCCCCCAATTAGCTAACCCCAAGTTTGCAGGTCTTTTGGAGCTTCCTAGGTAGGACATTTGGGATAGTACCATTTTGGCGTTTTGTTGCAGGTGAATTCGTCCCGCCTTTGGAGCGAATTCAAATCGGTGAGGAATTTTCGGACTATTTTTTTGCAGTGCCCTCCTGGTGATGTCTTGATGTCCCTGTAAAATTTTTAGATCATTTGGATTCATTTTAGTGATATTTTAATTTATTTTTCTCATTCGCTTATTGTAGGCTTGGGGATTGCATGCTTTATTTCATCTGCAGGTGCTATTGACCGCTTCTTGTTTCTTTGAATGCAATATCTGGACCTTAGAGTAGTAGCAAGGATCCAAGACTCATCCACACAAGTGGCGGTGAAATTTGGTCTGCCCATTTTTACATGTGGGCACGTGAAAGAAGGAACGACACACATGGATGTGACTAGAACGCATGTTTAATGCTCCTAGCCCTTGGAAAGGGAGGAAGCGCATTGTAACCGAATATTGAAACAATATCAATAAAAATTTCTGTCTTATTTATTGGATTTTGTTCAAATTTTTTGATTCGTTCATGCTTTCCCTCTTTTCAAGCACTTTTAATTTGTAGGATTTAGCGTTCATTCTAAGTTCGATTCGCATCGCTTATTTGCTTTCCTTTTTGCTTCCGTATCCTCATGCTTTCAGATTCGATAAGGTGAAATAAAATGTTTGATTGAATGTTGTGCATATTTTAGAGGCTCAATTCTCAGTGGCTCAATTATCTCATGGTCTTTACCTTTCTGCTATGTAATACACCTTTTGTACAAATCCAATGCTTTAAAATGTAAGATACAATTTGTTGCTACAATATATAGAATTTTAAGCATTGATTCACTATATTGCAATATAATATTCTTTAATAATTTTTGTTGTTGTTACAATATATACATTTTATTCATTGATTCACTAAATAGCAATATAATATTCTTTAATACATCTTGATACTTTAAACCTTGTTTCTTAATGTTATTGCATCACTCTAAAAACTGTAATGATGAAATCTATACAATATAATTGAACAATACATAGGTTGAATTATCAACTCAAGTATATATAGATGGATGATACACCTAAATGAATATGGATACATACATAAATTAATGAAAATACACCAATATAACATTATTATAAGGAAAGAACAATTACAGAGCAACTCAAAGACGAGGATGATGCCTTGCATAAAGCGGTTGAGGACATTGACAACCAAGAGGAGACCTACTAGAAATAGAGAGCAAGAACCACTTGGTTATTAGAAGGTGATAGAAATACCAAATTTTTCCATCGGACTGCCTGTGCTAGGAGACAGATGAACAACATGGAAGCTCTTCAAGATGAGAACAGACACTCCTTTGATACACTTCCGGGTATGCATTTCCATTCAATGGATTATTTTTCTAAACTATTTAAGGAAAGTATGGTGCAATATGAAGAGGCTCAAAATGATGTTATTGTTGTCATACCTTCCGTTATCTCTAAAAAAGAAAATTAGACCCTTATTAAACCCATTGATAGAGAGGAACTGAAGAATGTGGTCTTTGGAATGAGCACCGAAAAAACTCCAGGTCCAGATGGCTTTCCAATTGAGTTTTTTTAGGCCTTTTGGGATAACTTGGAGGAGGATGTAATGGCTGTTATAGAGGAGACCAGAGGTAGTAAAAGAATGCTTAAAGCATTAAATCATACTTTCATTACCTTAATTCCAAAAGGGGAGGAGGGGGTACATATTTCATATTATAGACCTATTGCCTTATGCAATGTTATATATAAAATAATCACAAAGGTAATGGTTGAGCGGCTAAAACCTCTTTTACATAACATTATCTCCTCAGAGCAAGGGGGTTTTGTAGAGGGTAGGCAGATCTTGGATGGTGTGGTTCTAGCTCAAGAGGCAAATCCATTCAATGCAAACATCTGGTAATAAAGGAATGTTCATAAAATTAGATATGTCAAAGTCTTATGATAGGGTGGAGTGGAGCTTCTTGTCAAAGATGATGATAGCCTTTGGTTTCTCTCAGGATTGGATAGAATGGGTCATGAGTTGTGTTTCTACTCCGACATACTCAGTGTTAATCAAGGGTCTTCCCTCACAACCATTTGGAGCCACTTGAGGCCTTCATCAAGGATCTCCTTGCTCTCATATTTTTCTCATATTGGATGAAGGATTAGGTAGAATTTTCTTGAGGAGAAGACAACAAGGTTTTCTAATAGGTATCAAGGTGGGTGAGGAAGTTTTGACTCACCTGCAGTTTGTGGATGACACAGGATTGGTGGGAGTGGCCAGCTTTAGGGAAGCAATAATGATTAGAGATACTCTTAATTTCTACCTTAGGGCTACAAACCAAGTCATAAATGATAAAAAATACAAAGTGGTCTTTTTCAATCTTGATCAAAGGCTTCAGGACAGAGTTTTAGAGATCTTGGGATTCACAAGGACTTCTCTCCCAGTGGTTTACTTGGGGGTCCCTTCGCATTTTAAAAAACTAAAAATAGATATCCGGAGGAATCTTTTGGATTGTATCAAGGATAGAATTAATCATTGGTATCACAAATGGTTAAGCTATGGGGGTAGATTAACTTTTTTACATTCAGTCATTCAGGCCATGCCAATTTATAAATTCTCTATCCTGGTTGCCCCACATACTATATGGAAAGAGTTGGACAAGATGGCTAGAAAATTTTTATGGGAAGGAGTAAAAGGAGAGAGCAAATGGGCCTTAGTAGGTTGGGACAAAGTAACCCAGCCTAAGGTAAAAGGAGGTTTGGGACTCGAGAAGATCAAAGTTAAATAATAAAGCTTTGGCTGGAAAGCTTTACTGGAGGTGGATTTCCCAACCAACTTCCTTATTCAGTAGAATCCTAACTAGTAAATGTTTGGGACATGTGAACCCAAATGAGGTGGGTTGTTTCCCTTTGGATGGTAATGGATACTTAGTGTGGCAGACTCTCAAGTTAGGATCTCAGGTAGTAAAAGATTGATTATTTTGGAAAGTGGGGAGAGGGGAGAAGGCACGATTTTGGACAGATTCTTGGGATCAATACCCACCTATCATTGTTGAATTTCCTAAATTACAACCAATAAAGACAACCATAGAAACCAAGGGATGGGTCCAAATTGAAATTTATTTCACCACTAGTCAGCTGGGGGATTATAAGTTTAAGAAGTTTAAGAAGTTGGATGAGTGGCCAAGTTCAATCCCTCCGAATTTGGCACCCATCATGACTAAAATCTTGACAGAAAGATTTCTTACAGGTAGAGACGAGGAGGATGAATTAGCTTGGGGCTATGGGAGACTTGGTGTCTACAAAGTGAAGGAAAAATATGATAAGATCCTTCCAGAGCCTCCCTCTAACACATATCAGGTTGAGGATTGGAGAAAGATTTGGCAGTCCAAGGGTTGGCCGAAAGTAAAATTTTTTGCCTGGCAATTCATGCATAATGGAATTCTCGCTTTTGATAATATCAGATGTAAAGGAATCATCGGTCCATCTCAATGTGTCTTATGCTACAAGAGCGAGGAAATAGTTAATCACTTGATGTTTGAGTGCCCATTCATGCGCCAGATTTGGGAGAGATTGGTTTTATATTATAAAATTCAAGTTAATGGTGACTTGAATCAGATTAATATCTAGGAAATATGGAAGAGGGGTATATTTAAATATAAAGCTCTTTGTATTGGTTGGGAGCTTGGATTAAACTTTATTTTGTGGCAAGTGTGGTTGGAGAGAAATGCTAGAATTTTTAGAGAAACTTTTTCTTCTTTAGATGGAGTTTGGCAGGTCATTTGGAGCAAAGTCATAGAAACCGTGGCCGTCTATGCTAAAGAGGAAACTCAGGTTGTTATTGGGGCAATGGAAGAGGAAGTTGAAGTGCAAGAGGGACAGGACAAAGCTAGTTGGAAACCACCCCCAGAAGGTTGGATTAAAATTAATACTGATGGAGCGACAAAAGGCAATTCGGGTAGAGCCATAATTGGAGTGATTTGCCAGAATCATGTTGGAAAAGTGCTCTATTGGGAACTACAAGGCTTGGGAAGAGCCACAAACAATGAAGCAAAAGCCATAGCTATCAAATCTGCTTCTATTTGGGTAGTAAAACAGGGCCACAGGAGGATAATACTTGAATCAGATTCTCAAATAATGGTTGGAGCTCTAGATTGCATGAGGAACTTTGCTTTGAAAGCATGGAGGTTGAGGATTCTTGTCACTCAAATTAAGGAATTATGGAGGGAATTAGATGATACAATTCTAGTTTATGTGAGTAGAGATTTAAATAAAGTGGTTGACTTCCTAGCTAAGATGGGTGCTGAGGAGGTAGGGGTTCAGTTGCATAGTGACATGGCTATTGAGGATGAGGTGATTAGGTAGGGTTTTGAAAGGTCCCTGAGCTAATGATCAAAGAAAAAGCAAAGGGAGGAAAGGTGTCGCAATATCATGACATGTTGCTTTGTCGTGGCCAAGGGAGGAAAGGTGTCACGATTTCGTGACATGTTGCATCGTCGTGGCCACGGGAGGAAAGGTGTCGCGATATCGTGACATGTTGCTTCATCGTGGCCAAGGGAGGAAAGGTGTCACGATATCGCGACATGTTGCACCGTTGCGGCCACAGGAGGAAAGGTGTCACGATATCGTGACATGTTGCTTCATCGCGGCCAAGGGAGGAAAGGTTTCGCGATATCACGACATGTTGCATCGTCACAGCCAAAGGAGAAAAAGTGTCATGATATCACGACATGTTGCATTGTCATGGCCAAAGGAGAAAAATGTTGTGATATCATGACATGTTGCATCGTCGCGGCCAAGAGAGAAAAAGCGTCGTGATATCGCGACATGTTGCATCGTCGCGACCAAGAGAGAAAAAGTGTCACGATATCGAGACATGCTGCATCATCGTGGCCAAAGGAGAAAAAGTTTCACGATATCACATGTTGCATCATCATGGCCAAAGAAGAAAAAGTGTCGTGATATCACGACATGTTGCATCGTCGCGGCCAAAGAGGAAAAAGTATTGTGATATCGTCACATGTTGCATCGTCGTAGCCAGAGGAGAAAAAGTGTCATGATTTCGCGACATGTTGCATCGTCATAGCAGAAAGAGAAAAAGTGTCACGATATCGCGACATGTTGCTTCGTTGCAGCCAATGGAGGAAAAGGTGTCGTGATATCGTGACATGTTACAACATCACGGCCAAAAGAGAAAAAGTGTCACAATATCGCGACATGTTGCTTTGTCGCGGCCAAAGGAGGAAAAGGTGTCGCGATATTGTGACATTTTGCAACGCTGCGGCCCAAGGAGAAAAAGTGTCACAATATCATGACATGTTGCATTGCCTAGCCAATGGAGGAAAAAGTGTCGCGATATTGCGACATGTTGCATCGTCGCGGCCAAAGAGAAAAAGTGTCACGATATTGTGACATGTTGCATCATCGCGGCCAAAAGAAAAAAGTGTTGTGATATCACGACATGTTGCTTCGTCTCGGCCAAAGGAGAAAAAAGTTTCGTGATATCGCGACATGTTGCAACGTCATGGCCAGAAGAGGAAAAAGTGTTGCAATATCGTGACATGTTGCATTTTCGCGGCCAAAGGAGAAAAGTGTCGCGATATTGCGACATGTTGCATTTTCACGACCAAATGAGAAGGAAAAAGTGTCGTGATATCATGACAAGTTGCATCAACAGACCAAACCGATCCCTCTAGCAACATCTCACATTGTGTGAACTTTGAAACCTGTAGGATTGTGCCTTAGGCCATTGGGGAAGGAGTCTCTCCACTCTTGAATGTCAGATTTGTCGTCTCTCTTGTTAGCTAGTTAAAGGTTTAAGAGATTTGGCTCCATTGCAAATCTTCTTTTACTGTTGTAAGCATGTGTTCTCTCTAACTATGGCTGGGAAAAGTCTCTTTCCTTCTTGTAAATGATCTTTGTTTTAATACAAGTTTTTTCAAAATTTTTCAAAAAAAAAAACATTATTATAATATATATATTCTAGAATTTTTATCTCTTTGTCTATTCTTAAATTGACTTTCTTTTCTTATTTTCCCATTCATTACTTTTTCCCACATCTTTCTCTTGCTATGAATTTGAGTATCTATGGATGAAATGAGGGAGCTAGTCCTCTTTTATCATAAATATCTGATGGTTTTAGTCATTTAGTTTTTGGTTCATGTTTGCTTCTGCATGCACTGAGGCAACAATCAAAACTTTATTCAAATAATTCCAATAATTCCAATATTTTTTAATTTTAGTCATATCTTCTTCTAAATTTTTCAAATTAGTCAACCACTATCCAAATACATGCAAAAATAATAATTTTTTATTTTTTTCTTTTTATTTTTAAAATTTAATCCTTAGCTACTGTTGTTATAGAAAAAAATCATTCTGTAGCACCTAAAAATTCAAGCTATATAAAACATGACAATGATTACGATAGTCCATCACACTTTTTCTTGTTAGAGTATTTTATGTTGTTTCATTGTATTTGACACAGAATACACAAAAGAAAACTTTATGAATTAATGGAAGAAAAGTTCTTTGGAAAAATATAGTAGTATTTATCTTACCTTTGTATATTATAATTCAAATAAAATGCTTCATATGATAATAGATCCCATAGTAAAGCCCACTATGTTTATCTAGATATTATTCTATTTTTATTAATACTAATGTTGTTCATGCTATAGCCATTTAGCTATTAAACGCTCTTATCCTATAATGTTTCATATATATTTCTTCAAGGTAATAGTTGCAATATGGATTGACCTTGTTGTTTCATTACAATCAGATAGCATATGCTAAATTTTAAAATAAATTTTAATAATAGATGGATCAGATTCCTATGTAGATATCGGCATACAATTTTATGTGTAATCAGTTTCCTCTATTTTAGATTTACATTTTACCAAGTCACACGAAAATATTATCTATGGTACACTATTAGTGTAGAATCGTGCGTATTTAACTTTCATAGAAGGTAGACGTATAAATTGCTATTTCAAAAGTACTTAATTACTTAATACATATTTTTATACATTATATAATGTTTAAGTACATAATAGCTTGTGTCATCTCTTATAGGATGTGTTATCTCTTATAGAATATTGTTTGCATTAAGATTTTGGAAATGTTCTGTAACTTTAAAGAACCTTACTTCATTCATAAAATTAAGAGAGGGAGTATAATTAGATGTCTTTTCAATTTAATAAATTATTACATAAATTTTGAAACGCATTTTAATATATATCAAAAGAATGTCTATTATACTCTAAAAATTATTAAAAATTAAATTTAAAAAAAAAGTATGTTCTTTGGATGATATTACATGCAAATACGATGATATTAAATTTTGATTATGTCATGAAACTTTTCATCCCCAATTATTAACTCCATTTTACATGTAAGAATATTTTAACCATGTTGGAAATTAATCCATAATTCATTTATCTGTGACATATCTTGTTCTCCATCCCATCATTAGATTTTGGAGTACTCGAATTTATTTCTAGTAGTTGCAGTTGTTAGGAGATCTAATAGATACCACATTTTGCATTTAATGTGTGTAAGGAAGTTGAGATTTTTCCTCCTTTTCCCAACTATATATGAGTACTGGGTATTATTCATAAATGATGGATGAAAGTAGCTGAAGAATGAAGTTAGAGTGAAGAAAATGAAGGTAAGGTCAAAGTTGTAAAAGCATAGAGAAGAGTATGTGATTACCTTCCATAGAATTGACCACAAAAGTAAAGCAACCACAACAAAGGTGAAGAATAGTGAACAAATCTCAGGATCCGGTTGTAAAGTTATTGAAATAGTTTATCTTGATATAATATAAATATATCAATATTTTATAGCTTCATGTATTTGCTTTATTGCTAAAGTTGTGTCTTTATTAAATTTGTTGTGTGCATTTTTTATTTACTTTTCCTGGACCATGCAATCATAAGGTGAATAAATCAAAAGATTGATTTTTAGGGTTTCACATCTTCTTGAATTTGGAAAATTCCAAGAATGTGCATGTGCTCAAAAATAGAGTAAAATTTTGATTGAGGTCAACCACCTTGTGGAAAACCCTATATCTGAATCTTTGCTTGAAACTGGAGTAAACTCTTGGATGATGCCATCCACCTTGTGGAAAATCCTTGATCCATGCAATTTCTCAAAACTAAAGGTAGCTCTCACCTTCTCATTGTGGCTTTGTGCAAGCCTTGGGTCCATGAGTCCATGCAATCCTGGATTTGCACAAGCTTGAATTTGTGCATTTCATCAATCTATGCTCGTACCAATCCCATATTTGTGTAATCTTGGTTCTGTGCAAGTTTGGAACCGAGAAGCATGTAAAAATATAAAAGGATCCTAGGTGCTCAATTTTGTTTTACATTCAAATTGGTATTAGAGTTTGATTCATTAGTGGGAGTTTAAGAGCGATAGTAGTAATCACTTCCAACAACAATTATTTGCAATTAAATATCACATGATTCAATGCCAAGAATTATGATTATTGGAGTATCAAGATGAAGATATTGTTTGGGTATTATGAGCTTTAGGATATGGTGGAGAATGGGTATCCATAACTCGTAAATGTAACAATATTGAGTGCTCTTTATCAAGATAAGAAATATTTTTTGAAGGGGAACTACAAGGACCAAAAAACATTTTTCTATATTATACAAGCACTTGAGGAGACCATCTTTCCTAGAATTGCAACAAAAACCAAATCAAAGGAGGTATAGAAAATTTTAGTTAGCTCCTTCCAAGGCACCAACAAAGTGAAGTTGGTAAGGTTACAAATGTTGAGAAGGGAGTTCAAAAATATATAAATAAATGAATTAAAGTCCATGAGTGAATTCTTTACCTTACCAATGGGTATTATAAATAAAATAAGGATGAAATATATGAATTTTAAGAACTAGAGAATAGAGGAGAATATACTAAGAAGCATAAAAATAAGGTTTGACTTAGTACTGATGGATATTGAAAAAATAAGGGATTTAACAACCCTTTTTTTGATAATATCATGGGTCCTCTACAAACACATGAGAAGATTTTAAACTAAACATATCAATCCTTATTGGAGAAAGTGTTTAAGACGTATGTCTCATTCAAAGAATATATAAGGGAAGAATCCTAGAAAGAAACCTTAATTTTATCAAGGATTAAGAGGAGAAAACAACAAAGGCAAAGGTGGTAGAGGCGGTAAAATAGGAAGAAGATCAAATTACTCCAATAAAGGAGAACTCGACTGTAATTTCCATCAAGCAAGAAGAAGATGCAACGACAAAAATCAATAAGGAGGATCAAATAAAAGGTATGATAAATCTAAAATCTAATGTTACTATTGCAAGAAATTTATCCATTATAGTTATATGATTAGAAAGAATATGGTTAAGGAAAACAAGCAACAGACCCACTATACCAATGAGAATGAGAATGTGGAAAACAAAAATGTTTGTGGGCCTATGATGTTAACTTGCAATAACTGATAAAGAGATGCAAAACCATGTTTGGTATTGAAAGCACGAGATTTCGGAAGAAAAACAGTACTAGGATGTAATGTAAACAAAACTAACTCGATGCATGAAATAAAGCGAATGTAATCGAATCAAAACCAAACGTATAATGAAAAACAGGAGCACAGCCCTTTTTATTAATATGATTCCAGTTTCGGTTACATTCCATCTCCGTCCCCTTTACGGGCTAGGAAGATTAGCATGTTCTGGTTACAATCGTTTCTAGTAGTCTTCCTTCCGCGTGCCCACATTTGAAATGGGCGGGCCAAAACGTTGCCGCCGCTGGTGTTGATGAGTCTTTAACCTTTGCTGCTCCTCCTGCGATCAAAGAAACAACAAAGATGTTAGTAGCACCTGCTGCAAATAAGAAACGTTTATTTTCTGAAATTAATGAAGGATGCATATAAAGATTGATTAAAACAACGGATTGCAGAAATAAAATAAAATGAACTAAAATAAAACCACAATCATAACGCATAAAATCTCGGTATTATTATTATGCAAAAGAAATACAAATAGAACACTGAGCTTTGTCGACGAATGGATGGATCCATGGATCCGGATTCACGTTCTCCATAAACACCCGATGACCTCCCTCGCAGAAGAGATCACGGATGCGGATGACATGAATCAATGCTAAAACGTCTGGCGGTAAACTGGCAGGGCTTCGCTGCTCCAAACGTTTTCCTTTCTTTTCTTCCCTCTTTGGGTGGGAAAAGTCCACCATTTTATAGACCTAGGGGGTCTCTTTGGATAGGCATGCATAAGCGCCATGTGGTGGTCACAGGTGCCATGTGGCGGTCATGTCTTCCCATGAGAGAGGAAAGTCCTCCATGACTTGGGCTTTCATGAATGCCCCTGTGACAGTCCTCTAACGGCCCACGTAATTGACTGACTTCCACTACCAATTGTTTAATGTCCATTTTTAATGGTGATTTTCGTTTGTTTAAAGTCCACTGTCATTGGTTTAAAGTGCACTTTCGTTTGTTTAAAGTCTGCCTTTAATTGGTTTAAAGTCCGCTTTCGTTGGTTTAAAGTCCGCCTTTAATTGGTTTAAAGTCCGCCTTTATTGGTTAATGTCTGCCCAGGCGCAAAGACGGGAGTTTGTCGCGATATCGCGACGTCGCGATTTCGCGACACCCAAGCCTTAGGCTTCCTTTTGGCCTTGGCGTGTCGCGATATCGCGATGTCGCGATTTCGCGACACCCAAGCCTTAGGCTTCCTTTTGGCCTTGGCGTGTCACGATTTCGCGACGTCACGATTTCGCGACACCCAAGCCTTAGGCTTCCTTTTGGCCTTGGCGTGTCATGATTTCGCGACACCCAAGCCTTAGGCTTCCTTTTGGCCTTGGCGTGTCACGATTTCGCGACGTCGCAATTTCGTGACACCCAAGCCTTTGGCTTCCTTTTGGCCTTGGCGTGTCACGATTTCACGATGCCCAAGCCTTTGGCTTCCTTTTGGCCTTGGCGTGTCGCGATTTCGTGACACCCAAGCCTTTGGCTTCCTTTTGGCTTTGGCGTGTCACGATTTCGCGATACCCAAGCCTGGCGCGGCAGCGGCGCGCGCCGACACCCAAGCCTTAGGCTTCCTTTTGGCCTTGGCGTGTCGATTTCGCGACACCCAAGCCTTAGGCTTCCTTTTGACTTTGGCGACAAACTTCATAGGAATATTGCCTTTAAAACGACCAACTTCTATCTGGAAAATACATAAAACAAAAGAAAGGTGTCGAAGGCGGACGACCAGAAGAAAGCAAACGGGACATAACCAAAGCACTGTCACGTAATCGGATTGGTGCTGTTTTGGTGTCTACAGATGCCCCTTTTTGGAAAGCGCTGCGGGTGATGCAGTGCTGAGCAAAAATAGATAACCAAAGCACTAGTGATTAGGGTTTCTTAGTAACCTAACCAACTTGTGATGCCCCAAGCATGGAAAGGGGATGCATTCTTGAATCCTTGCTTTTGACGAGCTAAGGAATTTGATCTCAAGTATTAACCTGTTTTGGTGTGACTTGAACTTAAACATTGATCAGTCATGAATAGGCAAAGGGCGCAACCTTTTATCCACTGGGGAACCTTGAGTTCATGCTTCGGGAATGCCAAGCGTTTGATCGCGTTTGATCGATTTGTGATTGTTGCTTGTTTACTGCCCCAAGAAGGAGCGTGATTGTCTTTGTCAATGATTCTTTGAATGCATGCCATTGCCTTGATTGGGTGTGTGTTTGTTGATTGGTGACTAAGTGTGACTACCCCCTCAAGCGACGAATCGATGAGGGAATGACCGCCATGAGAAAAGCGACGAGTCGCTTGACCCAAGATGACTTAGGTGAGGGTGCTTCAGATGTTTTTCCATTGAATGTGCAAGCTTTTTCCTGACTTTTGGACCTGTTTTTGTTGGGTAAAAACGCTTTTGGTGATGCCATAATGGGGTGAAAGTGTCAAGAATCCGTCGTCCCGTGGAGCGGTCCGGCTATGGTAGCCTTCTTAGGGAGTAGAATAGTGACCATTTGTGCCCCGACATCGATTTTCTATGCCAAGAGGTTAAGCGCAAGAGTATTGATGTCCGGCAATTTTATTGTGTTTGTTTGGGGGGAGGGGGGAAGAAGGGAGAAGAGTGAGGGTGGAGGTTGTGGATAAAATTTATTATGCACAATGATTGATGGTGATGGATGCATGCTTATGGTAATGGATGTATATGGTATGATAAATGCAATTGTTTTTTATTTATATGTGATATGCAAAATGTAATGGATGAAATGAATTTGTGTTGTTTGGTTAGGGCACCATAGACTGTTTAGGACTTTGTTATTTTGTTTTTATGCGATTACTGTGGTAGATGACTTTGTATGTATGCATGTGGTTTTTTTGTATTTCTGATGGTATTGTAAGGATTAAAAGTAGTGCAGTTGGTTTAGAAATGTAGCTATGGTTTTCTGAGACTCAGACGGTTTTAACTCACTAGCCATGACTGTACTTTATCTTACAAGACTTTTGAACAAGGTATGAATCGGACTTGTTTTTGACCAAGTTATTTCGCATCCTTGTGTGTGCAATTGAGTTCATTTATGTGGTATTCATCAGGATACCGCCAGTGCCAGATAGGCTGTCAACCAAACCTGTATCGAGGATCACCTAATTAGCTCCACTAACTCCTTTGTTGTATTTAGACAGATTAATCTGCGTTGCTTTCTAGGATACCATAAGCTAGCTCATCCACATGCAAACATTGATCTGTACACGAGTTAATGTGATAGATATATCATCGTGCGGGTAGGATACCACCATTGCCAGATAGGTTGTCAACCAAACCTGTAATGAGGATCACCTAGATGGTTTTCGAATGCTGAGAATTCCAGGGATTCAAGTTCAGGTTATTTGTTGGCTGAATGATTTGGGAGACTTGCTAGTCTATATAGTGACGAAAATCACTGTTTATTTTTTATTAATTTTTTTCTTTGAGCAAGGATTTGGGATAGTGGTGATAACCACTATTATTTGATTTTGTATTTTGAGCAGTGTTAGTTTGGGCTTGTGAATGGCCTTGATCCTTGTGGCCTTGGGGACGACTACCCATCCTTTGATTAGGGGCGGATAGTACGAATCCTTACGACTTTGGGAACAAAGGGGGTGATGGAGATTATGAAGTAAGGGCATTGATCTTTTAGGCCTTGGGGATGACTACCCATCATGGTTAGGGACAGATAGTACGAATCCTTACAACTTGGAGACCAAAGGTGAATGGAAAGTGTTAGGATGATGATTTTTTTGAATTTTGTTTGTGAATGGCGTTGATCCTTTTAGGTCTTGGGGATGACTACCCATCCTTGGCAGGGACGTGTAGTACGAATCCTTACAACTTTGGGAACCAGCTATGAGTGGGATTTGGTAGTGGTAAAAACCATTGTTTATCAAGGTGAATGGATAGGGCAGAGCTCGTCCTTTTGTCAATTCTCAGCATTATGGAACCATTCGCACAGGGGGATGAGCAAGATAACCGTTTCACTTATGGTGACCTGGATTACTGCGCAGGTTTCATCTTTCGTTCACACAACTTGGAAATTTTTATGTGTTTTAATTTGTGTTGGGATGCTACGTAACAAGGCGTATTTCAAGTGTAACTCTACCCTCATAAAATCTGTCTGACTCCGTACATGATGTGGCTAAAGAGCAAAATGATGACTGAATTACGAAAACTCTTGATACATTAGAAGACCACTGACTCTAGTGTGGTAAAAAGTAGTGAATGGCATTTTTGTTTGTTGTTTTATAAAATGGAACGATGTGGAACCAGATGGACTAGCAGAGCAATTACAGCCTATGGTGCCTTTGACCTGTACAACCACAAATATGCAATGTATGGATGCAATGGTTAATGCAGCTATGTATTTTTGTTTTTTTTTTGTATTTTTGATGGATTGATTTTTGTGAATATGAAGATGAGATGCGAGAAGCGCTTTTTATTGATGAATTTGAACATGCCTAGAAATGAGACGCAAAATTTTGTTGTTTTTGATGATTTTATTGTTTTTGAATTTTTTTATTTTTATTTTTGACCAAGCGATTGTGGGGATCCTTGGAGCATTTTGGGATTGACCAAGCGATTATAGGAATCCTTGGAGCATTTTTGGGATTGACCAAGCGATTTTAGGAATCCTTGGAGCATTTTGGGATTGACCAAGCGATTTTAGGGAATCGTTGGAGCATTTTTGGGATGTGGCTATCTTAGATATGGAATGGTCGCAAATGACTGATATTCAAGGGTTCTGTTTCCTTGATTTCGTCAAGAGAGGCTAGCCGGTACGTCCCGGGTCCTATTTTTCTATCAATGACATATGGACCTAACCAATTTGCCGTGAACTTGTCCCTTAGGTGGGACGACAAACTAGAGTTCTGTTGGTTTTCCTTCAAAACCAAATCACCAACCCGAAAGTCCCTTAGGTGAACTTTCATGTTGTAAGCTTTCTTAAGTCGCTCTTGATATATACGTAAATGCTCGAGAGCATTAACGCGTCGTTCATCAAGCAACGTAAGCTGGTCTAACCGGGCCTACCGTGCAGTGTCATCATCGATGAACTCCTGCATTGATATGCGCAGGGAAGGAATTTCCAACTCTAGAGGCATGACTGCCTCGGAGCCATACACGAGCAAAAACGGAGTAGCCCCAGTGGGCGTCCGAATGCTAGTGCGATAAGCCCAAAGGGCAAGTGGGATTTTGATGTGCCAATCCTTATGACTGTCTGCGACTATCTTTTTAAGGATGGCAACTAGCATTTTGTTTGACGCCTCTGCTTGCCCATTTGCCTGCGGATAATAGGGTGTCAAAAAACTGTGCTGAATTTTGTACTTTGTGGTCAAAGCACGCACGTCTTTGTTCTTGAATGATGGCCCATTATCCGAGATTATTTTGGATGGAATACCAAAACGACATATGATGTTATGCAAAATGAACTCCACAATGCGGGGTCCTATCGTAGAGGTCAGCGGAATTGCTTCCACCCACTTGGTAAAATACTCTGTGGCCGTTATGATAAACGTGTGACGGCCTGACGATGCAGGGGAGATCTTTCCAATTAGATCGAAGCCCCACTGTGAAAATGGCCAAGTAGACTGGACTTTCTGCAAGGCCTAGGAAGGTACATGCATCAAATTGGCATGATGTTGACACTTCACGCACTTCTTGACATATGCGCAACAATCTCGCTCTAAATATGGCCAATAATAGCCCATGCGAAGAATGCACTTTGCAATGGCCATACCACTGAAGTGGCCACCACATGTACCATCGTGCGCTTGGGCGACTGCCCAAGTGGACTCTTGCTGGTCCAAGCAACGAAGGAGAATCCCTTCATAGCTGCGACGATACAAAATGTCTCCTATCAAGACATACTTAGCCGCTTTCTGCTTGAATGTTCGTTTTGCGGCATGCGTCAATCCAAGCGGGAGATTACCTAACTTGAGGTAGTCTCTAATGGGTAAATACCAATCCTGTTGATCAGAAACCTTGACAGTATGAACAACCAATCCCTCTTGAAGTTCATCCCTAACAAATGTTGAGCGGGATAGAACTTGTAAGAACATCGTTGTGTTGCTATTAATGGGAGTAGGGGAGAATAAGGACCCCCAGTTGGCATGTTTCAGACGATCGTGGATTCGAGAGAACTTATCCGAGGATGGTTCAATCTGGATCATGTGGATTCCTAACGTCAAGTCAGAGCTTGCACGCTCCATCGCAGATTGCGATAGGGTTTTGACTTGAATGGTTGTCATATCACCAGAAAGGTCTTGCGGGATTAATGACCCCAAGGAGGCCATTGTGTCCGCAAAATGATTCGATGACCGAGGGAGTGCCTCGATGTCGTACCATTCAAGTTTTGCTAGGAATTTGTCCACAAGGGCTTTATAAGCCTGCAGAACTGGGCATTTGCATTGGTATACCCCTTTGACTTGATTGATGATTAACAGCGAATCACCAAAGATGTTCAGTCATTTGATGTTCATGGCGATTGTTGTCTGAAGACCTATGAGCAAGGCTTCATACTCTGCATTATTGTTGGTGCATGGGAAATTTAATTTAAATGACAGGGGCATTGGAGCACCCTATGGTGTGAAGAATACTATTCCCGCACCACCACCTTGCTCACACTTAGAACCATCAAAAAATAAGGTTATGTCGGCCTGTGACTCAGGCTCATCAGAATCTGGCGATTCTGAGACATGGAAGACCCCATCATCGGGTAGTTCTATGACTAGAGGCTGATCGTCTTCAAGAGGAGCCTCTGCTAGTTGATCGGCTATGACCTGTCCTTTGATAGATTTCTGTCCAATAAACTCTATGTCAAATTCCATCAACAACATGATCCATTTTGCCGTGCGACTACTATGATAAGTACGACTCATCATGTATCGCAATGGATTCTCCTTAGACACAACATACGTAGTGTTGCTCAACATGTAGTGGCATAGCTTCTTGGTAGCAAACACCACTGCCAAGCAGAGTTTCTCGACGTATGCATAGTTAAGTTCGTAACTAACCAGGGTGCGGCTAAGATAGTAAGTAGCCTGTTCTTTGTGAAGTTCATTCTTCTGGGCCAGCATGGCGCCCGAGTGCCACCTCAATAGTTGAGATGTATAAGTAGAACGACACTCCTGGTCTAGGTGGTGCCAATACTGGCGGTGAAGCCAAGTATTGTTTGATGTCATCAAAGGCTGACTGGCACTCGTCATCCCAGTGAAATGTAACCCCCTTGTGCAATAATTTGTTCATGGGTCGGCACTTGTCAGATAGCTGTGCTATGAAGCGCTTGATTGACGCGACCTTTCCCTGTAGACTTCTGAGCTGCTTAATGGTAGTTGGGGGAGCCATTTCAAGGATTGCCTTGACTTTCTTTGGGTCCACCTCGATGCCTCACTTTGAAACTATGAAACCCAAGAGTTTTCCAGATGTGACGTCGAATACGCACTTCTTGGGATTCAGTCGACCTTATGCTCCATGAGGCGATCGAGGATCTTGCTTAAGTCACCGAGATGATCTGAGCGCAAAAGAGACTTGGCTAACAGATCATCCATGTAATCTTCCAAAGTTTTATGCATGTAATCATGGAAGATATACGTCATGGCACGTTGGTAAGTGGCGCCAGCATTTTTAAGGCCAAAAGGCATGACCTTATAACAAAATGTCCCCCAAGGCATTGTGAACGCCATTTTGAGTTGATCCTCAGGATTGATACGAATCTGATTGTATCCCGAGAAACCATCCATGAGGGATAGCATTTCATGACCTGCTATAGCGTCTACCAATGCGTCGATGCTTGGCAAGGGGAAATCATCCTTAGGACTCGCTTTGTTTAGATCTCGAAAATCAGTGCATATGCGAATCCTCCCGTCGGGATTTTTGATGGGCACCATGTTGGACAGCCATGGCGGATAATCCACGCAGATGACAAACTGTGCATCCAACAGCTTTTGCAATTCATCTTTGACCATCAAGGCCACTGTTGGGTGCATCTTACGTAGTTTTTGCTTAACTGGCTTGATTGTCGGGTCAAGCGTTAAATTATGCATGACTAGCTACGGATCTAGCCCCGACATGTCTTTGTATGACCATGCAAAAACCTCCTTCTTCTCTTTGAGAAGGGCAATGTAGTCGGCTTGCTCTTCAGGGGATAAGCTTACCCCTAACTTGATAATTTGTGGATTCATTGGGTCTAAGCCGATGTCTACGTCAGTCGTCTCCTCGACTGACATGTGGGATCCGTCCTCCAACTGATGTGGAGTCGGGATCAAATGGATATCATTAGCTGAGTTTAAATCTACGTTTGGAACCTCGGGTCCCTCTTCGGCCTGAAAAATATCCTGAGTTGTCCCTGAGGTAAAATGAGGCATCTTACCGAAAGGCCAGTACTCTGATGGGTAGATAGGTGAATTGACGCGATCCCAGTCGATGGCATCTGTGTCTAGATGCAATGATCGTGCTGGATCGACCGGATTGCGGATGGGTGCGGTCAAATCAATGGAGATCATGTGGATGAAATGAATTTGATCTCCATTACCGTGGGTGTGATAACTCGAACATTCGGATGCTCCCTATTCTCTGGATCTGGCTCTGTAGGGATGGGCATGAACGGATCGGCCCTATGTGTTGATAGGAAGACAGGGTCTTCCCTCGGCACTGATGTCATTATAGGGTCTCGGGGTGGACGGTGCTCGTCGTGAAATTGGAGCCATTGATCCAACACTTGGTCCCACCCTATTGGGTCTATGTACCATTCATGCCCTAACCTTATGCCTAGTTGTGCCATCAGTTCTTCATGAGTTACAGGGTGATTGTGTCATCACGCATGATTAAGATATTCCATCTCAGTTTCGTCTATGTAATCATTATCGGTAATCCAAAGGCCCTCATTGGCCCCGACAGCTGTCTGTGCCATATTATGCTCATCTTGTTCGAGCAAATTAATCTGATCCCATTGCGGTTGTTCCACACTCGGTGGGGGGACCTGATTCTCTTGACATTGCACTGGTTCAATTGGAACCTCTAAAGGGAACAATTTCGAAAAGATATCTGGACACTGTTTATGTTCTCCTTGGAAGTTAGTGTCCGAACTTTCACCTCTCTCTATCGACGGAGAAGGGTTATTGATGTTACCAAGGGTGGTTGTTGACCATGGGAGATAATCTCCCAATGTGTACGTTGTGTTCGGGTTGGCATAAGGATCTGATGCCAATCCACCCTTGTTGCCTATTACTAGGCCTTGCATGTTTTCTACCAAGATGTCTAAGGGCAAAGGGTGGTTGAACCCTACTCCCGACTTATCATAAGGCATTTGATATCTTGGCTGGCAAAGGACACGCACCCCTTGTTCATACCTGCCTAACCCGTATCCGTGCCAATTGCATTGGCCTAGATATCTCAGAGCGAAGTCCGGGTTCGACAGATAATTGACATTTTTGGCAAAAGGCTCTTCGTCCTCGTCCTTTTGCTTGCATGGTTCAACACCATGATCAAGGCCCCCATACACAAAATTTGTCTGGTTTGGTGGGTAACCTAAAGGAACAACTGTCCCTATGGGAAGGCGAGGTCTCCCCATGTCCTGTACTGATTCTAGCGTGGGCGTTGCTACAACATTCTGCACCAGATATTCTCCCAGGCCCGTACTGGTCATTTCAACAGTAATCGTTGACGATTGAGAGGGAGGAAATGGAAGGCCTTCCTGAGTCCATTCCAGGTTGGGTGGATTAGGAGCCTCAGCTTCCATTGTGCTAGGTATTTCTTCTATTGAGACAGTTGATATCATTGGCAACACCCCTTCTAGGGGTTGAGCCTCTTCCAAGATCTGTTTTCCTTTGTCCTTCTGTTTAGCCATGACAGGTGGCATTGGTGGTGAAGGAGCAGATGATGAAGATGCACCTGGCTGGGGTTTTGATGGATTAGTCACCAGTGGTGCCCGTGGCATCGGACCCTGTCTAGATGGATTTAACTAGAAATCCAAGTGCGTCGATGGGAGGGTTGATTGCGGCATCAATTGCACTATATTGCAATATTTGAAGGGTTCTAAGTCCATCGGGACTACATGTATTTCTCCTTCAAATGCATACTTTAGACACTGGTGAGCTATCGAAGGGACACACTTCATGTCCCTGATCCATGGTCGCCCTAGCAGTATGTTGTATGCCATCTCGCCTTCCAAAATGTGGCACAATGTGGGTATCGTCTTTTGTCCTACCTGGACGGGTAGAACAATTGTGCCGACTATCGAGCATATTGCATCGTTGAATGCTCACAGTGTGTATGTGGAAGCCGTGATATGAGAGGCTGGCAGCTTCAGATGTTTTAATGCTGTAGTGGTAATGATGTTACTGGACGAGCCAGTATCTACCAACACTCTCTTGTACGGGATCCCGTTGACCCGCGCGATAACGTGCAGGGGTGGATCTGCCATGTCATTCGGTACTATTTTAACTTCATCCTCTCTGAAGGTAATGACTGGCTCCGTACATCGTTTTACATGTCCTACGAAGTTATTGAAGGAATTTGCTTCATGAGGCTGTAACTCGATGGCTTTCAGAATTTCCATGAGAGCTTCTCGATGGGGCGCCGACTGCTGTATAAGCTCATAAATGGAAAGCCTAGCCGATGTGGTCCGTAAACTCTGCGTGAGTTTGGTCCGTATCGTGACCTCGGGTCTAGGCGGAGGCAATTGCACAGTGTGTTGTTGAGGTTGCGACGTTGAAGGAACTTCTCTTGTAGCTGCCTTCGGGGCAGCTCCTGGGTATTTCTTGTTCCTAGTTACTATGCTGATCATTCCCACATATCCTTGCATGGGGAGATTCTGTCGCACCTCATTGACCTAAAGAGGTTTTGCCTGTGCCTCGTGGGTAGGCAAAGGGTCCTTGAATACCCCCATCTGTTGATTATTTGGCGCTATGGGGTTGTCCACTGCCAATGTTTGATTATCAATCAAATCTTGTATCAGTCCCTTGAATTTCCAACATGCGTTTAGGTCATGTCCCCTTCGCCTATGGAACCTACAATATAAATCCTCCCTGTATCCCTTAGGCTTGGGAGCGTTAGGATCTATGTTTTGGATTTCTGGAAGGGTGATTAGATTTGCCGCTGACAAGCGATCAAATAAGGAGTCCCTGGACTCCGTATAAGGGGTGAATTGTCGCCTAGGGCGACGCTACTGATTTTGCTCCTATTTTTTATTTTCTCTTTCATAATTAGGAGGCACTGCCTGATAATTAGCCTTTTGAGGCTGTATTTCTTGTGCAGGCCTGGGGACATTTATAGCAACTTGATTAACCTCAGCGGGTTTTTGTTGCGCATTCCCTGTCTTGGTGTTTTTGTTCCACTCTTTCTTTTTAGGCTTGGCAATTGCGCCTTCCCCTATTTTGATCTCTTCAATAATTCTGGCTTGCGCCAGAGCTTCTTCTAAAGTGGCATATTGCTGTAGCTGCAATAGCCCAGAGATCGATTTCAAGCAACTTCGTGCAAACATCTGTGTGAGGTCGGACATAGGGGGAAGGTAAGGTAGCTTAGAAAGCAGAGCCCTCCATCGATTCCCGTAAGCCGCCATTGTCTCTTCCTCATATTGCCTGAGGCTGGCTAGATCACTCAATGATGCCTTCTTCTTGGTGTTGAAGGCAAAGCGTTCCAGGAACGCATCTACTAATTGATCTAAGTTATTTATGCTATGCTTCGGCAACTATGTGAACCAATCCGAGGCAGGACCTACGAATGTGGTTATGAAAGTCCTTAGCAACAGTGCGTCATTATCCTGAATGCCAAAGCATTGGCTCAAGAATCTTGTCACGTGCTCTTGAGCATCTTCTTCACCCTTAAAAACTGCCAACTGAGGCAACTTGAAATGTTCGGGATAAAGAGGTGTGGGCACTGACGGATGCACCGGATGACTATGGAGTTGTCGTAGCATGGGCTTTTGGTGCCCAAAAGTTTTCATCTCCACAGACTCCAAATGCTCTAATAGCGCTTTGTATGCATCGGAAGATTTAATCTCTTCCTCTGTAACTCGTTCCCGTTGTGTGTTACGGGCAACTGGGGGCCTATGGAGGGGTGGCTGGATAGCACCTCCTCTGCCTTGATAGGGCATTTCGGCCCGTTCTTCTTGTTCATACTCCTCATAAGCTTCTCGAGGAGTTATTGGGCGGGCTCGATGAACAGGGGTGGGCGCCCGCGGAGGGTGCCCGTCGTCATTCCTGGGAGTGGCCTCCCGCTCATGTCTCGGGTGTCTTAAAGGCACCTCTTGGCGAGGTCTTGGAGACCTATCATGCACTATGAGGTTGTGCCTCTCGTACCTTTCTGCCCTCTATGTTTGGGGGGTCTGAACCTTTTCAGGCACAGTGGTGCGGAGCAGCTCATTTGTTTGGTGCCGAATGCGCTCTTTATTAAGGTGATATAATTGTTCTAGCTGTTGTTGATCCTGCTCAAGCTGCTTGATCTACGCTTGGCGGGCGGCATGTCTAGCAAATGATAAGTCAATTTGCTCTGTCATTTTGATTCTAGGAGGCCTAGTCGCCTCTTCGATGTATCTATCTCGGTTTTGAGGATCCGGGACTTCTATGTGGCGCTTCCCTCTATCGAGATTGGCGACATTTACTTGAGGCTCCGGCCTTAATGGGTGATCATGATATCTAGTAGGTGCAGAAGCGCAAGGCTCCCACGTTGTATGTTGCTCTCGAGGAATGCGATGATCTTCCTCGTACTCCCTTTCATTGGTGTGAAAGGGGCGGGCGGAGTTAGCTCGCCCTGTGTGGAGAGCCCTGCGCTCTGGGTTTTGTCTTTCAGTTCTAATGGGAGGCAAAGGAGAGATGTCGTATTCACGTTGTCTCTCCTCATGGACATTGTGCCTCTCTAGCGCTTCATCGCGTTGTGGCCACTCATATCTAGCCTCAAAAGGCGGTTTTCTATTTGCGTTGAGTGCTACATGTAAAGCTTCTTCCCGAAAGGGGCTATTCTGAATGGGCGTATCCCCCAGAGGGGTGTCCCTGTAATTCCACCTAGACATGGAATGATGTGGATTCTCTTGTGGCCCAGACCGCCAAGGCGGTATGACCAAGTCTTCAGGGCTAAAGCGAAGGTGACTTGTGCCCGCTTCTTGTGCACCCTCCGGAGCTTCTGCCCTTGATTGGGCTTGGCTACGGGTGTACACCATTGTGGTACCTTTCTACTAACTAAGCAGATTTTTATCTTTTTGTTTATGATTTTTGATTTTTTTTTTTGTTACACTAAGCAGAAATGAACACACACATACACAAACGGTGATTATCTCTTTTAAAGATTAATGGTGTGTCCTAAACTGGTTTTAGTGCATTTTGATGATTTTTTTTTGTTTTTGAAAGTTTTGAAGAACGTTTAAATGCGTAATGAAGGCTCATATAACTCCCATAAATGGTCGCCCCTTCAATATACCAACCAGGCCGATATACCAACCTCTCTATATACCCGCCCTTACGAGAGGGAGACTATAGGTACGTGAGAGCGAGATGGTACGTGGTACGTAGGCGGTACGGAAGGGGGATTGTCCTGTTAATGACACCTACCATAGAAGACTTATCCTCGCGCGCTGGGAATCACCCCAGCGACACTCGGTCAGCTTTCGTCAAGATTTACGCCTAACAACAGTGACAATCGGGGAAATGAATGCAAAATCAAGCCAAGGTGGTGATGAAATCCACCGATGGTCTTGATCAAGGGCTGGGGTCTTACGACCAGCTCCTTGGTTTAAAAATATTGCGTGAAGTGTGTGTGATTCTTTTTATTTAAAAATGAAACAGGCAACAACCTCTTTCCCTAAGAAGGCAAACATGACAGAAAACAGAAATATCACAGCAAAAAATGACAGGGACAGTTAGAAACCGTTACCTCTTTTCCGCCCAAATCGGCTTGTTTCTATTTCGCCCAAATCGGCTATTTTTGATTCTCGGCCCGGTACCTGCAAGCACAAAAACATAAATTTCGATCAGTTTCTTGATCTCAAAAATGCAGGGGACAGGGTCCCACCGTGATCGCCATTGAAAGCACGAGATTTCGGAAGAAAAATAGTACTAGGATGTAATGTAAACAAAACTAACTCGATGCATGAAATAAAGCGAATGTAATCGAATCAAAACCAAACGTATAATGAAAAATAGGAGCACAACCCTTTTTATTAATATGATTCCGGTTTTGGTTACATTCCATCTCCGTCCCCTTTACGGGCTAGGAAGATTAGCATGTTCTGGTTACAATCGTTTCTAGTAGTCTTCCTTCCGCGTGCCCACATTTGAAATGGGCGGGCCAAAACGTTGCCGCTGCTGGTGTTGATGAGTCTTTAACCTTTGTTGCTCCTCCTGCGATCAAAGAAACAACAAAGATGTTAGTAGCACCTGCTGCAAATAAGAAACGTTTATTTTTTGAAATTAATGAAGGATGCATATAAAGATTGATTAAAACAACGGATTGCAGAAATAAAATAAAATGAACTAAAATAAAACCACAATCATAACGCATAAAATCTCGATATTATTATTATGCAAAAGAAATACAAATAGAACACTGAGCTTTGTCGATGAATGGATGGATCCATGGATCCGGATTCACGTTCTCCATAAACACCCGATGACCTCCCTCGTAGAAGAGATCACGGATGCGGATGACATGAATCAATGCTAAAACGTCTGGCGGTAAACTGGTAGGGCTTCGTTGCTCCAAACGTTTTCCTTTCTTTTCTCCTTCTTTTTGGGTGGGAAAAGTCCACCATTTTATAGACCCAGGGGGTCTCTTTGGATAGGCATGCATAAGCGCCATGTGGTGGTCACAGGTGCCATGTGGCGGTCATGTCTTCCCATGAGAGAGGAAAGTCCTCCATGACTTGGGCTTTCATGAATGCCCCTGTGATAGTCCTCTAACGGCCCACGTAATTGGTCGACTTCCACTACCAATTGTTTAATGTCCATTTTTAATGGTGATTTTCGTTTGTTTAAAGTCCACTGTCATTGGTTTAAAGTGCACTTTCGTTTGTTTAAAGTCCACCTTTAATTTTTAATTGTTTAAAGTCCGCCTTTAATTGGTTTAAAGTCCGCCTTCGTTGGTTTAAAGTCCACCTTTAATTGGTTTAAAGTCCGCCTTTATTGGTTAATGTCTACCCAGGCGCAAAGACGGGAGTTTGTCGCGATATCGCGACGTCGCGATTTCGTGACACCCAAGCCTTAGGCTTCCTTTTGGCCTTGGCGTGTCGTGATTTCACGACACCCAAGCCTTAGGCTTCCTTTTGGCCTTGGCATGTCGTGATTTCACAACATCGTGAAATTGTGACGTTGATTTCATGACACCCAAGCCTTAGGCTTCCTTTTGGCCTTGGCGTGTCACGATTTCGTGACACCCAAGCCTTTGGCTTCCTTTTGGCCTTGGCGTGTCATGATTTTGTGACGTCGCGATTTCATGACACCCAAGCCTTTGGCTTCCTTTTGGCCTTGGCGTGTCATGATTTTGCAATGCCCAAGCCTTTGGCTTCCTTTTGGCCTTGGCGTGTCATGATTTCGTGACACCCAAGCCTTTTGGCTTTGGCGTGTCACGATTTCATGATGTCACAAAATCGTGACATCGCGATTTCATGACACCCAAGCCTTAGGCTTCCTTTTGGCTTTGGCGTGTCGCGATTTCGTGACGTCGCGAAATCATGACACCCAAGCCTTAGGCTTCCTTTTGGCCTTGGCGTGTCGCGATTTCATGACACCCAAGCCTTAGGCTTCCTTTTGACTTTGGCGACAAACTTCATAGGAATATTGCCTTTAAAATGACCAACTTCTGTCTGGAAAATACATAAAACAAAAGAAAGGTGTCGAAGGCGGACGGCCAGAAGAAAGCAAATGGGACATAACCAAAGCACTGTCACGTAATCGGATTGGTGCTATTTTGGTGTCTACAGGTATATTAATAGTGCCTACAGTAACCACATGTTTGGGAATAAAGAAATGTTCTCACAACTATATGAGACCATCAAATCTGAAATGAATATGAGAGAAAATAATAAGGTACCTATCATGGAAAAGGGAATATTATAATCTACACAAAACAAGGAGAAAAAATACATCCTTGATGTATATTGTGTGTCTAGGCTGAAACATAATTTGTTAAGCATTGGGTAGCCTATTCAAAATATATACTCAATATATTTTGAAAATATAGCTTGCATCATTAGATTTAAAGAGAATGGGTTCATATAAAAAGTAACCATGAAAAAGAACAAAATTTTTCCTTTAAAAATGTAGAGTGAAGTGCTACTCTCATTTAGTGTAGTTATAAAGAATGCTACATGGTTGTGGCATCTTAAATTTGACCATTTAAGTTTTAGTAGCCTGAACGTGTTGTACAAAAAGTAGATGGTGAGGGGATTGCCTCTTATAGAGCAACCAAATCAAACATGTGAATTTTTCCTAGTAGGCAAGTAGCATAGGGATGCATTCCCTATAGGAAAATCATGGAGAAATTTACAACCATTAAATTTGGTGCATTCAGATATACATGGGACTATTCAAACTAGGTTATTTACCAACAACAAATAATTCTTGACTTTTATAGATTATTCTAGTCAAAATACATGAGTATGCCCCTCCAAACAAAATTTAAAAGTGTTTGGAAAATTTAAGGAGTTCAAAGCTTTGGTTAAAAATGGAGTGGCTACTATGAGAAACCTCTTAGAATAGATGGAGGAGGTGAGTACATCTCTAATAAATTTCATAACTTCTACATGCCAAATAGAATTAGAAGGTAGTTCACAACTAGATACACACCACAATAGAATGGTGATGTAGAGAGAAAGAATAGAACCATAATGGAGATGATAAGAAGTATGTTGAAGGCCAAAGCATTAGCCAATGAGTTTTGGGTAGAGGATGTAGCTTGTGTAGTTTATTTATTGAATATGTATTCTATAAAGAGCATGAGGGACATGATCCTCTAAGAATATTGAAGTAACAAAAAACCAATTTTTGCTCGCTTAAAGTCTTTGGGTGCATAGCATATGCACACATTCTATATGAGAAGAGAAAAAAATTGTATTATAAGGCATAAAAATGCATCTTCATTGAGTATAGTGAAGATTCAATATCCTATATATTGTATAAAACTATTACAATGAAGCTAATCATAAGTAGAGACATGAAGTTCATGTAAGATGAATATGGAACTAGAATTTGAAGATTGGCCAAAAATATTCAACAACTATTGAGTCTAAAGACTTGAACGAAGGAAGCATTGATCAACTCTTAACCTCAAGTAGTAGTATCAGTGCAAGAAAAAGCACTACTTTATCATGAGGATCACCACCACTTGCAAGAATGATCTCCAACATGGGAACACTAGCAAAGACAATGAGCTTTCAAGACATATGTGAGGTAACTATAAACGAAATAGAAGATGAAGAGTACTATAATTTTGCTTTATTTTTTTAGTGTGATCATTTTTCGTTTGAATAAGAAATTAAGAATAGAAAATGGGTGAAAGCCATGGATGATGAGATAGAAGCCATACATAAAAAATAAACCTAATATATAATGTATCTTCCAATAGGAGAAAAGAGCATTAGAGTGAAATAGATATACAAAACTAAGTTTAATACCCAAGGTGATGTTGAAAGGCATAAAGCATGGGTGGTTGCAAAAGGCTATAAGTAGAAGTTCGATATTGACTATCATGAAGTGTATGCACCTATAGCAAGAATTGACATAGTCAAAATGATTCTAGAATTAATAGCCCCAAAGGGATGGAATGCATATCAAATGGATGTCAAGTCAATCTTCCTAAATGGAGTGTTGAAAGAAGAGGTCTACATAAACCAACTACTTTACTATGAGTTGGAAGGGAAATAAGGAAAGGTATTGGAGATGAAGAAAGTCTTATATGGGTTAAACCAAGCACCTAGACCTTGGTAAATCCACATTGATGCATACTTTTAGGAGAATGACTTCATCAAGTGCTCATATAAGCACACTCTCTACATAGAGACTAATGAAAGGGGAAATATGATAATAGTTTACTTGTATGTAGATAATCTAATTTATATTGGAAATAACAATATATTTTTTGATCAATTTAGAAATGCATTGAAGCATGAGTTTAGGACAATGAATTTGGGACTAATAAAATATTTTCTTATCATTAAAATTAACCAATCTATAGATGGTATCTTCATATCTTAAGGTAATTATGCAAACCAACCATCACTCTAGTTGCAACAAGTCTAAAATTGAACAAGAAAGATTGCGATAACAATGTTGATCCAATATTACACAAAATATTAGTTGGAAGACTCATGTATTGGACAACAACTAGATATGATCTAATGTTTATACTGAGTTTAATTAGTATATTTGTGGAGACACAAAAGAACACTCAATTATAAATAGACAAAATAATAATGTGGTATGTCAAAGGGACCAGAGAGAAAAGAATATTTTATGCAAAAAATACCAACTAGAGCTTGTTGGCTACACATATAATGATTGGGCTAACGATAATGATGGCTAGAAGAGCACTTCCAATTATGCATTCCATCTTGGATCAAATGCAGTTTCATGGTAATTAAAGAAGCAACCAATTGTTGCATTATCAATTGTTTAAGAAAAGTATGTTATCGCTAGTTTAGTTGCATGTCATGTAGTTTGGCTAAGAAGAATTTTAGGCAAGTTGAATTATTAACAACAAGGAGAAACAATAGTATTTTGTGATAAAATTCTACCATAGCACTATCGAAGGATCTAGTGTTTCATGGCATGAGGAATCACATAGATATCCACTATCATTTCATCAAAGTTGGTGAAAATAATGAAATTAAATTGTTGTTTTGTAGGTCAAAAGAGTAGGTTGTATACATCTTCATAAAAACCTTTGAGGGAGGAAGATTTTAAAATGCTGGATGAAATGCTCAATGTCAAAGTTTTTGTGAAATCTGACTTAAGGGCAAATTTTGAAAATTAATCCAAAATTCACCTTCCTTTAATAGATCTCTAACATATCTTGCTCTTCATGGATATCAGTATCCATCGTCAGATTTTGGAGCACTTGAATATATTTTTGGTAGTTGCAATTGTTAGGAGTTTGATAAACACCACTCTTTACATTTAATGAATGTCACAAAGTTGTTGAGCTTTTTTGTCCATTTTCAAACTATATATGAGCACTAGGCATTATTTGTAGATGATGGAGGAGAGAAGCTGAAACATAAAATTAGAGTGAAGAAGAAGAAAGTAAGGTCAAAGTTGTAGAAACATAAAAAAGAGCCTACAATTACCTTCTAGAGAAATGAGCATAGAAGTAAAACAACCACAACAAAGAACAAAGACAAAAACAAAATGAAGAATAGTGAATCTATGGATCTAATTATAAAGTTGCTACAATAGTTTCTCCTGATATAATATAAATATATCAATATTTTATAGCTTCATATGTGTGCCTTTGTTAAATTCATTGTGTGGACTTTTTATTTACTTTATCGGGACCATGCAATCATAAGGTGAATAAATATAAAGATTGTTTTTAGAATTTTGTGCCTTCTCGACTTTGGAAAAATCCTGGGGTTGCGGATGTGCTTAAAACTGGAGCAAAACTGTCATTGACATCATCCACTTATTTTAATTATGTTGATACAGTAGTAGAAGGTGAATCATCACAATTTTTTACAGGTAATTTTTTAACACATAGATGAGGAATCATCATATTTTGATGTCGACGATCTTTCATATTCATTACAATGGATTTTTATAAAATATAAAAAATATTATATAAGGAGAGGTGCACTCTTTATGCTAAAAACATAAATAATAGATACAATGTTATAGCATCACATCTCTTCTTAAATATTTTTTGTCTTTTACTCTATATTTTTAGTAATAAAATTATTATATAATTTTGCATATGTGCATTTAATATTTAATATTTGGTACATTATGCTTCATTATTTTTTGAATTGTAATATTTCATAATCTTTTAAAACTTGAATTATGAGTTTTAAATAAAATAAAATTGATTCTTCTACATCATAAATAAATATTGTTTGTCTTGTACTTTATCTTTTTAGTAATAAAATTATTATATTATTTTGCATATGTGCATTTAATATTTGGTAGATTATGCTCCATTATTTTTTGAATTGTAATATTTCATAATATTTTTTTACATGAATTATGAGTTTTAAATAAATTAATATCGAGTCTTCTGCGTCATAAATAGCTAAACCACCAATATACACCAAAAAAAAAATATTAAAAATTTCTATGTCTCAATCATAAGCAAACTTGTCAATCAACCAACCATAACAACCATTATTGGAGCAACATCACTTCCAAATAAAGAAAGACAAAAACCTCCTCCAATGGTTAAACCTCTAACATTATAATGAAGAAGGCTATGAATAAAGAAAAATATTCCATTTGAAAACCACCAAACTATCTCTCACATTACTAACAACATAAACCAAAGTTATGGACAAACAACAAATAATGGATCTTGAAGTTTAAACCTTTGTATGTTGATGAGAGTCCATAGAACCCATAAAGTCACCTATACTTTAGAGATATGAAATTGATAAATATTATTTTAAAAACCATACTATATATAAATAAAAATATGTATGAGTTATGTTATAATTATTTTATTGTTCATTTAATATTATTTAATTAAAATTTTCAAATGATTTTTTATTATATGTATTTTTTTTCTTGAATGAAAAAAAATTTATATTAATTAAAATTAATTATAAAAAAAATATGGGTGGAATTAGCAGACCCTACAAACTATAAAAGCCGTTAGGTGGAGAAAATTACACCTTCCTAATAAAAATAGAGTCCAAAAAACATTACTACACGTTGTCGAGCAATCATTACACAGACATCCCAAGACATAGTTAGTAAAAAAAGATCAAGGAGTGAGATGAAAGTTATCTTCCTCGCTGACACACTGCCAGCCACCATCTAAAGAGACTGGGACAGTCCATCCTTCATCTGCATTACCACCAACCAAAGTCTATTAAGGAGGACCCTAGCTGACTCAGCTTGGAATGCTTGGTAGAATACATGTTGCTCGTAAATTGTGGCATCTTCTACTTTTGGAATAGCTCCTCCTTTCCCAGTCAAATGCTTGATAGAATACGTTTTGCATGTAAGTTACCTCTACTACCTCTGATAGTCAGACTATAAACAAACTCTATACTTCAAGCATTGAGTTTTGATAAGTTTTACATTTAAGAAAACCTCTTTAAAATTTTGGTCAAGGATTAGAGAGAAAAGGAAAATCAGAATTTCACTTATTTATTTATTCGTAGAGTAAAATTATTTTCCTTAAAAACATTTGCATCTATCAATTGTTATTATTCTAGAATAAATGAGGTTGACCTATCTAATCCAGCCGTAACCTTGGTTGTGCCTATGTCCACGTATTCCTTTGTTCCTCTGTTTTCCTCGCATTACGGTTTCCGTGCATTCCTTTCGACCTTCTACGAAGAGCAAAGTCATATGGATTATGCATAACCGCTAAGAAATGCTGCCTAACCCAACATACACGCAATCGCAATTTCCTTGGTTGCACCCTTTCATTTGGAAATCAGCATGCTATCATTTTTCAGTTGTAGACGACGACCAAGTATCCATCACTCACATAGATGAGGTCTTCAAAGTCTTCGAAACTTGAATTTGAGCTCGCCTACTTAATTTAACCAGACCAATATGGAAAAGTAACCTTAGTGGCTATACAAAATAAAATTAGTTTATCTAATAAAATAATTATATGACACCATGTGAGGTATAGAACCCTAGTCACCAAATAAATATCAATCTTTAAAGTTGTTTTTTAAATACAATAAAATAGATAATGTTAACATTGTTAATAATGTGGCACATGGGGTTGCAGCAACGGTTTGCGTTTTGGATTTTCTTCGGAACCAAGGTTCAAAATATGGTGCAGGTGAGTGTGTGAGGGTATCGTGGCGTAGGTGAGTCTGTGAGGGGGTGGGTGTGTCTCCCTGATGGAGTTGTTGGAGTTGTTGTAACAGTTTGGGGGATTCTTGATCAAAACTTCATATCTAAAAAAAAAAAATATTGATCAAAATCCCATATCTTAATATTACCACAAAAAAAACTAACAACAATATTAGAGTATAGTTTGTTATTTGAAACTTTATTTTAATTTATTAAAAAAACATTAAAAGTGTTAGAGGGAGAATAACAATTTAAACAAACTTTCTCTCTAATGCAAAACAAAATATTTTCTAAAAATAATAATTTTTTAATCTTAGGTTTTGGTAGCCAAAACTTATTTTAATTATGTTGAGACAGTAGTAGAAGGTGAATCATCACAATTTTTTACAGGTGATTTTTTAACTCATGGATGAGGAACCATCATATTTTGATGTCGATGATCTTTCATATTCAAAATATTATATAATGAGAGGTGCACTCTTTATGCTAAAAACATAAATAATAGATACAATGGTATAGCATCACATATCTTCTTAAATATTTTTTGTTTTGTACTCTATCTTTTTAGTAATAAAATTATTATATTATTTTGCATATGTGCATTTAATATTTAATATTTGGTACATTATGCTTCGTTATTTTTTGAATTGTAATATTTCATAATCTTTTTTAACTTGAATTCTGAGTTTTAAATAAATTAAAATTGAGTATTCTACATCATAAATAAATATTTTTTTGTCTTGCACTCTATCTTTTTAGTAATAAAATTATTATATTATTTTGTATATGTGCATTTAATATTTAATATTTGGTACATTATGATTCATTATATTTTGAATTGTAAAATTTCATAAAGTTTTTAAACATGAATTATGAGTTTTAAATAAATTAAAATTGAGTCTTCTACATCATAAATAGCTAAACCACCAATATACACAAAAAATATTAAAAACTTTTATGTCTCAATCATAAGCAAACTTCTCAATCAACCAACCATAACAACCATTATTGGAGCAACATCACTTCCAGATAAAGAAAGATAAAAACCTCCGAAGGTTAAACCTCTAACATTATAATGAATAATGCTATGAATAAAGAAAAATATTCCATTTGAAAACCACCAAAATAGCTCTCACATTACTAACAACATAAACCAAAGTTTTGTACAAACAACAAATAATGGATCTTAAAGTTTAAACCTTTGTATGTTGATGAGAGTCCATATAACCCATCAATTCACCTATACTTTAGAGATATGAAATTGATAAATATTATTTAAAACCATACTTTATATAAATAAAAATATATATGATTTAAGTTATAATTGTTATATTGTTCATTTAATACTATTTAATTGAATTCTTCAAATTATTTTCTATTATATGCATTTTTTTTCTTGAATGAAAAAAAAACTTATATTAATTAAGATTAATTATACAAAAAAGGATGGGTGGAATTAGCACACCCCACAAACCATAAAATCCACTAGGTGGAGGAAATTACACCTTTCCAATAAAAATAGAGTTTAAAAAACATTACTACATGTTGTCGCGAGCAATCATTACACAGACATACCAAGACATAGTAAACAAAGATTAAGGAGTGAGATGAAAGTTATCTTCCTCACTGACACAATACCAGTCACCATTCAAAGAAACTGGGACAGTTCATCATTCATATGCATTACCACCAACCGTAATCTATTGAGGAGGATCCTGGCTGACTCAGCTTGGAATTCTTGGTAGAAGACATGTTGCTCGTAAGTTGTGGCCTCTTCTACCTTTGGGATAGCTCCTCCTTTACCAGTAAAATGCTTGGTAGAATATGTGTTGCATGTAAGTTGCGATCTCTACTACCTCTGATAGTCAGACCATAAACAAACTTTATGCTTCAAGCATTGGGTTTTGGTCAATTTTTCATCAGTACAATTCGCATGAGGACTTGTTAGGATTCATAATATCCATGACATCCTCATAATCACCTAGACCCTAAAGCAAACTAAAGGAATTAGTGCCTCCACTAAAATTACCCTCGCTCGAGGATATTTGGTGACGTTTGTCAAAGCTCAGGCCCAACTTGTCCCTCGAGGGGCTTTGAGAACAAAAAATTTTAAAATTGTGTTCCTCCATAGTCATGGAGTATGTGGGCACCGCTGATAAAAAAATATAGCATGGTAGTGGGATGAGCCTACACAAAAATTGAGGTCCAAAGAGTAGCTAAAAAAGGTGGCAGCTGAGTATCTACATGGGTGGTCAGAGTAGAATTTAGGACCCCTAAATCTCACATGGCAAGCTGCATGCTAATGACACAACTGATGTGATGGCTTCAGAAGACTGCACAAAGCTAATGGGGACTTGCATAATCTAGGTTTAAACTGGCCTAGTCTAAGTAGGCTGCACAGAGGGATTGGCCTACTTAGAGTGCTTAGAAGCATGATTTTTTTGAGTAGTAATCATTTTCCAGTCACCTTGGCATTCTCAGTATTTGTTAGATTGAGCTACTGAGGTAGTCAAAGGGTGTTGGGTCTATTTGAACTACCACTCTATCAGTGGGTAATATTGAATATTATGAGCAACATACTAAAAACAACAACAAGTATTCGGTAAATTGATATAGATGACAATTTGCCTAATAGAGGTATCACCAATATAGATATCTATGAAATTCAGTAAGTCTTTGGTGAGGTCAACTTTGACATAAGCCCGCTTGGTAGGGTGAGCTGAGAAAAAAAATTTAGACTCAAAACATACAAAATTTTCGAGGGAAGAGGTGAGCATTTGCAAATAAACCCAAAAGGGGACAGGTAAACCCAAGAATAGAATCCACACATGAACTTCCAGTTCAACTTGGTCACTAGCTATAAAGTCATCAGTGAAGATTACAAAAATAACAAGGAATTTCTCACCGTCCATGGACCTTTGTTTAACACTTTTTGATCTTGAGCAGGATTAGGGAAGCAAAAAAGGAAATAACCCTCGGTGAGATTCTAAACATTCTCAACTATCACACTATGTGGACCCCAAACTTGTTGCACCTAGGACCTAATAAGGGTATCATTGGAAATTCTACCCAAGAAATATCCGACAAGGGTATGTGACTCAAACCAGTAGCAAACGTTATGAAACTCATGCAAAGGAATGGAAACAATAGTACTCTTACCTTGTGAAACACTTTGAGGATAAACTTTCTCTTCCTTGATGCCATTGCTCTCCTCAACCGGTAAAATAGCAATTGAGCTAGTCATTTATGAATGACGACAAACCCTAGCTCTATATATTATATGTATTGGTAAAGACACTTGTTTTAAATGTAAATAAACTTACAACATTTAAGAGAAAAAAATATATTTATTTAATATATAAAATATTCATCCCACATAAAAAATTAATTATATATTTAAAGATCATTAAATCTATCAATTAATAAATTCAATTTTAATATTTTTATGAGATAAATTATTATTTAAAAAACAAATCAATTTTATAAAATTTAATTAACCTACCTTATTTGAATCCCTTAAATGTTATTAAAAAAACTTATTAAAATACCCCCTCCATGCATATTTTATTAAAACCTAACTTAATCTTTTTTCAAATGTTATAAAATTATTCTAGTGAGTGTGGTTTACCGGTAAGGCTGCCACTTGCATATTATTATCCGGGTTCAATCTCCACAATAAATGTGTATAAAAAGTATTAGTCAAAAATTATATATTAATTTTATTATTAAAAAATATAATTTTGTTATCTCACATTTTTTTTCCATAGCCATTGGTGTCACTAATATTCTATATTTAATGTGCTTTGAGGCGACAACCTTTCTACACTCAAAATAACGCTGTGTATTTTGTCTTTTTCTTATCAAATGTTTTTTTCTATGTGGTAAATTTTTATGAATTTTAAGTTACACAAATAAAGCAATAAAAATAGAAAATGAAAATCTTAAATACAGTGGTTAGAGTGGAAGGGTACCACACAATAATGTCATCTCTAAAACCTTATCTTCTCAAGGAAAAATGCTACTCGAAGGATCTGTAACAGATGTTGTGTCAGACTAGATTATAGAATATTGGTCATTATTTCAGGTCTTCGACCGACTTGTTCAAGACATGGACGTGTTTGTCAAAGTCCTTTATTCTTGCTACAGGACTCAAGGAATATCTGTAGATGCCCGAGTCTTGGGGTCAGGTAGACTATGAGGCCTATCTCGCCTGAGTCTTGGGGTCAGGTAGACTATGAGGCCTATCTCGCCTCGCCCGAGTCTTGGGGTCAGGTAGACTATGAGGCCTATCTCGCGGGTTTGAAATCAAGTGTAAAAGATCATCAGAAAGAGATGTTTCAAAGATGCGATGAGAATCGAATATTTTTGTGTTCAAAGGACTTCTGCCAGGTCGACTACGGCTTTGCTTGTCCTCGGAATTAAGAATGAATTCATTTGGCCAAAATCATACTCTTCAAAAGAATACTCGCTCCCAGTATACCATAGATAGGGTACGCCGGAGAGGAAATTAAAAATACTTTATTCATTCTTTCTTTTCTCTAGAGTGTGCAAAGGGATCACAAATCCCATGGAAAGCGGAGCAGACGAGTTGCTGATTGGAAGGAAGAGAGAGAGATGTGGACAAGAGAAAACGGCAGTCACCGATCGCCATTTTTCTGGTACATCTTCTTAGCCGTATTTCCCTGTTTTTTTTTTATGGTATTCAAACAAGTCATATGCACTATAATTCAATCCTCCTCGAATGCAAAAACATTTCTGGCAAAATTCTTCTTATTTTGTTTGCTTTTGTTCTCTAAGTAAAATTTCTGTATTAAGTCATTATTGCAGATTTGAGTCAGATGGATAAAAATCTTCTGCTATCAACTTGCCTGGAATAAATAAATAAAAGGGACATTTGTGTAAACATTATAGTCCATATTCGCTTTTACATTTATTTTTGTAATGGTACATTCTCTGGCTTTTTGACATTTCAATTCACGCTAGTATACCAGGACAGCCTTGTATTATGTACCAAAATTACAGCAAACTGTTCATTGTTCGTGGTATGCAATTTCTGAAGTACAAACCTGGAATAATAGACCAACCAGGTATATGGTTTCTAAATTTATTATTTTTTCTTGGTTACATCTACACTAAATGATTTCTACTTTTTACTAGTATTTTTTACAGCTCCAATATTATATATATTACTTGAAATTTCAGAATAAATTAAGTTTAATGTTTTAGTAATAACTGTTAATGAATAGAATCTAAAACAACATGCGATGTGAAACAAGGTTTGAAGTAAACTTATAATGTGATTTAAGTGTTAAATTATTTTATTATATTAATAAGTAACATATGATCTTGTTGTAAATATCATATATCATTTCATTATCTCATAACATAACAAGACCAAACGATCTTATAGTGTGACCAAAACACAACTATTGTATTTAACAACAAGAGCTGAATACAAGACTAGTGGGATGTAATGCCAAGAAGTTAGTACCTTGTATAATTACAAATGTCTATAAATTTTTTTAAAGTCAAACTTATTTTTCCCTATGTACCATACAAGGTGAAAGCACGAGATTCCGGAAATAAAAGGAAAACTATAGCTATGCAATGTAAAACAAAATATAACGCTTTAATCCTATGCCTTTGAAATGCACGAAACAAAGAAAAGAGACGAATCGAAAACGAAAGAAAAGAGGTATGGAAAGCACAACCCTTTTTATTCAATTCTCTTAACCTCGGTTACAAAGATGTCTCCTCCCTTTTTAGGGGCTAGGAGCGTTAACATGTTTCCATTACAAAAGTGAATAATGATCTTCTTTCCGCGTGCCCACATGCAAAATGGGCGGGCCAAAATGTTGTCGCCGCTGGTGTTGATGAATCCTTGGTTCTTGCTGCTTCTCTTGTAGACACCAAAACAGCACCAATCCGATTATGTGACTGCAAACACTAATCGCTTTGACAAACACAGCCCCCAGGGCAGCCCTCAGAGGTCAAACAGTGGTCCTAACCACTTTCATAGCAATTTTGTAAGGTCGGGAAGCAATTTGGCACATTTAGACACTTTGCTCGGTATTCGTCTCACCCGGGGACGAATACTAACTGGAATTCGTCTCACCCGGGGACGAATTCTGAAATCGTCTCACCGGAGGGACGAATTCTGAGTTTAATGGGCAAAAAGAAGAATGGTGCCAAGTGGCATCCCAAGACAGTCATTTGATGACTCCTGCCTCGCACACGTGTGTGGGTGGATAGATAGGCCGTTAGAGGACTGTCACAAGGGCAATTATGAGAGCCCAAGTCAATGGAGGACTCCCCTCCCTCATGGGAAGACATGACTGCCACATGGCACCTATGACCAACACATGGCATTTGTGCTTCCCTCTCAAAAGAGACCCCATGGGTCTATAAAAGGTGGGACTTTTCTCACCCAAGAGAGACAGATTGAAGGAGATTTCAAGCAACGAAGTGTTGCCGAGTTGAACACCCACTTGCATCCCCTTTGATTCACCTTCTCACATCCACCAATCTCTTTTGCAAGGGAGGTTGTTGGGTGGCTTTTGGAAGCTTGAATCTGACCCAAATCCAACATATGGACACCTGAATCAACCAATTTGCAGACATCCCAATCCTAAGAGGTTTTGGGCCCATCCCTAGTGGATTGGCGCCAAGATCAAGTGCCAACGGTGGGAGGCCCACTTGGGCACCCCCGCACTTTCTAAGTTTTATTCCAAAGCATTCTAGATTATTGTTTCAGGTTGCATATCATGTTATTCTATTTGGTTAACTCATAGCTTCAATTTCATAACATTTTGATCAGATTTTATCATGCTTTGTGTCGCTTTGTTGTTTCACTAACTTGCAGGTGGCGATATCGAATTCCCGAGGATAGAGGCCAAATTGGGAGAATCCGACCATCTGGGTCGTCCCAAAATGGCCCCAATTACATAACCCCTCTATTTGTAGGCATTTTGGAGGTCCCGAGATTCGACATTGGAGCAGCAGCATGTCGGCTTTTCCAACACGAAGAATTCGTCCCACCCGGGGACGAATAGCGATCGAATTCGTCCTGCCCGGGGACGAATTCCAGTTGAAGGTAGATTGATCAACTGTCTCAATGGCGATGGCCTCCTGGTGATGTTTTCTATCCTCCGTCGAGTTTCAAGTCATTTAGAGTCATTTTGACTCATTGTTTTGGATAATTGTTTACATGCATCTTTTGGCGATTTTAGAGAACAAACACTTATTATTTGCAAGAGGTGCTACCTGACATCTTCATTGTTTCTTTGTTCGTAGGAGGAGCGGAGAGGTCAAAGACTCATCAACATCAGCGATGGCATCATCTTGGCCCGTCCATTTCAAGTGTGGGCACGCGGAAAGAGGAACCTTAAGTCTCGATTGTAGTCAAATTCTTTTAACGCTCCTAGCCCCCGAAAAGGGAGGAGGCGTATTTGTAACAAGAGATCAAGAAAGTTTAATGAAAGGGCTGTGTTTTCTCCATTTGCTTGTGTCTCTTCCAATGCGTTTCTTTCATTTCATGCAATTTACATTTCTAGGACTTAAGCGTATTTGATTTTGAATGCATCGCAATTAGTGTTTCCTTCGCCGGAATCTCGTGCTTTCAGTGGCGATCACGGTGGGACACTGTTCCCTGGTTTTTAAGATCACAAAAACTGATCAAATTTTTGTGTTTTGTGTTTGACAAGTACCTTTTTGGTTTCATTGTTATTCGTCCTTGGCTGTGGCGATTGCTTTACTGAAATTCGTCTGACCCTGAGACGAATTCAAATTCGTCTCTGGGGGGGACGAATTATGTTCTGTAATTCGTCTCACCGAGGGACGAATTTCTGTCTGTAAATTTTCAGAGCAGAAATTCAGAAGCAACCGGTCCAGGCAGAGAAGAGGTAGGGATTTTCATGATCTCTGTTAAATTTTCTATTTTTGTTTCTTTAATTGTTTTCATTTAATCCTGCATTGCATTAGGGAAAGTCATTTATGCTTGTTTCATTTTCGCTTAAATAAAATGAATCCCACACACTTCACGCAATAATTTTAAACCAAGGAGCTGGTCGTAAGACCCCAGCCCTTGAGCAAGACCAACGGTGGGTTCATCACCACCTTGGCTTAGCTTTGCATCCATTTCCCGATTGTCAACTGTTGTTAGGCGTAAATCCTGACGAAAGGCGACCGAGTGTCGTCTGGGGTGATTCCCATGCGTGTGAGGATAAGTTTTCTATGGTAGGTGCCATTAACGGGACAATCCCCCTTCCGTACCGCCTACGTACCATGTACCTTCTGCTCTCACGTACCTATAGTCTCCCTCTCGTAAGGGCGGGTATATAGAGAGGTTGGTATATCGGCCTGGTTGGTATATTGAAGGGGCGACCATTTTGGGAGTTATATGAGCCGTCATAATGCATTTAAACGTTCTTCAAAACCTACAAAAACAAAACAAAACATCAAAATGCACTAAACCAGTTTAGGACACACTATTTAAACCCTTAAAAGAGATAATCACGGTTTGCGCATGTGTGTGTTCATTTATGCTTAGTGTAACAAAAAAAAAAAATCATAAACAAAAAGATAAAAATTTACGCATTTTGTCACTTGTTCCAAAAAGCTCCAAGGATTCCCGTAATCGCTTGGTCACTCCAAAATGCCCCAAAGGTGTCCATGAACCCTTTGGTCAACCCAAAATCACCCCAAATGTGCCCATAAGTGATGCGGGAGCATCCAACAAAATATGGGAAATCTTATATTTTTCCCTAAATTTTAGTGCATCTTGTCGGGGCCATAACTTCTCAACCGTAGCTCCGATTGACACGAAATTTTACAGGGAGTTAGTTGGGATAATTTTAAACAAATATGATTCCCTAGAATCCTATTTGCCCAAAAAAGTCAGTTTTCGGGGCCAAATTCCATCATCTAGTGCCCCAAAATTAGGTTTTAAAATTGGGCACGCATTTTTTTGCACTTTTTGAGTTGTTCGGATGTCAATATCTCCTAATGTATTCAGAGCTAGGACTTGAAACTTCATTTTTGTCTTATCTACTATAAGAGGGATGCACACGCCAATTTTGGGCCCCATCTGACTCATTTCAATTTTTAGGATTTTTAGAGAGACATCGTCATGGTGCTCACCCGTAGCCAAGCCCAATCACGGGCGGAGGCTATGGGGAATGTCCAAGGAGGCATGAGTCATCTCCGTTACAATCCCAAGGATTTGGTCATACCACCTTGGTGACCTAACACACAAGGCAGTCCCCTCCACACCTTAAAGGAAAGGGACTACAGGGACACCTCTTCGAGGAGCACTCCTATTCAGCATAACATTCAGCACACACCCTTCCATGAGGGGTACAGTCATAGGAGAGCTCCCTTAGAAGCTCGCTATGAGCGGTCATCACGCGATGAAGCGCTAGGTCAACATAGGGTTCGACGGGAGGAACCACATGATTACATTATCCCTCCTTCACCCCCTCTAGTTGTCAGGACTACAAAGAAAAATCCAGAGCACAAGGCTCCTCAGGCGGGGCGAACTAACTCCGTCCGTCCCTTTTTCACTTATGAAAGAGAGCAAGAGGAAGATCCCTACCTTCCTCGAGAGCAATATACAGTGCGGGAGCAATATGCCTCTGCACCTGCTATCTATCAGGACCACTCACTGAGGCCAAAGCCCCGAGGGAATGCCGCTACCCCCAACAAAGGGAGGTCACCTATAGAGATCTTGGATCACTACGATCAAAAATATCTAGGAGAGGCATCTAGGCCTTCTAGACATGAGGCGACAGGACCAACCATCTTAGAATCTGTCAAGCACGTCGCACGCCAAATGCAATTCACGCAACTTGAGCTAGAGCGACTAGAGCGACTACATTTAGAGGAACTGTACTATATTAACAAAGAGCACCTTCGATGCCGGGAGGATGAGTTGTTCCAACACACTATGCGGGAGAGCCAACATGAAAGGGAGTACGAGGAAAATCATCGCATTCCTCGAGGACAACAAACAGTGCGGCCTCAAGTACATGCCGCCTACATCGACGGAGGGAAGCGACCCATTGAAATTTTAGATCATCAAGATCGAGGCCAACACATAGGAGAAACATTCGAACCTCCTGAACAAAATAGGGTAGACCGAACCGACCCGATAGTCGCCAGACATGCCACCCGTCAAGCCCAAATCACGCGGCTTAAACAAAGTCATCAGGAAATAGAGTATCGACACCGCTTGGATAGAGAGCGCATGCAACGCGAAGCGGATGAGTTACGCATAGAGCAAGGTCGTCAGGAGTTAGAGGACTTATACATGCAGCGTAAAGCAGATAAGTTGCGCTATAAACTACCTGAGAGGATTCCAACCCCTCACACACATAAGACAAAACATTATGAGAGGCACAACCCCGGGGTGCGAGACGAGTCTCCGCGACCTTATCAAGCATCGCCCCCGATGCCTCCCAGACATGAGCGGGAGGCTGATCCTATAACCAATGATGGGTGCCTTCCTCAGACATCCACCCAGGTTTATGGGCCACCCTTAGAAATTCATCAAGAAGCCTCTAAGGAATCAGAGCAAGAAGAAGAGCGGGATGAAATGCCCTATCAAGGCATGGGGGTGCTATCCAGTTACCCCTCCATACGCCCCAAGTTCCTCAACAAGAACCAATCAAAGAGGAGGAGCTCAAATCCCCGATACATGCAAAGTGCTAGAGCACTTAGAGTCGGTAGAGACCAAGATTTTGGAGCTCCCAAGGCCCAACTTACATGAAGCTCCTTTCAAAGAGGATCAACCTTTAACCATAGGGCTACCTGATGATGCAGTCCTCCATGTCTCAGAATCTCCAGATTCTGATGAGCTGTACTCACTAGTTGAAAGTGAAGATGAAACAGAGATAGCCCACAGCAATCACATGCGACAACATCGGCATCCCATAAAATTTGAGGAAGCATGTCAACAGATAAACATAATACTAGGGCATGAGTGGCGTGTTAACCCACCGCAGTGGGACCAAGCATTACATCCACAACTTTGGGCACATAAAGATCAACTTCCGCCCAGAGATCCCATAACAACATCAGTGTCGGGGGTAGACTCTGTCCTCCTATCCGTGCATAGGGCCGATCCATTCATGCCCATACCTCCAGAGCCAGATCCAGAGTGCAAAGACCATCAAGCTGGGGGTACCTCTATCCCTTGAAGAACCATAATCCAAACCAAAAAGCTCCAAGGATTATCGCAATCACTTGGTCACCCCAAAAGCTCCAAGGATTATCGCAATCGCTTGGTCAACCCAAAGGCTCCAAGGATTATCGCAATCACTTGGTCACCCCAAAAGCTCCAAGGATTATCGCAATCACTTGGTCACCCAAAAATAAGAAAACCCAAGGATTATCGCAATCACTTGGTCACCCCAAAAGCTCCAAGGATTATCGCAATCTCTTGGTCACCCCAAAAGCTCCAAGGATTATCGCAATCACTTGGTCACCCCAAAAGCTCCAAGGATTATCGCAATCACTTGGTCACCCAAAAGCTCCAAGGATTATCACAATCACTTGGTCACCCAAAAAGCTCCAAGGATTATCGCAATCACTTGGTCAACCCAAAAGCTCCAAGGATTATCGCAATCACTTGGTCACCCCAAAAGCTCCAAGGATTATCGCAATCACTTGGTCACCCAAAAGCTCCAAGGATTATCGCAATCACTTGGTCACCCCAAAAGCTCCAAGGATTATCGCAATCACTTGGTCACCCAAAAAGCTCCAAGGATTATCGCAATCACTTGGTCACCCCAAAAATCTCCAAGGATTATCGCAATCTCTTGGTCACCCCAAAAGCTCCAAGGATTATCGCAATCACTTGGTCAAACCAAAAGCTCCAAGGATTATCGCAATCACTTGGTCATCCCAAAAGCTCCAAGGATTATCGCAATCACTTGGTCATCCCAAAAGCTCCAAGGATTATCGCAATCTCTTGGTCACTCCAAAAGCTCCAAGGATTATCGCAATCACTTGGTCACCCCAAAAGCTCCAAGGATTATCGCAATCACTTGGTCACCCAAAATCCAAGGATTATCATTTAAAAGCTCCAAGGATTATCAATCCCAAAAGCTCCAAGGATTATCGCAATCACTTGGTCAAAAACCAAAAAGCTCCAAGGATTATCGCAATCACTTGGTCAAAACCCAAAAAGCTCCAAGGATTATCGCAATCACTTGGTCAAACCAAAAGCTCCAAGGATTATCACAATCACTTGGTCAAAATAAAAAATAATCAAAAACAACCAAAATTTGCATATCATATCTAGGCATACTCAAATTCATCAAAAGAGAGCTCTTCTCGCCCTTCATCTTCATATTCACAAAAATCAATCCATCAAAAATACAAAAATATGTAGCTGCATTAAGCATTGCATCCATACATTGCATATTTGTGGTCGAACAGGTCAAAGGCACCATAGGTTGTAATTGCTCTGCTAGTCCATCTTATTCCACATTGTTCCATTGTACAAAAACAACAAAAACACCATGCATTGCTTTTACCACACTAGAGTCAGTGGTCTGTTAATGTATCAAGAGTTTTCATGATTCAGTCATCATTTTGCTCTTTAGCCATGTAATGTATCAAGTCAGACAGATTTTACGAAGGTAGAGTCATACTTGAAATAAACCTTGTTACGTAACATCCCAACACATATCAAGACACATAAAACAATTCCCAAGTTGTGTGAACGAAAGATGAAACCTGCAAAGTAATCCAGGTCACCACAAGTGAAACGGTTATCTTGCTCATCCCCCTGTGCGAATGACCCCAAGAATGCTGAGAGTTGGCAAAAGGACAAGCATCCTCCCTACCCAATTCCCTAAGAATCCCTAAAGTTCTCAATAATTGCAAAACATCAAAAAATTTGCAAAACGTCAAAACTCCAAAATTTGACATCCTACAGTGCACACATCAAAAGGCACAAGCAATAGTGATTTTCGTCACTCCATATCCCCAATCCCTTGCTCAAAAGAAAAACAAATCAAAATAAACAGTGATCTTATCACTACAAACGAGCAAGTATCCCAATACAATTGAAGAAAAGAAGGGAGTGAACTTGAATCCCTGGAACTCTCAGTATTCTAACAGGTCATGAGGCAAGCCTCAGTACCGGTTTGGTTGATAGCCTATCGATAACTAGCGGTAAACTTCTCGCATGACGATATATCTGTCACATTAACTTGCATACAGATCAATGTTTGCATGTGGATGAGCTAGCTTATGGCATCCTGGATAACACCGTAGATTAATCTAACTAAATACAACAAAGGAGTTAGTGGAGCTAATTCGGTGATCCTCGATACGAGTTCGGTTGAAAGCCCATCGCTGCAGGTGGTATCCTGACAAATACCACATAAATGAACTCAATTGCACACACGGGGATGTGAAATAGCTCGGTCAAAAACAAGTCCGATTCATACCTTGTTCAAAAGTCTTGTAAGATAAAGTACAGTCATGGCTAGTGAGTTAAAACCGTCTGAGTCTCAGAAAACCTTAGCTACATTTCTAAACCAACTGCGCTACTTTTCATCCTTACAATACCATCAAAAAAATACAAAAAAGAAAAACCACATGTATACATACAAAGTCATGCATCACAGCAATCGCCTAAAAACAAAATAACAGAGTTCTAAACAGTCCTTGGTGCCATAGCCAAACATCACAAACCCCATTCATCCATTTCATATCTGCATATCACATATAAATCAAAACCATTTGCATTCATCATAGCATATGCATCCATCAAAATAAATCAACATGCATACATCCATATTCATCAACCATCATGCACAAGATCAAAGAAAATCAAAACAACAAAAACAACAAATAAATGCAACACAAAAACAAAAAGCAATAAACATTGCCAGACACAAGTGCTCTTGCACTTAACCTCTTGGCATAGAAAAACTGATGTCGGGGTCTACATTGTCACTATCCTACTCCCTAAGAAGGCTACCATAGCCGGACCGCTCCACGGGAAGACGGATTTTTGACAATTTCATCCCCAAACGACGTCACAAAAGGGTCAAAGCCCACTCAAAAACAACAAGAAAATCAAAACAACACAAAAAGCAATAAACATTGCAGACACAAGTGCTCTTGCACTTAAACTCTTGGCATGGCAAATCGACATCAGGGCCACAAATTATCACTATCCTACTCCCTAAGAAGGCTACCATAGCCGGACCGCTCCACGGAGACGGATTTTCAAAAATTTAATCCCCAAATGGTGTCACAAAAAAAAACAACAAAAACAACAAAACATGCAACATAAAAACAAAGCAATAAGCATTGTCGGACACAAGTGCTCTCGCACTTAACCTCTTGGCATAGAAAATCGATGTCGGGGTTCAAATTGTCACTCTACTACTTCCCCAAGAAGGCTATCATAGCCGGACCGCTCCACGGGAAGATGGGTTGTCGACGATTTCACCCCATTATGGCATCACAAAAAGGGTTAACACCCACCAAAAATAGGTCCAGATGTTGGAAAAATTGCACATGCTTAACGATAAACCATCTAAAGGCACCCTTGCACAAGTCATCTTGGGTCAAGCGACTCGTCGCTTTTCTCATGAAGGTCATTCCCTCATCGATTCGTCGCTTGAGGGGGTAGTCACACTTAGTCACCAATCAACAATCACACACCCAATTAAGGAAAATGACATGCATTCAAAGAATCATTGACAAAGACAATCACGCTCCTGCTTGGGGCAATAAACAAGCAACAATCAAATCAATCAAACACTTGGCATTTCGTGAATCATGAACACAAGGTTCCCCTGTGGATAAAACGCCCTTCGCCTATTCATGACTGATCAATGTCTAAGTTCAAGTCACACCTCACCAAAATAGGTTAACACTTGAAATCAAACTCCTTAGCTCGTCAGAAGCAAGGATTCAAGAATGCATGCCCTTTCCATGCTTGGGGCATCAAAAGTTGGTTAGGTTACCAAGAAACCCTAATCATTAGTGCTTTGGTTATCTATTTTTGCTCGACGTTGTGCCATGCACAACGCATCCCAAAAATGGGCATCTGTAGACACCAAAACAGCACCAATCCGATTATGTGACTGCAAACACCGATCGCTTTGACAAACACAGCCCCCGGGGCAGCCCTCGAGAGGTCAAACAGGTGGTCCTAACCACTTTCATAGCAATTTTGTAAGGTCGGGAAGCAATTTGGCACATTTAGACACTTTGCTCGGTATTCGTCTCACCCGGGGACGAATACTAACTGGAATTCGTCTCACCCGGGGACGAATTCTGAAATCGTCTCACCGTAGGGACGAATTCCAAGTTTAACGGGCAAAAAGAAGAATGGTGCCAAGTGGCAGCCCAGGACAATCAATTGATGACTCCTGCCTCGCACACGTGTGTGGGTGGATAGATAGGCCGTTAGAGGACTGTCACAAGGGCAATTATGAGAGCCCAAGTCAATGGAGGACTCCCCTCCCTCATGGGAAGACATGACTGCCACATGGCACCTATGACCAACACATGGCATTTGTGCTTCCCTCTCAAAAGAGACCCCATGGGTCTATAAAAGGTGGGACTTTTCTCACCCAAAGAGACAGATTGAAGGAGATTTCAAGCAACGAAGTGCTATCGAGTTGAACACCCACTTGCATCCCCTTTGATTCACCTTCTCACATCCACCAATCTCTTTTGCAAGGGAGGTTGTTGGGTGGCTTTTGGAAGCTTGAATCTGACCCAAATCCAACATATGGACACCTGAATCAACCAATTTGCAGACATCCCAATCCTAAGAGGTTTTGGGCCCATCCCTAGTGGATTGGCGCCAAGATCAAGTGCCAACGGTGGGAGGCCCACTTGGGCACCCCCGCACTTTCTAAGTTTTATTTTAAAGCATTCTAGATTATTGTTTCAGGTTGCATATTGTGTTATTCTGTTTGGTTAACTCATAGCTTCAATTTCATAACATTTTGATCAGATTTTATCATGCTTTGTGTCGCTTTGTTGTTTCACTAACTTGCAGGTGGCGATATCGAATTCCCGAGGATAGAGGCCAAATTGGGAGAATCCGACCATCTGGGTCGTCCCAAAATGGCCCCAATTACATAACCCCTCTGTTTGCAGGTGTTTTGCAGGTCCCGAGATTCGACATTGGAGCAGCGACAGGTCGGCTTTTCCAACACGGAAGAATTCGTCCCACCCAGGGACGAATAGCAGTCAGAATTCGTCCTGCCCAGGGACAAATTCCAGTTGAAGGCAGATTGGTCGACTGTCTCAGTGGCAGTGGCCTCCTGGTGATGTTTTCTGTCCTCTGTCAGGTTTTTAGGTCATTTAGAGTCATTTTACTCACTATTTTAGACAAATGTTTACATGCATCTTTTGGCGATTTTAGAGAACAAACACTTCTTATGTGCAGCGAGTGCCTACTGACATCTTCGTTGTTTCTTTGTTCGCAGGAGGAGCAGCAGAGGTCAAAGACTCATCGACATCAGCGGCGGCATCATCTTGGCCCGTCCATTTCAAGTGTGGGCACGCGGAAAGAGGAACCTTAAGTCTCGATTGTAGTCAAATTCTTTTAACGCTCCTAGCCCCTGAAAAGGGAGGAGGCGTATTTGTAATAGAGATCAAGAAAGTTTAATGAAAGGGCTGTGTTTTCTCCATTTGCTTGTGTCTCTTCCAATGCGTTTCTTTCATTTCATGCAATTTACATTTCTAGGACTTAAGCGTATTTGATTTTGAATGCATCGCAATTAGTGTTTCCTTCGCCCGAAATCTCGTGCTTTCATCTCTTGCGATCAAAGAAACAACAAAGGCGTTAGTAGCACCTGCTGCAAATATGAAATGTTAGTTCTCTAAAATAATGAAGGATGTATGCCTAAGATTGACTAAAATGATGCATGAAATGAATCTAAATCACCTGCAAACTTGACAGAGACCAAAAAACATTACCTGAGGGCCACTGCCATTGAAACAGTCGACCAATTTGCATTTAACTAAAATTCATCCCTGGGTAGGACGAATTATGTTGTAATTCATCCCCGGGTAGGACGAATTCGACTGTGTTAAAACGCCGAGTTGATGCCACTCAAATGTCACACCTCGGGATCTCCAAAATACCTACAAATAGAGGGGTTAAGTAATTGGGGCCATTTTGGGACGACCCAGATGGTCAGATTCTCCCAATTTGACCTCCATTAGCGGGAATTTGGCATCGCTACCTGCAAGTTAGTGGGACAACAAAAGCAACGAGAACATGATGAAATCTGATTAAAACATTATGAAATTGAATACATGAACTATCTAGTCAGCATAGAATGGAATGAGAGATGAATAAATGATAGAAAAATGAATTAGAATGAAACTTAAAAAGTGTGGGGTGCCCGAATGGGCCACCCACCGTTGGAACTTGATTTCGGCACCAATCCACTAGGGATGGGCCCAAAATCTCTTAGATTGGGTTGTCGACAAATTGGTGGATTAAGGTGGTCAAATGTTGGGTTTGGGTTCGGATCCACACTTCCAAAAGCCACCCAATAACCTCTCTTGTGAAAGAGATTAAGGATGTGAAAAGGTGAATCGAAAAAGGGTGCAATGGGGTGTTCAATTTGGCAGCACTTCGTTGCTTGAAAATGCCTCCAACTTGTCCTCTCTTGGGTGAGAAATTTCACCATTTTATAGACCCAGGGAGTCTCTTTGGAGGGGCATGCAGGGATGCCATGTGGCAGCCATGACTTCCCAAGAGGGAGGAGACTCCTCCCTGACTTGGGCTTCCATGACTACCTTTGTGACAGTCCTCTAACTGCCAATCTACCCACCTACACGCGCATGCACGACAGGAAGCAATAATTGACTATCTTCGGTTGCCACTTGGTGCCATTCTTATTTTTGCTCGTTAAACCTAGAATTCGTCTTGACCAAAGACAAATTTAGAATTCGTCCCTGGGTGAGACGGATCCCAGTTTGAATTCGTCCCTGGGTGAGACGAATACTGAGCAAAGTGCCTGAATGTGCCAAATTGCATTTTGACCTTACAAAATTGCTACAAAAGTGGTTAGGACCACTATTTAACCTCTGAGGGCTGCCCTGGGGGCTGTGTGTGTCAAAGCGATCAGTGTTTGCAGTCACATAATCGGATTGGTGATGTTTTGGTGTCTACAGATGCCCATTTTTGGGATGCGCTGTGCATGGCGCAGTGCCGAGCAAAAATAGATAACCAAAGCACTAATGATTAGGGTTTTTGGCCACCTAACCAACTTTTGATGCCCCGAGTATGGAAAAGGCATGCATTCTTGAATCCTTGCTTCTGACGAGCGAAGGAATTTGATTTCAAGTATTAACCTGTTTTGGTGAGGTGTGACTTGAGCTTGGACATTGATCAGTCATGAATACGCAAAGGGCGCAACCTTTTTTCCACGGGGGGAACCTTGTGTTCATGATTCACAAAATGCCAAGTGATTTTATCAGATTATGATTGTTGCTTGTTTACTGCCCCAAGCAGGAGCATGATTGTCTTTGTCAATTATTCTTTGAATGCATGTCATTGCCTTTATTGGGTGTGTGTTTGTTGATTGGTGACTAAGTGTGACTACCCCCTCAAGCGATGAATCGATGAGGAAATGACCTTCATGAGAAAAGCAACGAGTCGCTTGACCCAAGATGACTTATGCAAGGGTGCTTTTATATGGTTTATCGTTAAGCATGTGCAATTTTTCCAACATTTAGACCTATTTTTGGTGGGTGTTAACCCTTTTTGCGATGTTGTTTGGAGCTAAAATTGGCGAAAATTCATCTTCCCATGGAGCTGTCCGGCTAAGATAGCCTTCTTAGGGAGTATGATAATGACAATTTGTGACCCCAACATTTGTTTTGTATGCCTAGGATGTTAAGTGCAACAGCCCTCTCATCAGGCAAATTTATTATCAGTTTTAATGCATTTTTGTTCATTTTTTTGATGTTTTTGAAGTTTCTGGCCTGAATTCATCCTGGGGTGGGACGAATTCCAGCTTTAGAATTCGTCCCTGGGTGGGACTAGTTCTAAATAGAGTGCTCGTCCCAGTGAAGGATGAATTCCAACTCAAAATCCTATTTAAGGGCCAAAACTAGGGTTTGGGCTCATTTGCATCTGATTTTTCTTGCAATCTGGAGCTCTGGGGAGAAGGAGGTTAATTCTGCGAAGCGAAGCATTGCCAAATTTTCCCTACCATCATGAGTACACAAACTGGTTCGAGCGACGGAGCCGAAGCGAGACCAGTAAGTGCTCCCTAGAGTTTATTTTTGTTTTAAAACTGTAAGTGTTTTGTTTTGTTTTTTTTTAATTGTTTTCTTTTGCAAGTTGTTAGGAGCCGGTACCGTGTACCCACTGCTTTCACTGAGGCATGGGGGGCACTGACTGAGGCTGACTGGGAGTGGCTTGATGCCCTTGGGCTCAAGTAGGTGGCTCGACTGGAGTTTGTGGTCGTGGATCAGGCCTATTTGATGGCCCTAATCAATCTTTGGGATCCACGGACCAACACCTTCCATCTCCCGATAGGGGAGATGACTGTCACTTTGGAGGATATCTATCGGCTTTTGTGGATTCTGATAGATGGACTACCCATCAGGACATCGCCGCGTGATCAGTGGACCACTGTACTGATGAGATGCTTTGGGCATGGGTAGCGGTTGGGCATAGAGAGCCCAGTGGAGACGGTCGAGGTGGACTGCCAGGTTGGCAAGATTTTGGTTGGATGGTGGTAGGAGAGGGGGGTGTTAGGAGTGAGGCACACATTCTTATGGGCCTCATTTCCAACATGCTATTACCTGACTCGTCAGGTGCGAGGTTCCCATGGAACCTGCTAGATTTGGTGTGGCAGTTGGTAGAGTGCCCGATAGAGGCACCGTTGATCCTGAGATGGGGACAGACACTGTTGGCATAGCTCTACGGGGAGTTGTATGGGGTCCACTATTGGTAGCGAAAGGGGATCAGCTACAGTTGTCTATTGTAGTGCTGGGGTTGGTAGCACATAGCAGTTGAGAGGCCAACCGGGTTACCATGGATGACTCATGCGGTGATGGAGGATAAGGAGATAGGTTATGCAATTCTGTGGCGGCATTCCGGAGAGCAGGGACAGAGTCGGTGGTGGATAGGTGCCATAGGGCACTATACCAATGCCTTCTCTCGGCTCACTCTAGGGGAGGTGGTTTGGCACCCTTATTGGGATTGTCCAGCCTGGTCGAAGGCTGGAGATTGGCTCCGACGGGTACGTAGGGAGCAATGGTTGATTGGGCAACACGGGAATGAGCACGAGTTATTCTCATATAATCAGGTTACATGACAGTTTGGGGTGCACCAAGGGTTTCCTGGTGAGCCCGTGGTCTATCAACACCAGGGGTATGAGAGGACTCTAGATCGACCAGTCATCGCGCCATTAGGCGAGGATTTAGACGCGATGATCGATGTCCCGAATGTGGATGACATCGAGACTACCACTGAGTATGACTCATGGTGGGTACTATGGCGATGGCGAGGAGAGGGGCCACTAGGAGGCGCGGAGATGGCAGTGGCGGGTGGGGAGGGTGCAAAGGTACCAGGGGATGATTGGGGATCTCCTTTGGAGGATGCAAACATGGTTGAGGTGGAGGGTGAGGATGTAGATTTGGGGGCTCCAGATCAGTCAGAGATGCAGGACATGGCGGAGTAGTGGGAGCCAGAGTAGGCTGCTATTCTGGAGAGGAGATGGAGTTCGGGGTACGCACTGAGAATGCGCGATTGGTGAAGCTACTGTGGATACGATATTAGGAGCTGGGGGATGCGCTGCGGGAACTGGGGGATGTGCTATGGGAGAGGGATCTCCTGTGGACTCAGCTAGCAGAGCGGGATAGGGTTTTGGTGCAGCGCGATGATGCAGTAGCTTACTACCATCGGTGAGAGGCAGAGTACTGTCGACATCGGATAGATTTGGAGAGGGAGGTCATCTGCCTCGGTGGGAGGCTACCTAAGCTGTCGGGAGGTGGATCTTCATGTCAGACGAGGGACAGTGGTACTGAGCAGTCAGCATCATCTTGTTGTAGGTGATTGGATGAGGGAGGCGGCAGCAGGCGTGATGTGGGGGCTAGCAGTAGCCACCCTGAGGGGTCCCATAGGACCCACACCACGAGGGGTAGTTCCCATCACACCGATCCTACGTGATCATGGTGGTCGATGCCTTAGGTTGGGTGGTTTTTGTTACATGATTGTGGGTCTGAGGACCAGTTTTGTAGCCTGCGGGCATTTTTTTTTTGACGATATATATATATATATATATATATATATATATATATATATCGGATTTATTGTGGTTATGCACATGTGATGATATGATATTATGCATTATGGTTGATGAATATGGATGTATGCATGTTTATTTATTTTGATGGATGCATACGTTATGATGAATGCAAGTGTTTTTTATTTATATGTGATATGCAAAAATGAAATGGATGAATGGGATTTGTGATGTTTGGCTATGGCACCATAGACTGTTTAGAACTCTGTTATTTTGTTTTTAGGCGATTGCTATGATGCATGACTTTGTATGTATACATGTGGTTGTTCTTTTTTTTGTATTTTCTGATGGTATTGGAAAGATGAAAAGTAGCGCAGTTGGTTTAGAAATGTAGCTAAGGTTTTTGAGACTCAGATGGTTTTAACTCACTAGCCACGACTGTACATTGTCTTACCAGACTTTTAGATAAGATATGAATCAGACTTGTTTTTGACCAAGCTCTTTTACATCCCTGTGTGTGTAATTGAGTTCATTTATGTGGTATTTGTCAGGATACCACCAGTTCCAGATGGGCTTTCAACCGAACCTATACTGAGGATCACCTAACTAGATCCACTAACTCCTTTGTTGTATTTAGTTAGATTAATCTGCGATGTTATCCAGGATACCATAAGCTAGCTCATCCTCATGCAAACATTGGTCTGCACATACGCAAAGCGAATGTGACAGACATATCGTCATGCGGGTAGGATACCACTATTACCAGATAGGCTATCAACCAAACCTGTAATGAGGATCACCTAGATGGTTTTTGAATGCTGAGAATTCCAAAAATTCAAGTTTAGGTTATTTATTGGCTGAATGATTTGGGAGACTTGCTCGTCTATATAGTGATGCAAATCACTGTTTATTTTTCTATTTATTTTTCTTTTTGAGCAAGGATTTTGAATAGTGGTGATAACCACTATTACTTGATTTTGTATTTTGAGCGGTGTGAGTTTGAGCTTGTGAATGGCCTTGATCCTCGTGGCCTTGGGGATGACTATCGATCCTGGTTAGGGGCGGATAGTACGAATCCTTACGACATTGGGGACCAAAGGGATGATGGAGATTATGAAGTAAGGGCATTGATATTTTAGGTCTTGGGGACAACTACCCATCCTGGTTAGGGGTGGATAGTATGAATCCTTATGACTTGGAGACCAAAGGTGAATGGAAAGGGTTAGGATGATGCTTTATTGGAATTTTGTTCGTGAATGGCGTTGATCCTTTTAGGTCTTGGGGATGACCACCCATCCTTAGTAGGGACGTGTAGTATGAATCCTTACAACTTTGGGAACCAACTATGATTGGGATTTGGTAGTGGTAAAAACCACTATGTATTAAGGTGAATGGATAGGGAAGAGCTCGTCCTTTTATCAATTCTCAGCATTCTAGAACCATTCGCACAAGGGGATGAGCAAGATAACCGTTTCTCTTACGGTGACCTGGATTACTGTGCAAGTTTCATCTTTCATTCACACAACTTGGGAATTTTTATGTGTTTTAATTTGTGTTGGGATGCTACGTAACAAGGCGTATTTCAAGTGTAACTCTACCTTCGTAAAATCTATCTGACTTGGTACATTACATGGCTAGAGATCAAAATTATGATTGAATTATAAAAACTCTGGATACATTAGAAGACCACTGACTATTAGTGTGAGAAAAAATGATAAATGGCGTTTGTTTGTTTGTTTTATAAGATGGAACAATGTGGAACCAGATGGACTAGTAGAGCAATTACAGCCTATGGTGCCTTTGACCTATACGACCACAAATATGCAATGTATGGATGTAATGCTTAATGCAGCTATGTATTTTTGTATTTTTGATGGATTGATTTTTGTGAATATGAAGATGAGATGCGAGAAGAGTTCTCTATTGATGAATTTGAGCATGCCTAGAAATGAGATGCAATTTTTTTTTTTTTTTTTGTTTTTGATGATTTTTGAATTTTGAATTTTGACTTTTCTTATTTTTGACCAAGCGATTGTGGAAATCCTTGGAGCATTTTGGGGTTGACCAAGCGATTATAGAATCCTTGGAGCATTTTTGGGATTGACCAAGCGAATGCAAATCCTTGGAGCATTTTGGGATTGACCAAGCGATTGCAAGAATCCTTGGAGCATTTTGGGATTGACCAAGCAATTGTAAGAATCCTTGGAGCATTTTGGGATTGACCAAGTGATTGCAAGAATCCTTGGAGCATTTTGGGATTGACCAAGCGATTGCAAGAATCCTTGGAGCATTTTTGGGATATGGCTCTCTTAGATATGGAATGGGCACAAATGACTGATGTTCAAGGGTTCTGTTTCCTTGATTCCATCAAGAGAGGCTAGCCGGTATGTCTCGGGTCCTATTTTGCTATCAATGACATATGGACCTAACCAATTTTCTATGAAATTGTCACTTAGGTGGGACGGCAAACTAGAATTTTGTTGGTTTTCCTTCAAAACCAAATCACCAACCCAAAAGTCTCTGAGGTGAACTTTCATGTTGTAAGCTTTCTTAAGTCACTCTTGATAAATACGTAAATGCTCGAGAGCATTAACGCGTCATTCATCAAGCAATGTAAGCTGGTCTAACCGGGCCTACCATGTAGCGTCATCATCGATGAACTCCTGCATTGATATGCACAGGGAAGGAATCTCCAACTCTAGAGGCATGACTACCTCGAAGCCATACATGAGCGAAAACGAAGTGGCCCTAGTGGGCGTCCGAATGCTAGTGCGATAGGCCAATAGGGAAAGCGGGATTTGGATGTGCCAATCCTTATGACTGTCTATGACCGTATTTTTAAGGATGGCAACTAGCATTTTGTTTGACACCTCTGCTTGCCTATTCGCCTGTAGATAATAGGGTGTCAAAAAATTATGCTGAATTTTGTACTTTGTGGTCAAAGCACGCATGTCTTTGTTTTTGAAAGGCATCCCATTATCCGAGACTATTTTGGATGGAATACCAAAATGACATATGATGTTATGCAAAATGAACTCCACAATGCGGGGTCTTGTCATAGAGGTAAGCGGAACTACTTCCACCCACTTGGTAAAATACTCTGTGGCCGTTATGATAAACATGTGACGGCCTGATGATGCAGGGGAGATCTTTCCAATTAGATCGAAGCCCCACTACAAAAATGGCCAAATAGACTGGACTATCTACAAGGCTTAGGAAGGTACGTGCATCAAATTGGCATGATGTTGACACTTCATGCACTTCTTGACATATGCGCAATAATCTCACTCTAAAGATGGCCAATAATAGCCCATGTGGAGAATGCGCTTTACGATGGCCATACCACTGAAGTGGCCACCACAGGTACCATCATGCGCTTGGGCGACTGCCCAAGTGGACTCTTGCTGGTCCAAGCAATGAAGGAGGATTCCTTCATAGCTACAATGATACAAAATGTCTCCTATCGACATACTTGAATGCTCGTTTTGCGACATGCATCAATCCAAGCGGGAGATTACCTAGCTTGTGGTAGTATCTAATGGGTAAATACCAGTCCTGTTGATCGAAAACCTCGACAGTATGAACAACCAATCCCTCTTGAAGTTCATCCCTAGCAAACACTGAGCGGGAAAGAACTTGTAAGAATAGCGTTGTATTGCTATTAATGGGAGTAGGGGAGAACAAGGACCCCCAGTTGGCATGTTTCAAACGATCGTGGATTCGAGAGAACTTATCCGAGGATGGTTCAATCTAGATCATGTGGATTCTTGGTGTCAAGTTAGAGCTTGCACGCTCCATCATGGATTGCGATAAGTTTTTGACTTGAATGGTTGTCATATCACCGGAAAGGTCTTGTGGGATTAGTGACCCCAAAGAGGCCATTGTGTCTGCAAAATGATTCGATGACCGAGGGAGTGCATCGATGTCATACCACTCAAGTTTTGCCAAAAATTTGTCCACAAGGGCTTTATAAGCCTGCAGAACTGGGCATTTGCATTGGAATACCCCTTTGACTTGATTGAAAATTAACAGCGAATCACCAAAGATGTTTAGTCATTTGATGTTCATGGCGATTGCTGTCTAAAGACCTATGAGCAAGGCTTCATACTCTGCATTATTGTTGGTGCATGGGAAATTTAATTTAAATGACAGGGGCATTGGAGCACCCTGCGGTGTGAAGAATACTATTCCCGTGCCACCACCTTGCTCACATTTAGAACCATCGAAGAATAGGGTTATGTCAGCCTATGACTCAGGCTCATCAGAATTTGGTGATTCTGAGACATGGAAGACCCCATCATCGGGTAGTTCTATGACTAGAGGCTGATCGTATTCAAGAGGAGCCTTTGCTAGTTGATCGGCTATGACCTGTCCTTTGATAGATTTTTGTCCAATAAACTCTATGTCAAATTTTGTCAACAACATGATCCATTTTATCGTGCTACTATGATAAGTATGACTCATCATGTATCGCAATGGGTTCTCCTTAGACACAACATACGTAGTGTTGCTCAACATGTAGTGGCATAGCTTTTTGGTAGCAAACACCACTACCAAGAAGAGTTTCTTGATGTATGCATAGTTAAGTTCATAACTGACCAGGGTGCGACTAAGATAATAAGTAGCCCGTTCTTTATGAAGTTCATTCTTTTGGGCTAGCATGGTGCCCAGTGCCACCTCAGTAGCTGAGATGTATAAGTAGAATAGCACTCCTGGTCTAGGTGGTGCCAATACTGGTGGCAAAGCCAGATATTATTTGATGTCATTAAAGGTTGACTGGCACTCGTCATCCCAATGAAATGTAACCCCCTTGTGCAATAATTTGTTCATGGGTCGACACTTGTCAGATAGTTGTGCTATGAAGCACTTAATCAATGTGACCTTTCCCTGTAGATTTTTGAGCTGCTTAATGGTAGTTGGGGGGACCATTTCAAGGATTGCCTTGACTTTCTTTGGGTCCACCTTGATTCCTCACTTTGAGACTATGAAACCCAAGAGTTTTCCAGATGTGACACCAAATACGCACTTCTTGGGGTTCAGTCTGACTTTATGCTCCATGAGGTGATCGAGGATCTTGCTCAAGTCATCGAGATGATCTGAGTGCAAAAGAGACTTGGCTAACAAATCATCCATGTAATATTCCAAAATTTTGTGCATGTAATTATGGAAGATATATGTCATGGCACGTTGGTAGTAAGCACCAGCATTTTTAAGGCCAAAAGGCATGACCTTATAACAAAATTTCCCCCAAGGCATTGTGAACACCATTTTGAGTTGATCCTTATGATTGATACGAATTTGATTGTATCTCGAGAAACCATCCATGAGGGAGAGCATTTCATGACCTGCTGTAGCGTCTACCAATGCGTCGATGCTCGACAAGAGGAAATCATCCTTAGGACTCGCTTTGTTTAGATCTCAAAAATTAGTGCATATGCAAATCCTCCCATTGGGATTTTTGATGGGCACCATGTTGGATAGCCATGGCGGATAATCCACGTAGATGAAAAACTGTGCATCCAAAAGCTTTTGTAGTTTGTATTTGACCATCAAGGCCACTGTTGGGTGCATCTTACGTAGTTTTTGATTTACGGGCTTGATTGTCGGATCAAGCGTTAAATTATGCGTGACTAGCTATGGGTCTAGTATTGGCATATCCCACCGTTATTGCCACTGAAAGCACGAGATTCCAGAAATAAAAGGAAAACTATAGCTATGCAATGTAAAACAAAATATAACGCTTTAATCTTATGCCTTTGAAATTCATGAAACAAAGAAAAGAGATGAATCAAAAATGAAAGAAAAGAGGTATGGAAATCACAGCCCTTTTTATTCAATTCTCTTAACCTCGGTTACAAAGACGTCTCCTCCATTTTTAGGGGCTAGGAGCGTTAACATGTTTCCATTACAAAAGTGAATAATGATCTTTTCGCGTGCCCACATGCAAAATGGGCGGGCCAAAATGTTGCCGTCGCTGGTGTTGATGAATCCTTGGTTCTTGCTGCTTCTCCTGTGATCAAAAAAACAACAAAGGCGTTAGTAGCACCTATTGCAAATATGAAACATTAGTTATCTAAAATAATGAAGGATGTATGCCTAAGATTGACTAAAATGATGCATGAAATGAATCTAAATCACCTGCAAACTTGATAGAGACCAGAAAACATTACCTGAGGGCCACTACCATTGAAACAGTCGGCCAATTTGCATTCAACTAAAATTCATCCCTGGGTAGGATGAATTATGTTGTAATTCGTCCCCGGGTAGGATGAATTCGACTGTGTTAAAATGCCGAGTTGATTCCACTCAAATGTCACACCTCGGGATCTCCAAAATACCTGCAAACAGAGGGGTTAAGTAATTGGGGCCATTTTGTCAAATTCTCCCAATTTGACCTCCATCAGCAGGAATTTGGCATCGCTACCTGCAAGTTAATGGGACAACAAAAGCGACGAGAACATGATGAAATCTGATTAAAACATTATGAAATTGAATACATGAACTATCTAGTCAGCATAGAATGGAATGAGAGATGAATAAATGATAGAAAAATGAATTAGAATGAAACTTAAAAAGTGTGGGGTGCCCGAATGGGCCACCCACCGTTGGAAATTTATTTCGGCACCAATCCACTAGGGATGGGCCCAAAATCTCTTAGATTGGGTTGTCGACAAATTGGTGGATTAAGGTGGTCAAATGTTGGGTTTGGGTTTGGATCCACACTTCCAAAAGCCACCCAATAACCTCTCTTGCGAAAGAGATTAAGGATGTGAAAAGGTGAATCAAAAAAGGGTGCAATGGGGTGTTCAATTTGGTAGCACTTCGTTGCTTGAAAATGCCTCCAACTTTTCCTCTCTTGGGTGAGAAAGTTCACCATTTTATAGACCCAGGTGGTCTCTTTGGAGGGGCATGCAGGGATGCCATGTGGCGGCCATGCCTTCCGAAGAGGGAGGAGACTCCTCCCTGACTTGGGCTTCCATGACTGCCTTTGTGATAGTCCTCTAATAGCCAATCTACCCACCTACATGTGCATGCACGGTAGGAAGCAATAATTGACTGTATTCAACTGCCACTTGGCGCCATTCTTCTTTTTTCTCGTTAAACCTGGAATTCGTCTTGACCAAAGACGAATTTAGAATTCGTCCCTGGGTGAGATGGATCCCAGTTTGAATTCGTCCCTGGGTGAGACGAATACTGAGCAAAGTGCCTGAATGTGCCAAATTGCCTTTTGACCTTACAAAATTGCTACAAAAGTGGTTAGGACCACTGTTTAACCTCTGAGGGCTACCCTGGAAGTTGTGTGTGTCAAAGCGATCAATGTTTGTAGTCACATAATCAGATTGGTGCTGTTTTGGTGTCTACACAAGGATTTCATATCAATCCCTCAAAACATAATATATTATGATCAGATGTGTATTTTGTGAACCTATTGTTAATAGTGAACTATTGATTTTCTTAAGAAATGTTTTTTTTAATAGTGCAACTATTGATTTTCTTAAGAAATGTTTTTGGCCCCTTATTAGCTTAAAGAGAGTTTTTTTTCGTTGGTAAATAGTGGTTTGCCACTTTCATGTTGTACTTACAACGTGAGTTTACCCCATATCTATTTGATCTTATAATATTTGATTGCAGAGATAGTTTAGAAAATAGTGGACTATTATTTTCTTTCACAAATCATCTATAACTTATGGCCATGTATAGAATGATATTAATATCTAATTTATTTTAGCCATACTTCTTCTACACATCCGCTCCATGAAGATTGATTAATATCTAATTTTATGCCTACCTTCTTTCTGTTTTTGGGTATACTAGATTTTATTTATCCAATTAAACTATTATTAAGAAAAAATTTTGGGTTTAGTTCTTTATTGAAAATTAGCTTTCATAATTTATGATATCCTTCTTACTCTTTAATTATTTTGATTATTCATAAGTTTTAACTTTAAATATGTGATAGCTTTTATTCATAAATGTATTATGATTTTATCTAAGAACAATAAATTCTTCCAAGGGTGTCCTAAATGACCTAGAAAATAAATACACATCTTCCTTTCACCATTGAAACATATTTCTCCTTTTATCTATAAATTTTTATTCTTCTCACAATATTATACTTTATCCTTTAAAATGTAATGACCCTCATGTTTCATGGAACAATGATGTTACAATTCCTTTATACAATTATCATTATTTATCCTCATATTATTCTCTACCTTGATATTCATCAATATCCTTGTTCATAGAAGAATATAATCTTTAAATGATCAAATATTTGTTAAATTGATATATAGACAACATAGTCTTAGATGGACCTATCGTGGATGACTTGTTTCTAGATTACATAATTTTTAATAACCTTATTTGAGATGACCTTGTATTACATAATCTAAATATGATTCCATTAAATGATCCTATGATAATTTCAATATATGATGAATGATAACTCTCTTATCAAAATAAATCTCATCAATAACTTTTTTGGATGAGCCTATAGTATCTTTCATATATTACTATATATTCATAGTCATGAATAAGCTTGACATAGATACCTCAATGTATCAATGTAAAGAAAAATATATACACTTTGAATTTATTATTTGCTAACCTTCCTCTATTTTTTTAATTTATTATTTGCTAACCTTCCTCTATTCCTTTCAACCGTTATACGTTGGTGATTGGTCACTTATATGATCTAATATTTCTAATAGAGTGGATAAAATTTATACGATGTGCTTCCAAAAATATGACAAAAACCTAGGGATTGGTTCTTGGGTTTATAATGGGGATGTTTATTTGCTATTTTATAGCCTCTTACATTAAGGCAAAGTATTATTCTTCTTCTCTTTAAAAAGCATCTCCCTTGTATGGCCTTGAACTCTTTACATAGTTATTTGAAATATGAGTTTTTAAGTTGAACTACCACACCCTATGATTCTAACACCTTAGGATCCAAATCTAATAACATGGTCCTTCTCTATCTAAACTACAACCAAAGTTTCCTAGATTGTCAACAAAAGAACATAGTAATCCACATAAGCTATCAAATATACATTTTAGAGAAATCATGGTTCAAGGTTGTATTTATAAAATATATTTAATTATTTATTTAGGAATACAAAGATACTTTTTGATATTCCTTCTCTCCTTTATCTCCTTTCTCCCATCCTCTACACTCTACAGTTTGCTTCTTATATATAAGGATAAAAAGGTAAAGCCTTTCTAGATACAAATGTTGGTTGAACTACTAGTGCCAACTAAGCATTCCCATCCATTATTTCACATGAAGTTTCCATAATTTTGTATAGAATATTTAGTTATCATTTACTTGCATGTTTTCCATGTGGATACTCCCACATTATACTCATTAGGTAAAAAAATAATATTTCATGAACATTGTTAAAGTCTTCAATGGATACTTCGTACTTAGTGATCTTAGAAGCTGATAACCATGTTGTTGCATCAATATCTTTGTTCTTCCACTTAACCAGATATTCATGATATGACTTACCTCTTGTACTTCTCACTTCTCTAAAATATATAATAGGTTCAATTTAATCTTGTTCTTTCTATGACAATTATGTTATCCATTTCTCTACTAGAATGTTAGTTGTATGATCTTCCTCCTCATAGCTAGTTTGACCATAGTATGAATATATTTTAGCTAAATTAAATATTAAAAAAATAGTAATATCTTTTAGAAGCTCAAGTTTATTTTCATTGGAGTTAAATTTCTTCAAAAAATTACATGATCCAATCTTCTTCTAGTTGAGCTTGTTGTATGTTCCTTTGGAAAATATTTTCTTCCATAAATGCACCAAAACCAAATATACAACCTAGAATTCCTATATTTGATGCTTGAGGTTATAACATTGCTTGCATTTCATGATATTATTTTCCAAATCAGCCTTCGCTTCTTGATGTAAGTCTTGCATATACTCAACAAAATCCTCTACCAAAGAACTAGGTTTTTGAAATTTAGTTGTACTCCATAACTCATAAATACATAATTTAAAACCGATTTTGGGTTGTACTTCATTTCAATGAATTATTACATGTAAAATTTGCTTGTTCCAAAATAGTATCCCACAATTTTTGCTTCTTTCCAACTATACATCATAGCAAAATACTAAGGCTTTTATTCATGACTTTAGTCTATCCATATGTTTGTAGGTGATATGCTAAAAAAAGCTAAATTTTATACCTAACATATTTGATAAGGTATGCTAAAAATGATCAATAAAATTTGTATCTTGATCTGACACATTGCTTTTCAAAAAACTATACAATATGATAACTTCTTGAAATAACAAGTCAACAATGTGGATATCATAATTTATTTTCTTGCAAGCTATGAAATATGCCATATTTGATAATTTGTAAACAATAACAAAAATAGAGTCATTATCCCTTTGCCTCCTTTGTAACCCAAGAACAAAATCCATGTGCCCATCCTCCAATAGCATCTATAGTATTGGTAATGGTTGATACAACCCAATATTTTGATTTTATCACTTGGTATACTAACAAATACAATAATACTATACAAATATTCTTACATCTACATTCATTATAGGCCAATAGTAACTTGGACAAAGTTGACTCATCATCTTATCCACTCTAAAATTTCTAGCAAGTCCTCCACTATGCTTCTCTCTTATCAAATCCTCCCTATGGAACTCCTTGGTATGCACAATTGCTACCCCTTGAAAAATCCTCCATCCCAGATGAAGTAATCCAATCATGAAATACTATCTCATGTAGTAGTATTATTGCATGTTTTCCAAGCTTCCTTGAAATCTACATCACTAGAATAAAGTTATTTCATGGCTTCAAAACCAACAACTTCAATCTAAATTATGTTTACCAGTAATATTTTTGCTCAAAGAATTAGCCACTTGATTTTAAATACCATGTATGTGCTTCAAAACAAATGGATATGCCTACATAAATTCTACCCACTTCACATGTCTTTGATCTAAATTACTTTTATTGTTAATGAACTAGAGCACATGATTATCTATGAATAAGACAAGTTATTTTGGTAATAAATAATACCTCCATTTATTTAAGTCCTGAATAATGAAATAAGACTCTCAACCCTAGACTAAGTATTTCCTCTAAATAGGAAAGATTGGCTCAAGGCTCCTCCAATTGCTATTCCATTTGCATCATAATCCACCTAAAACATCTCATTGAAATATAACAAGGATATACTAGGTTGCTGCATTATCTTCTCCTTTAGGATTTTGAAACTCCTTTCTACTATAATTTTCCACTAAAATTTATGTTTTCGTTCCTTTCTCATTTTTGTGATTGGAGCACAAATTCCATTTAAGTTTTTTATAAACTTCCTATAAAAACTTGTTAGACGATGAAAACTCATGGTCTCAAATTTACTTCTTTGTGATGAGTAGTTTATAATTACCTTAACCTTATTAGGGTTCATCCATAACCCTTATTGGGAAATCAAAAAATCCAAGTACACCAATTCCTCCTTCATAAAACTATATTTATTCAAGTTATCTAGCATATTTTCTTCTCTTAGTCTTTGTAAGACCAATATTAGATGTTACAAATGGTCTTTCTTTCTCTTACTAAATATTAATTTGTCATCCCAATAGACAACCATAAACTTTCCAAGAAATAACTTCAACATTTCATACATCAGCTACATAAATATATAGGGTACATTTCTCAATCTTAATGGTATAACTAGCCATTTGTATAATTTATCTTTTATCTTGAACACAATTTTATACTCATATACTTCACTAATTTAGATTTTATGGCATCCACTCTTCAAATATATCTTTGTGAAGTAAATTACTCCACTAAAATAATCCATCAAATTTGCCATATGTAGTAATGGGAATTTATACTTTAAAGTTATCTTATTTATAGTCCTCAATTCTATACACATGCACCATTCTCCACCCTTTTTTGATGTAAGTATGACTAGAAATGCACATGGGCTCAAGTTTTCCTTGTTAAATCACTTGTTCAACAACTCCTGAGCTTATCTATTTATTTCTTCATTCTTTATTGGTATTATTCTATATGCTATCCTATTGGGTAAACTCAATCCAAGAACAAAATTCATGTGATGGCTAATACTTCTTAAAATTGGTAATCTATTTGGCAATTCTTCCAACAAAAATTATATACTCCTCTAGAAAATCCTTCACCTCACTTGGCATCTCTTCATTCCTATCTACCATTCCATCCTTTGTGGGTTTAGTAATCAAGGAAAAACATACCTTCTTCTTTGTCATCTCTTTAAAAAAAAAATCTAAAATCAAACATATTTTAGGACCATTACCATCTCTTTCATCCTTGTCCTTCAAAAGACTCAGTACAATGGTGTAGGTGTTTTTCCTACCATCATGTACTTCCTTCATGTCTAGTTCCCAAGGTCTCCCCAACAATACATGGTAAGTTTCCATAAGCATGATATTGAATAAGACATTATACTTATATGATCATATTTGAAACATTACCTTGCATTGTTCATGAACTATGATCTTGTGCCCCTTTTGTAATCAATAAATTTATTAGGATTTGGGGTGGGCTATCCTCCTTAACCCTAGTTTTTTACCTTATTGACAGATACTAAGTTATCCATACTTTATCTTCCTACTATGACCTTGCTACATTTACCCCTAATTTACATATTATTATAAAAATACTTCTCTTTTGTATAGATGCACACTCCTATGGCTTCAATAGTACTCTCTTCATCATCAGAGATTCTCCTTGATCAAGATCTTCTACATGCTTTGGGAAATCAACACTTTCTTCCTTTGCTTATGCAATATAATTTTTGACATCCTTTCCCTTATTGTTTCTTTGTTGTATAGTCAGACTTTCAAATGCCTAGTGATCATCTTCTCTACATTGATAACATCTTTAAGAGAATCCTCTACCCCTTCGTCAATCAAAACCACCTCTTCCTTAAGAGCCCCCATATTCCTTGGTATTTTGGATAAAATTACTATGAGAAGTACTAGGTCCTCATTATTTATACTATCCTTTTCTACTATTTTTTGTCCTTGTCTTGAGAACCTTCCTCTCCCTCTTTTATTATTTTTTTTGCTTTCATAGTAACTTCTCCTTGGACTTTAAGTCATACTGGTAGGCTTCCTCTACTATCCTTATCCTTATCATACTAAATTCATCTTGTATGGACATTCACAATCTATTTATGTACTTTGATACTTTCTCTTCATCATCTTCCATATGTATAAAATGAATGGTAAACCTATAGAATTCCTCCATGTACTCCTTCACACTCATATCCTTTTGTTTTTGGTTCTACAATTTCCTAAAAAAGATCTAATTATTAGTTTAATACCATAAATTTAGTCTTTATTTTGGCAACCATTTTTCCCATGTCTTGACCCTTTCTTTTTCTTTCCTTCATATTTTACTTTATGCAAGTTTCCATTATAAGGATGCATACCCTTTCAACTTCATCGAGTTACATTTCACATTTTTGGTGACTTCTATTGATCCAATATCAAAATACTTTTCCATTTTTATAATACAATCTATAAGCTCCTTTGGATTAAAGTTTCCATTGTATGATGAAGTTTCTATATTTAGTTTGTAATCCATTTAAAAAATCACCCAGGTCAATTGATCCTTTGGTTCTCCCTCTTTCTCTTCATCTTGAGCTCCTATATGACCAATATCCTCTTCTTCATTGTCATTAATTTCCCCAAGATGAATACTTATTTGAGTGGATTTGATTGCTTCAAGTTAGATGATAAATCTCCTTAGCATTTTAGCTATATCTATAATTTAGGGTCCTCATGTTATCCGTCTTTCCCATTGTGCCATCATTCATTTGGCACATGTCATATCTCAAAGATCTTGCTCTAATATAAAAATGATGTCACATAAAAATCACACAGTTTTCATATGACCAAGCATACCCCCTCTAATCGTACAACTGTACAATTACTTAAATATTTAAATTATATAATTCACCTACAACATTTAGGCACTTGTATGATCTCCTTATGTCATAACAATATGTGACCCATTTGCTCCTCATTCAAATACTTTCAACTATACAATAAATTTATTATCTATAGTTTTATAGGTTCTCCCTTTTATAGTTTTTGCTATTGTACAATTATGTGATTCAATATTGTACAACAAATTTATTATCTAGTAACATTCCTCTATTACATTGAATAAATTTTTATTATTCAATGAGCATTCATGTTAATCATTTAGCAGTGGTGATTGGTCACTTGTATAATCCAGCATCTTTGATATAATTGATAAATTTGCATGATATTCTTCCAACATATGATAAAAACCCATGGTTTGGTTCTTGGATATTTAATTGATATTTTGATTAACTATTCCATAGCTTCTTACATTAATGCAAAGTATTATGCTTTTTGTCTTTAAACATCATCTTCCTTTGTGTGGCTTTAAACTCTCTAAGTAGTTGTTTGAAAGATGAATTCTTAGTTTAAATTACCACACCCTATTATTTCACACCATAGGCTTCAAATCTAATAACACATTCCTCATATTTCTAGAATCCAGCTAAAGCTTTCTATATCCTACACATAAAAATTTCACATAACCTACCAAATATACATTTCATAGAAATCAAAATTTAAGGTTGTATTGATAAAATTTATTTTATTATTTGTTTAGGAACCCAATGCTAATTTTTTAGACCCCTTATCTTCTTTCTCTCCACTCTCTCTCCTCATCTATGTTGTACATTTCATTTTTTACTTACAAGCTTAAACAATCAATGACCTACTAGCTACGAATGTTGGTTGAAATGTTAGTGTCACATAGGCATTCTTATCCATTCTTTTGCAAGAAATTTTCAGTCTTTTAGTGTCACCGGAGCATTCTTATCCATTTTTTTGCAAGAAGTTTCTAGCCTTTTACATGGAACACCCAATTCTCACTCACCTGTCCATTTGCCATGTAGATGTTTCTACATCATTTAGCTTCATTCACACCTTGCTTATTAGATTTTGTTTGATTCAATATCATTTTACATTTTTTTATAATAAACATCTTACTTTCAACACTTGTAATAATGAGCATCTATAATACAAATAACCTAACTTCATTCACATATGGATTTTATGAATGGCTCCTAATGTTAAAACAATGGTTTACCAACTTAAATATCCTTTAAACTTAATATACCTCAAAAGCATTCTTCTAAATCATAGTGCTATTAAAATGACTCCTAATGTTAAAACAATGGTTTACCAACTTAAATATCCTTTAAACTTAATATACCTCAAAAGCATTCTTCTAAGTCATAGTGCTATTAAAAACCTAATAAAAATGATGTTACCTATCTTAATTTTTGAAAATACTTTTTTTTATACATATAAAGTTACGACATAAAATCAGGTTAAAATCCCATTAGATAAAAGACAAATTGATCTTTTAAAAATATTTTTATAAACTAAAGTAGATTTTAATACAGCATAAACGGAGAATGCAGTATAGAGACAAAAAGACATGACATAGATGATACAATGGGGAGAGGACATTCATGAATAAGTCTCTGTAAGAAATAAGCGACATTGTGTGCATTTAGATGGTATGGAAATATTTTTGATAAGTAAAACAAGTGTATTGATAGAATAAGAATTAAAATATAGTTATAGGTTTTGTTATTTTTGGTAAGCCTTAAACTTGGATGAATATTTCTTAAAAAAAAAAAGACAAACAAACCAGTATCATTTAAGAACAGAACATAGATTTTAAGAAATTTAACAGGTTTGACAGTCCTAGTAACACAACCCGTGCTATCCCAAAAAAAAAAGCTAAAGAAGGAAAGAAGTAATAAAAAAACTAACAAATAACTGTTCATCCTCCATAAACCCTTAAGACTCAACAAACTTTGGACGTATTCTCATCCTTAACTAAGTCTTAATTGGAATGAAGTAGAAGCTTGTAAATGGAAATGTCACTATAACAATGAAATAAGGTAATTACTTTAACGAATTGGTATATGTGTACTGTTTCCCTGCATGCAGGAGCAAAACTGGAAAAGGAGATAAACAACGACAAGACGCTGAAGACAGAAGGATGAGTTCGCTCTAATCACCGACACAAATTCCAATTCTCAACCGCAGAAAAAGAGGCGTTATAGGGGAGTAAGGCAAAGACCTTGGGGCAAATGGGCTGCAGAAATTCGAGATTCAAGGAAGGCAGCTCGGGTATGGCTAGGAACATTCACGACAGCAGAGGATGCAGCCAAAGCCTACGACGACGCTGCCCTCAAATTCAGGGGAGCAAGGGCCAAATTGAACTTTCCCGAAAGAGCTTACTTCACTTCCTGCAACACTACTACTAATAATAATAATATGGGTATTATCTCAAAACTGGAAAATCCGGTGACAGTGGCAGAATCCATATTACATATGCAGCCTCAACATTATTGTTCTCCCCATTCCCAGGGCCCCAAGAGATGACGACGTTGCTTCATACTGGTAGTCCAATAGAACACGACACCGCTTTTTCTGAATTATTCCAACTTGAATTCAGTGCATTGGGAGATAATTCGTCTATTTCTCCCCAGTTAGTTTACCATGGAAATCTGTGCAGAATGCACATATCCATCCCCAGTGGTATAATAATTATCTTGCCTTTAATTTTCCTGAGCGATACTCTGGTTTTACTAGGTGGCAGCAGCATCAGCTGCTGCAACTTGATCAAGAAACACAGTTGGCTGTCTTGTACAAGAGAAGCGTAGACTATCGTCCAGTGATTGGGAGGCCAATTTCGGATTCTTTGATTAACAATGGTCACAGATCATCTACGTGCAATAATTATGTGCATCGGTTGAATCAGAAGATGCTTCTTCCACAGCATCTTTTTCAAACAGTGAACAATATGGGACACGATGATTTGCAGAATAGTCCAGGAAGAGTTGCTGATGAAACATCTTCCAACGTGGTTCCTTTTCAATCTCATTGCAAATCTTTCAATTCTTCGATAGCTGGTGACAGTGGCAGAATCCATGTCACATACGCAACCTCAACACTATCGGACTCACCCTTCCCAGGGCCCCAAGAGATGCCGGCGTTGCTTGATGATGGTAATCCAATAGAACACGGCACCGCTTATTCTGACTTATCCCAACTTGAATTCAGTGCATTGGGAGATAATTTGTCTAATTCTCCCCAGTTTGTCTACCATGGAAATCTCGTGCAGAATGCACATATTCATTCCCCATGGCATAACAATTATCTTGCCTATAATTTAAAGAATAAGTTTAATTTCCAGACGCCGGATGTCGCAGAAATTTCTTGCGACGACGGGCTGCGCGCTCCACGAGGTGGGAGAGCGGGCGGTATTTACTTCTCTTGGTGACAAAGGGCGTCCCTTTTCAAGCCCGCGCTGTCGGGCGGCGCAGATCACTGACTGCGCAGTTGGGCGGCGGTGCACAGTCGGACGGCGCACACCAAAGAGTCCGCAGTGGGGCGGTGCACAACCAAGACTTAGCCAAAACTTAGCTAACAAACCTGCCGATCAAAAACTAGGAATGTCGGGCGGCGCACTAAGAAGATTGCGCAGTCGGGTGGGGCTGCGCAGTTGGGTGGCGCACACCAAAACTTAGACGAATTTCGAAGTCGCACTTCAGAAGGCAATTATTGATTTTCACAAGAGAAACAACGAGTGCTGTCAGCAAGGGTTAACAATAAACAAATTGTGAAAAATGGCTGTGTTGGAACAGCTCCAAATCTGAGTTTAAGTGTAAAGAAGCAAGTAATAATGAAACACAGACGAAATAAGTCGAACCCCTACAAAATGCCTAAACAATGACAAAGGTTTATTTATCTAAAAGACGGGTTACAAAGATCCTCAATCGAGGATTTACAAACACCTGCAATTGCAAGATAAGAAAAGAGATTTAAAACAACTGAGACTGCTGCTCGAACATGAGACAAAGGAGCTTCTCTGCTCACTAAACTGGTCTGCTTCAGCTGCTCTGCATCTAACTGTATCAACTCTGCATCTGCTCTGCTCTTGCCCGCTACGACTCTCAAAATGCAAGTGAATGCAAGGTATTACATATCTGAGAAATATGAACCAATCACCTAACCCCGCACGAAGGAAATAACCAATCACCAACCTCATATGCAGGAAGTAATGATTGATTGGACAACGAACACGTGTGACATCAAATCAGAGGTTTTAGCAGAGCGTCCAAGTTCACTGTTTTTGGCGATTGCCATCCGACATCACCCAGTTTCGAAGTGCAGTTGGACGGAGAGTGAACATCAGGGTTAAAATTTCTAACACCTTCCTTTAAACCTCATTTCACGAGCGCTTTGACTCCTAACTACTCTCGCAATCTGCTGAAGTCTTTGTCCTTCAAAGGCTTCATGAAAATGTCAGCTAACTGCTCCTTGGATATACAAAATTGCAGTTGAATTTCCTCGGACTTCACGAGCTCTCTGATGAAGTGATACTGAATATCAATGTGCTACGTCCACCTATGAAACACTGGATCCTTCGACAGTGCAATGGTGTAATTGTTGTCACAAAACATAGTTGTTGCGCCTTCTAGTGGATGGTTAAGTTCACCCAGAAGTCTTCACAGCCAAACTGTCTGGCATGTGGCTGATGTGGTAGCGATGTACTCTGCTTCAACAGTGGACAAAGCAACAATCGGTTGCTTCTTGGATACCCATGACACTGCTCCTGATCCAAGATGGAAAGCATACCCGAAGGTGCTCTTCTGATCATCAATGTTGCCAACCCAATCACTGTGTAGCCCACTAGTTCCAACTAGTCTTGTTTGGTGTAAAAGATGTCATGGTTTCACGTCCCAGTGACATAGCGAAAGATACACTTGCCTGCTTACCAATGCGTGTCCTTTAGAGTCTCCATAAAATGGCTGATCAAGCTCACTTTGAACGTAAGATATGGCCGAGTTGCAGTCAAATACATGAGACTGCCAACTAGCCTCTTGAACAAAGTTAGGTGAATGTTTCTCCCAGAGTCCAACTTGCTCAACTTCAAGCCTGTGGCAACAGGTGTGATGGCAGGTTTTATCTCCTCCATCTTGAACCACTTCAGTACATCCTTCACATACTTTCCCTGAGAAATGAAGATGCCATCTGCCAATTGGTCAACTTCGATGTATAAGAAATATTTCATCAGCCCTAAGTTCATCATCTCGAACTCCTTCTTCATGGTTGTTCGAAACTGGGTAAACAATACAACGTTCTTGCCAGTGTAAATCAAATCATCCACATACAGGAAAATGATTATGAGCTCCCCTGCTTCATTAGTATTTAGGTATAGGGTGTGCTCATATGGGCATTTGACAAACCCATTCTCCTAAAAATAGGCTGTCAATCTAGCTGTACCAATCCTGGGGTGCCTACTTCAAACCATGCAGGGCCTTCTTCAGCTTCAAGAATTTGCCCTCCTGGCCTTCAATCTTGTAAATAGGTGGTTGGTCTATGCAGACCTCCTCCTCCAACACACCATTGAGGAAGGCTGACTTGACATCCATCTAGTAAACACTCCATCCCCTCTGAGCTGCTAGTGTCAGGATCATCCTCATTATGTCAAGTTGGCCTATAGGTGCATACACCTCATGATAGTCAATGCCTAACTTCTACTTGTAGCCCTTCACCACTAATTTGACCTTGCATCGATCAATTTATCCTTGGGCGTTGAACTTCATCTTATACACCCACTTGACCCCAATGGTCTTCTTCCCTATTGGAAGATCTTCTAGCTGCCATGTATCATTTTTCTCAATGTCTTCTATCTCCTCGTCCATCGCCTTCACCCACTTCTAATTCTGACTTACATCTTCAAACTCCACTGGATCACACTCAGTTAAGAATGCAAAGTCAAAATGTTCCTCATCTTGAAGAGTATAGGTTGCCTCGTAAATATCTTACAAGCTCTTCATATTTGCTAGTGTCCTCAAGTTTAGGATCCTGCTTGCAAGTGGAGGTGACTGAGATGGTGAGGCTGTGCTACTACTGGCACCACTACTACAGCTTTAGGCTGTAGGTGGTAGTGCAATGTTGTCCTCCAAGTCAACAGACTCAATAACTTCTGGCTCTGACTAGCCAGTCTTTGATTTCCAGTTCCAGGCTTCATCCTCCAAAATATTTACATCGTGGCTAATGATGAGCTTCTTCATCACAGGATTGTACATCTTGTATGCCTTTGCCTACTCACTATATCCTATGAAGATACACTTCTTCGCTCTATCATCCAAATTTTGTATCTTCTCTTCTAAAACATGTGCATATGCAATGCACCCGAATACACGCAAATGAACCACACATGGCTTCTGACCGCTCTAGGCCTCCTGTGGGATTTTGTCCTTCATGATTTTGGTGGAACATCTATTCAGCAGGTAGACTACATAGGTTAAAACCTATGCCTAGAACTCGTGCGGCAATCCCTTCACCTTCATCATGCTATGTGGCATCTCCATGATGGTTTTGTTCTTCCTCTCAGCTACACTGTTATGTTGCGGTGTGTATCAACTATCTTCGAATTCTGTGTTGCTTGCAAAAATTTTGGATTTCACTGGAGATATATTCACCTCCACCATCTGTCCTGAGGGTTTTTACCTGGTACTTGCTCTATTTCTCCACCAGAGCCTTGGATTCCTTGAACTTTGCAAATGCTTCTAACATCAGCTTCATGGGATAAATCCATGTCTTGTGGCTGAAGTCATCAATGAAGGTCATGAAGTATTTGTTGCCAGTAAAGGTGTTGGACTGCATTGGATCACAGATGTCTAAGTGCACCAGCTCAAATGGTTGTGATGCTCTCCAAGACTGTCTGAAAGGTAATTGATCCCTATGTTGTTTGCTGACTAAGCAACCCTCACAAATATGATTTTGCTACTCAATAAGGGGTAAACCCTTCACCATATGCTTCTTGTGCAGTAGGTTCAGGCCATTGAAGCTCAAGTGACAGAACCTAAGATGCCATAGCCAGGTAGCATCCTTCACAGCTACACTTAGAGATATTAAATATTCATTATGAATCTGCAATGAAAACATTTTATTTTTCATCGTGGACACAGTTGCAATCTGCTCATGCACTTTATCTTTGATGGTGCAAGCTTCGTCCTTAAACTGGATAGTGTGTCCCTTCTACATGAGTTGTCCAATGCTCAGAAGGTTGTGCTTCATACCAGGCACATAATAGATGTCACAAATCTGCTTCCATTCACCATTCCTAGTGTGGATGAGGATCTTTCCTTTTCCTATCATGGGAACCTTGCTGTTGTTCCCCATCTTCACCTCAGACTAGATTTTTTCATCCAGTTGTGATAACATCTCCTTGTTCCCCATCATGTGATTGCTGCATCCACTGTCCAAATACCATGTGTTCTTCTGGCTCTCATCCTCAATATTGCAAGTTAGCAGCACGTTCCCTCCTACCATATTTTTGGCTTCATCTATATAATGGGCCTATTTTTTGTTCTCCTTGGACATCCTTTTTTTGCACTTGAAGATGTAATAGCCAAATTTATTGCAATAGTAGCATTGGACCTTTGACTTGTCCTTCTTTTGACCAGATTCGGCTTGCTGGTTTCTCCCACTGCCTCTTCCTCTTTGCTGATGGAAGGTGCAGTTTGTCTCCCCATCACTAGGATTTAACTATCCACCTTGCTTGTTTTCTTTCCCATGCCTGCCTTTGCCTCTTCTTCCTTGAGAGTCATAGAGGTACCTTGGTGGGATTCTTGTCTACCGTTGTCTTGGAATGAGACCTACACCTTAAATGCCTACTCCAGAGAGGTCTGAGATGAGCTGCTCAACCTCTGCTCATGTGTCTACAAGGAACCCATGAGCTCGTCTATCGAGAGGGTTGTTAGATCCCTCGATTCTTCTATCACAATCATGATAGAGTCAAATTTTGTAGGCAGACTTCTAAGAATCTTCTCCAAGATTCTCTAGCTCTGCACGATTTCTCTATTCAACTGCATTTGGTTGATGATGTTTGTCATCCGAGTTAAGAAATCACTCATGGATTTGGATTCACTCATCTGTAGGTTCTTGAACTCCCTCTTGAGCATCTACAGTTTCACCAACTTCACCTTATTGGTACCCTGATATGAACTGGCCAGAATCTCCCAGGCCTGCTTTGCCTTGGTGGCTAATGCGATCTATGGGAATATGGTCTCCTCGATCGCTTGCATGATGCAGAAGAGGGCTCTAGTCCTTCTTCATGTTCTCCTTCAACATGTCATTGTCTGCTTGGGAGAGGACGACCAATGCTACTATATCTGCCAATTCTAGGTAGTCGTTCTCGACCAACTCCCACAACTCCTGATATCTGAACAGGCTCTTCATTTGGATGCTCCATTAGTCATAGTTCTTGTCATTGAAGCACAGGATCTGCAACTGCAGCGAGTGTTTGTTTCTGAAAGTCATGCTTCAACCTTCGCATCAAGGGGACTAAATCTTTGATATCAATTTGAAGAATAAGTTTAATTTCCAAACACCAAATGTCATAGAAATTTCTTGCGATGTTGGGCTGCGTGCTCCACGAGCTGTAACAGCGGGTGGTATTTACTTCTCTTGGTGACAAAGGGTGTCCCTTTTCAAGCCCATGTTGGCGGCATTGCATAGTCGAACGACGCACACCAAAGAGTTTGTAGTCAGGAAGTGCACAACCAAGACTTAGCCAAAACTTAGGTAACGAACCTGCCGATCAAAAACTAGGAACATCGGGCAGTGCACTAAGAAGGTTGCACAGTCGGGCGGCGTTGTGCAGTTGGGCGACGTACACCAAGACTTAGACAAATTTTGAAGTCGCACTTCAGAAGGCAATTATTGATTTCCATAAGAGGAACGAGTGTTGTCAGCGAGGTTTAGCAATCAACAAATTGTGAAAATGGTTATGTTGGAACAACTACAAATATGAGCTTAAGTGCAGAGAAGCAAGTAATAATGAAACACAGACAAAATAATTTGAAACCCTATAAAATACCTAAACAATGGCAAAGGTTTATTTATCTAAAAGACAGGTTACAAAGATCCTCAATCGAGGATTTACAAACACCTACAAATGAGATTTGTAGGATAAGCAAAGAGACTTAAAAAAACCGAGACTGCTGCTCGGACTTGAGACAAAGGAGCTTCTCTGCTCACTAAACTGATCTGCTTCAGCTGCTCTACGTCTAACTGCATCAACTCTGCATCTGCTCTACTCTTTTCTACTACGACTCTCAAAATGCAAGTGAATGCAATAATTTATATAGCTGAGAAAGACAAACCGATCATCTAACCCCACATGAAGAAAATAACCAATCACCAACCTCGCACGCGGGAAGTAATGACTTATTGGACAATGAACACGTGTGACATCAAATCAGAGGTTTTGGCGGGACGTCCAAGTTCATTGTTTTTGGCGAGCGCCATCCGACGTCGCCCAATTTCGAAGCGCAGTTGGACGGAACATCAGGGTTAACATTTCTAACATAATTTTCTTGATCGATACTCTAGTTTTACTAGGTGGCAACAGCATCAGCTGCTGCAACTTGATCAAGAAACACAGTTGGCTGTCTTGTGACAGAGAAGCGTAGACTATCGTCCAGTGATTGGGAGGCCAATTTCGGATTCTTTGAGTAAAAAAGGTCACAGACCAATCTATGTGCAAAAATTATGTGCATGGACTGGATGAGAATATGCTTCTTCCACAACATCTTTTCAAAAAGTGAAAAATACAGGACACGATGAGTTGCAGAATAGTCCAGGAAGTGTTGCTGATGAAACATCAGCTAACGTGGCTCCCTTTCAATGTCAATGCGAATTTTTCAATTCTTCAGTAGCTGGTTTTCCACATGATTGTTGCAGCCCAGCTACTTGACAATAATACAAGGAAATAAGAAGCGACACGTTTTAGTTGCTGTCCATATTACTTAGAACCAAAAGGGAATGGGGATAATTGATAATATTCAAATGTATGTGCGGTATAGTTGGTGTAATTTTTAATGATGCTAGTTGAGAATCATGTTTGGAAGCCAGACATATTATTATTATTATTAAAAAGATAGGTTACAAAGGCAAGGGGAAGATGCTTTTCTCAATTTCTTTGTTGTTCTTGTGTGTGTCGTATATCTTATCTAAGTAGCAATTGCACACAAGAATATAGTAGAAGATATTCTGAATAAAAATATTTAAAATAGAAAATAACATTGTGTTCTTATTATTTTAAGAAGCATTATTTAATATAATAATTTTAATTATATAATATATTTTTATATTAGTATAATATGATTGTAAGTAGATTTGTTATACAATGGTTATTATTACTCTGAGATGAAAGATGTATTTAAAGTTTGAAAATAAATTGATTAAAAGAATATAACACTTTTAAAAATGAATTCATATATTAATGTTTTTATGTTGATAATTGATTAAAAGATTTAAAAATAAATAAAATTTGAATTGTTACGTATTGTTATGCAAATTTGATGCCATGGATCTTAACGTATTAGGTATTAATTAGACAAAATACAACAAAAATAATAAATTGCAAATAAAAAAAAGGAACATGAGTTAATAATCCATCTCAAATGACATTATTTTTAAATCTTAAGAGAGTTATATTTTAATATAATTTGCAATCTTAATGGGGGTATTTTTTTTAAAATATGTCTTCTAAAAGTGTTATGTTTTAGCCTATTTGGATGATGTTCTTGGAATTTTAGATGTTGTTTTGTTGTATTTACATCAACTACAATTGTATGTTATTTTTTTATGATGGGGAGGAAAACTGAAAATTTTAATTGGATGAATTTATTGATTTGAGTATGATGGTGATGTTGTAAAATGATAATAACAATCAATATTTGTTTTCATCTATATGGAAGGAGACAATTCCAATTGCATCCATTTTATTATGATGGAGAAGCAACAATGTTTACATGAAGAAAATAAAAATATGATATTTTCTATCACTTGAATGGGTGACTATGTTTGGAATTATTACATCATAGTTAATATGGTATGAAATATGAGTAACCACTCAATACATGATATGTGTGGTCTACTCGAGTATAAGGAATAATTTAGAAATTATTACATCATATCCTATGTGAAATGGCAAGTGCTATAACCACCCTTTATAAGGGTTATGCATGCACTATAGGACAATGGTAGTTACATGTTTGTTTAGAGGTTTCTCATTCCTAAAATTGGTATTTTATGTATTTAAATACCCATCATTTCACAATGTAAAACATTGAAGCATTAAGTTCTAACATGTACTATCAAAGCAAGTAGAAGGAAGAAAATTTCTCCTTTTGATCCTCTTCTGAATCAACATAGAGAAGCCACAAAGAGCATTATATTTGAGAAAAAAATTCAAGTGTAAAATTACCTTGTATAAAATTATTTAAGACAAACCTCAAAAGAGACATAATCATCTCGGTGAAAAATACCTATCAAAAGGACTAGTAAAGTAATAATTTACAAGCAATAATAAATTCAAGTTCAACAAGAAAAGAAACAAAGTTATAATATCCCATATAAAATAAAATTGCATATCCCTTATCCCTTGCGGGTACAAGTCAATAATGGGAATCCTAAGCCTACATTGGTACATATCATATAAGGTAAATTTTCTACTTTATTTTCTACCCATGTTGAAATTAGAGTGGTTAGACCCCTAGTCATCGTGTTCTCAGATTTTTATTATTCTCTTTTTTAGCCCAAGAGCTCCGGAAGATTATTGTATTTTCTTCTAGTCTTATTTTAGATCAAAAATATTTTAGTAATTGTGGGTGATCATTAGTATTGATCATTGGTTTTTGATTCTCTCATTGGTCCACATGGGAAAATCAAGGAAATCAAGCCTTAGAGCCTACCCTTCAAAACTACAACTAGAATTGGCTATATTTGTAGGGGATGATAAAGTTATGTTAATCGTAAAAAAAGGTGGTCTCTTAAATTACATTCAAAAATTTCATGGCCACAACCTGATTCTCTCTAGATGGATGGCTCACTCATGGAATGAAGGCTAGGTGAAAGTGGGCAGTTGGAATTTTGAAGTTTCGACCAAACTGATTAGTAGAACTATAGTCCCTCCTTTGGTTGGTGCTTGTCACAACCAGAAGAAGCATTCTCTCCTCAAGGAAACTAGTCTTTTCTTAGACAAGGATGAGTACCTTCTGAGAGAAAAAAATGGTTTTAGTGCCAAGGCCCTCTCCCTTCCTTATAATAGGGTAATAGTTGTATTTATGGATAACTTTACTTTTGATTCATTGAACAATGTGGTTCAAAGGTTCCATATGATGTTCTTCAATCACCTAAGACATCAAATATGGATAAATATTCCTATGCTCCTTTACTAGTCTATGAGGAAATCAATGACCAATGTGCAAGGTGGTAAACTCCTAAATCCCATCCACCAGGGCCTTACCTTATTGGTTATTGAAAAATTGGTCAAATAGAAATACCTGATTATAGAGGATGTTCTCAAATCCATTGAGACTCAACCAATTAAAATCCCTATTTTTTCTCATACAAAGTCTACAGATTTGAGGAAATTTTAAGAAGTAGAAAAATTGTATGCTATCCATAAAAATATTGAAGCAGGGTTATGCACGGTGGTGAATATTCGTAAATTGGATGAATATTAGAATTTACGAAATTGAAAATTGGCAAATATGAGGACCCTCAACATCGGCCTTCACCTGAAATTTTTGAGACCAATTTTTTTATGGTTAATTTACCATAATATATATCCAAACATAGGCATATTTGTACTCATTGAAAATATCTTTTTAGGCTTGATCTAATGGTTGTATTTTTATGAAGTTATAAGGTGATATTGTCAGTCAAAATACACCCCAAATATGATCTTATTGTTTAGGGCTTAAAATACCCCAAATTTTGGTGTGAAGATGATTGATTTGATTTTCTTATGATTTACCTTGATTCACATTGATTTCGATTACGATTCACAATTCTTTTACAAGTACATTTTTATTCCAACCCCTTATGCATAACCCTGGATGGAAGTCAATAAAAATATCAAATACTTACATGTTTCATCCAGGGATGTTTAGGGAAAGGCTCATTGGTCTAAGACCTAGGGATTTGAGTCTAGTTTTTGAAGAGGGGAATGGAATAGTCTTTCAAAATCCTCACAAGAGATTTAAAGTAGTAATAGGTTTGGAAGTATTTTTTGGTTCTACTAGAGGTGTTAGAAGGGGTTCAGTGAGAAGGTCTAAATGATTACCTAAAAAAATTTCCAAGGCTAATCATAGAAGTAAGTATATTATGGAGTTCCTTAGCCTCAATCCTGCTAGTGATGGTTAATGTAGTGTTTCTCAAAAACTTAAAATTGTGGAAATAAAGAAGCATTTCATATTGGACTCGATGAAGATCAGAGTGGATCATTCTAAAGAAGTAAATCATATTGTGGAAGAGATTTTGCATGATATGAAGAAGAGTAAGAATCTGGAGATATATTATTTTTTATCTTACTATTGCATTGCTTGTTTGGTTTGTGAATCCACCCTCTTGTTTTTGGTCCTAGCATTGGTTCCATGTTGTATTTATGTTTATATCTTATATTCTTTCTACTGACTTAGGTTGTCTATTTTACATAGTTGTATATTTTTGTTGTATCTCCTTTGGTCGAGTTGATGTAAAAGGTTGAGGGATTCTTTTCAAAACCCTCCTTTCATAATAATACCAAAAAAATCAAATTGCCTAGTCAAAAATTTAACTTAGAAAGCCATTGAATTTTAATACATAACTTTTGATCAAAATACATGTAAAAATACTCCAAAAGAAGAATCATTATGTTCCAAAGGAACACAAATAAATTTGATTGAAGGCTCAACAATTTTTAGAGTCATTTGCTAATAAAATTTATGATTGTGATTGACATGATTTCATGCGCAAATTTAAAATTTATATTGTAAATATAAGATCCTTATCTTAAATATAAATAATTTGTTTTTTTTTAAATGAAGGGTTTTGAGTCTAATATATGGAAATATTAATTAATTATATATATATATATATATATATATATATATATATATATATATATATATATATATATATATATATATATATATTTCTACCATACTCTAATGTTTTACATCAACTACTATTCCTTAATATTTCAATTTATTAAGCTAATATCATATGATTTAGATTACTTATTTTCCATGAAAATATCTATATTAAAATCTTAATAGATATCACTAGTTCATTAAACACTTATAAAAAACACGATAATCAAATATTAGTATATTAGTCTCTAAGCACTCTATCAAAAAAGGTACTTAAATATTTTTAGAATTGTGAATGAGTAATCACAATAATAAAAAATACTAATAAAGCATATCATCATTACTATAGATACCTAGTTTCACATACCAAATAGCCATTATATGAGTTATTAACCTTGCCAACTAGTATTGTAAACATGTAAAGCTAGTTCAACTTTGTTGTAACCAAATTATTACCTAAAAGTAGCCTGACCTTTGGGTCTTACAAAACTATTACAAATCTTCACAAAACTTCATGAAAGTGGTATTGTTGGAATGCAATCAATAAAATCTTTCGAAAAAGTATAAATATATCTAAGGACTTATTCCCCAAAATACGTAAAAATAAAAGTGTTATAAGCTTATGAAAGTGTTGTGGCACTTTTATATGACATTTTTGTATGGAACTTTCATCACCCTATAGTGCTTTTGTTACTCAACCTATTTGAATTTTTTCTTACCTCTTAATGGTTATTAATGATAGCACCATGAATAAAATCATAGCAATACTTTTGTACTACTAGAGTTCTTTTGAACTATTACCATCAAAACTAATAATTTGGTAGACTAATTGCCCAACACCACTTGTTCCATAATAAATATCTCTTTATTAATTAGACTTACAGGTTTTGCCATCCATCTAGGTATAAAACTACCTTGTATAAAATAAAGAAGAAACATTGTTAGAAAAAGGATGTTAGGATCTCATCCTAACCCTTAATGTAATAACTCCCCTTTTGTAATAATTCCTAGTGAACGTGGGTAGTACCCATTATTAATATTTTGTAATGTTCTAAGTTTTAGCTTAGGTAGTGCCTATGACAAATGGCACCCTTTTTATGTAACACATGGTAGATAGGTGGCATTGTGCATGTAATTCGTGTGGCATTGTGCATGTAATTCGAGTGGCATTGTGCATGTAATTCAAAGTGGCACTATGCATGTAATTCGGGTGGAATTATGCATGTAATCCAGGTGGCATTTTGCATGTAAGCCAACCTTGGAAGGAAACTCCTTAAATAACCGAAAAGGCACCAATGTAACCATCTTTTGCAAAATTAATGAAGTATTGAAGGAGGTTGCCCCCTCGAAGAGGCTCGCGATTCGGTTCTATTGTGAGATTGTTCTTTATGCAAATTTTTTTTATATTAATGTGATTTTTATGTGAGTTATTTCCAAGCAATTGTGTGAGAGTGTGTTATTTGAGTTTATTTTATAGCAGGATCTTAACAAGTGGTATCAGAGCGCTTTCCAGGGCCAAGTTCTACTGCAACTGCAACGATTCTTGCCATCCAATCCGCCTGTTAGGTATAAATTCCGTGTGTTTTTTCCATTCTGTTTTTCCTTATTAAAAAAATCAAAAAAAAAAAAATACAGTGTTTTTTTTTCCAGACCAAAAACAAAAAAATATATTATTAGTTGAGTAGGTAGAAACCCTGTACCGGGGGTTTTAAAATATCGCGAAGGATCTATCGTTATTGGCTAAGCTAGATAGCCCATAAAGCGTCTAGTGAAGTGAGGGGCGATCAGGCTCCAATACCCAGGCCTCAGACAGAACTCGCGCACGGACTTGAGCTCCCACGTATCTTCGGGTATATCGGGAGACCATCTAGGATTAAACAAACTTTTAGCCATTAGGAAGCTCTTCGACCTTGTATTACTCATAGTCTATGGGACACAACATCCTGGACGATTACCCTCCCGTATTGTCAGAGAGGCGGGTAGTGTGCTCAAGGGTATGTGTGGAATCCTCCTTGAGTAGTGGCTTGAAATATTGGTCCGAGCACTATTGTTCGTCACTGTCGGTATATTAGAGGGCCTATGGGTGGTACATACTCCTATACTTAGCATTCCCTGGTTCTGTTAAAACTGCAACCTGTAAAAAATACAAAAATAAAAATCAAAATAAGAATCCAAACACCCCCATTCGTAAACCTGCATTTCAAAAGTGAGCATATGAGAAAGGAGTCCTCTACCAAAAAAATAACAAAAGGGACATGCATTCGGGATAATCCATGAGGGTGACACTTAAGTTGAAAGTCTGGAGAGTAACAGTCAAATTCACAGTGGCGATCCACGATCGGAGTCGATCGAGTCGGAGAGGTCAGCACAGTCAGGGCAGAATTCATAGTCTTCAGAGTCAGAACAAAACTGTCATATCAGTCACCTGCAAAATACAGAGAATCTTGAGTGTGAAACACGACCAGTTTTAGATAGTTCTCCAGTACCCAACTTTTGCTCAGTAGCTCAGAATCAGAATCTGTAAACACCGTTAGACTCAACAAAACAGGAGATAAAAAAAAAAAAAAAAAAAAGTCTGGGGTGCCAAAAAGTAGTGTTAAGAGATATAGCTCATTGTGACCACCTCCTCCTGCTGATCATTTTGATATATAGCACCCAAGCACTTTTTTGGGCATTTACTAAAAATAGTAAGTAAAAAAAAATTCAATTCTATTTTTAGTAACTGGTCACAAAAGGTCAAAAAATGGCCCAGGGTACTCGTGGACACCAGAAATAACTAGAACACTTGGATTCCCTAACAAAAGCCATTGAGAACTTGAACTCGGCTTTTCACTCCATAAGGGAAGAAGTCCAAGGTCTTCGCCTAGAGCATGAGGCCACTAGCAATCGCTTAGAAGAAGCATTGACTGAAGTTGACATCAAACTGAGAAGAGAACCACCCAAATCAGAATACCAAGCTGAGAGTTCTACAAGGAATCGTGACCATGATACACCCTTCAGAATGCCCAAGTTGGACTTTCCAAAATTCAGTGGGAAGGATGTTGATGGGTGGCTATGTCGGGTTGACCAATTCTTTCGACTTCATAATGTACCAGTATTTCATCGAGTCCAGATGGCTTCCTTTAACTTGGAATCTGAGGCTCTACATTGGTTTCAATGGTTGCGTCTTACCTACCCAAATCTCTCTTGGGAGGATTTTGAATCCCAAATACTCACTCGATTTGGTCCTAGTGAGTTTGAGGACTTCACAGGAGCCTTATCCAAACTACAACAAATAGGGTCAGTTCGAGAGTACCAAGCTCAATTTGAAAAATTGGCCAATCGAACAAGAGGATTGAGTGAAGGGTTCTTTCAGAGTTGTTATATCAGTGGGTTGAAGATGGAACTCCAAGCAGAAGTCAAAATGTTGAAACCACGAACTATGATGGAAGCTATCAGTTTGGCCCGTCTGGCCGAATCTAAACTCTCTGCCCAAAGACGCCCATCAAAGTTTCTACAAAATAGACCTTCATTTCCTCCTAGAGCCCAAAACCCAGTTGATAATAAACCTGCTGCACCAAAGCACCTCACCACTAAAGAGATGGATGCACGTCGTGCCCAAGGATTATGCTATAATTGTGATGAAAAGTTTTTCAAAGGGCATAAGTGTGCACACAAAAAATTGTTCCTGATCGATGTTGAAGAACCTGATACCTCTGATGAGAGTGATAAGGATGAGGACCCTCCAGAAACACCTCCTCCAAAAGAAGAAGTGAAACAGGAACCTGAAACAGCAATTACAGTCCATGCCCTTGCAGGCATTACTACCCCTCAAACCATGAAGGTTATAGGATTTTTCAAGGGCCAACGTCTTTCCATCCTTTTGGACTCGGGAAGCACACATAACTTTATTGACCCTAGAGTTTCTCAGCGGGAAAATTGCTATATCCACACTTGTAACTCCTTTGAGGTCATGGTAGCCAACGGGGGAACCTTACCTTGTAAGGGAAAGTGTCGCAATGTTAAAATCTAGATAGGGGACTATGCACTCAAGCAGGACATGTTTGCCCTCCAGTTGGGTGGATGTGATATTGTTTTGGGATCTCAATGGTTGAGTACACTGGGCACTATCAGTTGGAACATTGCTGAACTTTGGATGCAGTTCTCCCAGAATGGCCAAACACACATCATCAAGGGCTCCCCAGCAGGAACACCTCAAATTATCAGTTCAAACGGCATGGAGAAATTGCTAAAGAAATAATCACGTGGGGTCATTGCACAACTATTCTCCATCCAACCATCCACATACCCAATGGGTGAAATTCCACCAGACATGCAACAGGTTCTCCACAAACATGAAGCCATATTTTTAGAACCAATCACACTACCACCGCATTGCTCTCATGACCATGCCATTCCATTATTTCCAGATAGTACACCTCCCAATATCCGCCCGTACAGATACCCCCATGCCATGAAGTCAGATATTGAGAAGATGATACAGGAATTACTCAAGGCGGGTGTCATTCGGCCTAGTACTAGTCCCTACTCTGCACCAGTCTTACTGGTCCTCAAGAAGGATGGCTCTTGGCGATTGTGTATTGACTACCGAGAGCTCAACAAGATAACGGTCAAGGATAAATTTCCTATCCCTGTGGTTGATGAATTACTAGATGAATTACATGGGACCATGTACTTCACCAAGCTAGACCTTCGCTCTGGGTACCATCAGATCCGGCTTAGGGATGAAGATATTCCTAAAACTGCTTTTCGCACTCATGAAGGTCATTATGAATTCTTGGTAATGCCATTTGGTCTCACAAATGCTCCTTCCACATTCCAAAGCCTGATGAACAACATCTTTCGCCCCTTCTTGCGGAAGTTCATCCTTGTGTTCTTCGATGACATCTTGATTTACAGTCACACATGGGAAGAGCATCTCAATCATGTAGATCAAACTCTCCAACTACTGGCCGACCATAAATTGTTTGCAAAAAGGTCCAAGTGCTCCTTTGGTTTGACTAAAGTAGAATATCTGGGACACATTGTCTCAAATGATGGTGTCAAGGTTGACCCTAAGAAGATCCAAGCAGTCCAAGAATGGCCAAAACCTCGCACACTCAAGGGACTTCGAGAATTTTTAGGGCTTACAGGATATTACCATAAATTTGTCTGCAATTATGGAAAGATAGCCGCCCCCCTCACCTCCATGTTGAAGAAGGATTCTTTTATGTGGACAAGGCCGACTGAGCAAGCATTCCTGGACCTCAAACATGCCATGACCACCACTCCGATTTTAGCCATGCCAGACTTCTCAAAAAAAATTGTCATTGAAAGTGACGCTTCTGGTCGTGGTATTGGGGCAGTATTGATGCAAGAAGGATGCCCTTTGGCTTTTACCAGCAAAGCCCTATCTGATCGCAATCTGGGAAAATCCACATATGCTAAGGAAATGTTGGCAATATTGCATGCAGTCCTACATTGGCGGCCTTACCTCATTGGGCGCCATTTCTCCATCAAAACTGACCACCAGAGCCTTAAATACTTTCTATAACAACGAGTTGCCACTCCCGAGCAACAAAAGTGGGTATCAAAACTCATGGGCTATGATTATGACATCACGTACAAAAAAGGGAAGGAAAATCTTGTGGCAGATGCTCTCTCTCTCCAATTTGAGGCCCTTATTATGCTGTGTGCCATCTACGCACCATTGCCCCAATGGATTGAGCCCTTACGTCGGAAATACTTCGGGATGCAGATTTGAAAGACCTGGTTGCTTCACTTAGGGATGATCCGAAGTCTACACCAGGATATAGTTGGGATGGCCAAGATCTGCGTTACCATCAACGTCTGGTTCTTCCTCCTAAGTCCCCACTTCGAGAACTCCTCATGAAGGAATCACATGCTACTCCATCTGCTGGCCATTCAGGGTTCCTAAAAACGTATGAACGACTCAAGCGCACCTTCTTTTGGAAAGGCATGAAACAGGACATTCGCTCTTTTGTAGCGGATTGCGACACTTGTCAACGGATGAAAGGAGAAACAGTGCGCTCCCCAGGCACTCTTCAACCATTGCCGATACCAGATCAGGTGTGGACTGACATCTCCATGGACTTCATAGAAGGGCTACCTAAATCTGGAGGCAAGTCTGTTATTTTTGTGGTAGTGGACCGCCTTTCAAAGTATGCTCACTTTTGTGCCCTAACCCATCCTTACATAGCATCCACTATTGCCCAAACTTTTCTTGACTCCATATTTCGCCTTCATGGCATGCCCGCCTCCATTGTATCTGATCGTGATCCCACCTTTACTAGCAATTTTTGGCAAGAGTTGTTTAAGTTGCAGGGGACTCAGCTCAAAATGAGTTCAGCCTACCATCCGTAAACGGATGGTCAAACAAAGGTTGTTAATAAATGCTTGGAAACCTACCTTCGCTACTTTGCCTCCGATCATCCTACTCATTGGGCAAAATGGCTTTCTTTGGCTGAATGGTGGTACAACACTTCCTATCATACCGCCACCAAACTCACACCATTTGAGGCAGTTTACGGGCGCCCTCCACTCACGCCTTCCTCCTACATTCCGGGTAGCTCCAAGGTCCAGGCCGTCGACAATGCTCTGAGTCAACACACCAAGGTCCTCCGCCAAATCAAGCAAAATTTGAACATGGCCCAGAATCGGATGCGCCAACAAGCTGATCAACATCGTTCTGAGCGTAGTTTTGATGTGGGTGATATGGTCTTCCTTCGCTTGCAGCCATACAAACAATCATCCCTACAACTCCGCGAGTGTCAGAAGCTTGCTCCAAAATTCTATGGTCCTTATCAGGTTCTGCAATGGATTGGTCCAACGACTTACAAATTGGCTCTTCCCCCCACTTCCAAGATCCACCCTGTTTTTCATGTTTCCCTTCTCAAGAAATTTGTGGGCACAAAGGTACAGGTTCAATCAACACTCCCTGAATTGGATGAAGAAGGCTCCATCTTACTTGCACCGGAATAGATGCTGGATCGTCGAACTCGCACTCTACGCACCCGTACCATCACAGAGGTCCTGGGTCAGTGGCGTGGACTTCAATCTGAGGATGCTACATGGGAGTCTCTCCATCAACTCCAGCAACAGTTTCCTCATTTTCAGCTTTGAGGACAAAGCTCCTTTAAGTAGAAGGGCATGTTAGGATCTCATCCTAACCATTAATGTAATAACTCCCCTTTTGTAATAATTCCTAGTGAACGTGGGTAGTACCCATTATTAATATTTTGTAATGTTCTAAGTTTTAGCTTAGGTAGTGCCTATGACAAATGGCACCCTTTTTATGTAACACATGGTAGATAGGTGGCATTGTGCATGTAATTCGTGTGGCATTGTGCATGTAATTCGAGTGGCATTGTGCATGTAATTCGAGTGGCATTGTGCATGTAATTCAAAGTGGCACTATGCATGTAATTCGGGTGGCATTATGCATGTAATCCAGGTGGCATTTTGCATGTAAGCCAACCTTGGAAGGAAACTCCTTAAATACCCGAAAAGGCACCAATGTAACCATATTTTACAAAATTAATGAAGTATTGAAGGAGGTTGCCCCCTCGAAGAGGCCTGCGATTCAGTTCTATTGTGAGATTGTTCTTTATGCAAATTTCTGTTATATTAATGTGATGTTTATGTGAGTTATTTCCAAGCAATTGTGTGAGAGTGTGTTATTTGAGTTTATTTTATAGCAGGATCTTAACAAAGGAACAGGTTTGATTCTAATTTTCAATATATTGTATTGAATTATTTGTATAAAACATGTTTGGTACTGGGTATACGAATATGGGACAAATAGGGTAATAATTTTTGTCATTTGCATATGTTTAATATTCATGAATTAAGGGCTTATTGAACAATAGCCTAGTTTGGAGAGAAAGTTAATTAATAGTCGATAGACTAATTTCTTGAGATATGTGTACCACAATTTTGATATGGTTTTAAACCTAGCAATAGGGTGTGAAATTCTAACTCACCTTGTACCATAGAAAATCAAGTAATTGGTTAAATAAAACTAGTTATAGAAAATAGTTTAGAAATTAGAGTCTAACCTAGATAGTAGTCCTTCTAAGATATTAATAAGAAAAATAGGCTAAGCAAAACGTAGTTGAAAATCTTAGAATTACTCAGTTATGTTGACTTAGAAAATAGCATATGGGTAAGTCAACACTATGTTGATAGACAAATTTTAACAATAAAATATAATTGTACCAAATTGTAAACTATGTTTGTTGGGATTAAAATTCATGATTGTCAAATGTACACTCAGTCACCATGAGTGTTGATCTTTGTAAACTACGTTTGTTGGGATGGGCTTCATTTAGAAGCTCTTGTGTTTATTTTGAGAATTATTTGGTGAAATAGAATCATTAAGATAAGGTTTATGTGTTCCTCATGAGATTAGAAAATTTAGATCATTTGAATCTGTTATAGGAGTAAGCTTCTAAGACTTGGATCCTAGATCATCGAGGAGGATGAACTAAATTTATTTATAAGCTCAAATCATTGGATTAAAGCAAATGAATTATAGTTACCCATAGTTTTATTGGAAAATATAGATATGATATTTTGTTAAAACCACATAGACTTGGAATGATGTAACTTAAAAACCGATTTAAAGATATAAGTAATCCTTACAAATAAGGACTTGGTTGCATTATAAATCTTAGCATGGAAATTGAGTGATAATGTAATAAATTATGTGAATTCTTTTATGAGATACTATCTAGAGTCTTAGTGACGAATGCTAGCTATAATTATAGCTAAATACTTGGTGTAACTCATCAGGAAGGATAAACAAACTACTTGATGTGTGGGTATGCACACAAGTCCTAAAGTTAAAATTATAAATATGACCTTACTCTTGTAAGAATACTGATCTTATTCATTAGGAAAGATGATTAAGATGCTGATATACCCAATGTTCATGAGGTAAATATTTTGTATAGAGAAATTCTTGGAGCAACTATAGTCTTACAGAATTGGTTTGGATAAATGGCTCATTCATAACTAGTAATGAGGGGTAATATGAGATGCCACCTCCAAGTTGTTACTAGGTATTACTATGATAAATCCCATGTTCATTTGACTTATCTAGTGCATCCATCTATGGAATCAATGATCACGAGTCATAATGGGCATGAGTAATCAATTCCAAGGTCAGGGTATTGACATGGCTCTAGTTGACTCCTAGTAGGGGACATTCAGCTAGACACAATTCATATGTACACTAATCCCTTGCATATTAAAGTTTAAATAAATTGACCGTTTAGATCATGGATTCATAACGCCGTTTAGGTTTTGGTTTCACAAATGCTAAGGGATGGGGAAAGAAAGCATCCCCATCTAGGTGTTATGGGCACTAGAGGATAACCCCATCCATGGATCAACCTACATGCTAGAACTATAGGATGATAAATAAGACAAGTCGATTCTATATAATGGTACCTCTACAGTATTTGGCCAATCTCATCCACTTGAGTGGTTGTGTACAACATTCTTGAACCCAAAATTGGTTTGATATGCCTATACTGATTCAAAATTTATACTATTGATAAGTTGGATAAATATAATTGCTAATTTGTGAACCTTATAACATAATCATATTTTATTGTGGATATGCAAGCACAATCATAATTACTATGATCATGAGAGAACTCTTAGAGTTTTCCAGTGAACTTAAATGAAAAAAATTACCCTGAGAAAATGCTTGATTTTTTTGTGTGGTATGACTAGGTGACTAGGCTTGGGTTGTTACATTAATGCATGCCAAAAGGTTGGTTAGGTTTTTTCCTTCTATTTCCCTATATATATATGTGTGTTTTGGTTATGATTTCATTTTTTATGGAGGTTGTCAACCACTAAAAAGAAGAGGAGGCAACTAGAATATTTTTTGAAGCAAAGAAGGAAAAAAAGAGGAAGCATGGAGAAGTTTGCTCAAGAAGTACAAGCCATAATCTTGTAAAGGAAAAGCAATCATTTTGTGTGAAGAAGAAAAACCTCTAATCAAATATTTCACATAGTGAGAATAATAACTTCCACTAATAGAGAAAAGGTGCTAAGTGTTTTAAGATAAAATCTTTCAATTATTAGAAGTTTTGCTTATCAAAAGAGTTACTTCCAAAAAAACCTATAATATGCTAAGGGAGGCTACCTTTGAGAAAAATTCCCAATTGTTAATATACCACTTATTTGTGCATTAATATAATAGAGAATATTTTATCTCATCACATATTTGATTTGTGTGGTCCTTTGTCTTCATACAAAAGTCACAATACTAATAATGGTTCGATAAAGTGAAATAAAAAGTTTGATTGAACATTTTGCATCTTTTAGAATATTCCTAGCCTTATGAGCTATTGATTTGGATCTCTATTCTAATAGGCTCAATTATCTCATGGTATTTGCCTTTCTGCTATGTAATGCACTTTTTGTAGGAATTCAATGCTTTAAAAGGTAAGTGTAGACACCAAAACAGCACCAATCTGATTATGTGGCTGCAAACACTGATCGTTTTGACACACACAGCCCCCAGGGCAGCCCTCAGAGGTTAAACATTGGTCCTAACCACTTTTGTAGCAATTTTGGAAGGTCATAAGGCAATTTGGCACATCCAGGCACTTTGCTTAGAATCCGTCCCGCCCAGGGACGAATTCAAATTAGGATCCGTCTCACCCAGGGATGAATTCTGAATTCGTCCTGGGTCGGGACGAATTCCAGGTTCAATGGGAAAAAAGAAGAATGGCACCACGTGGCAGCTGAAGACAGTCAATTATTGCCTCCTGCCTTGCATGCGCGTGTAGGTGGGCAGATTGGGCGTTAGAGGACTGTCACAAGGGCAGTCATGGAAGCCCAAGTCATGGAGGAATTTCCTCCATCATGGGAAGGCATGGCCGCCACATGGCACCCGTGCATGCCCCTCCAAAGAGACCCCCTGGGTCTATAAAATGGTGGACTTTCCCACCCAAAAAAAAAAAAGTTGGAGGCATTTTCAAGCAATGAAGTGCTGCCAAATTGAACACCACATTACACCTTTTTGATTCACCTCTTCCACATCCTTGATATATTTCGCAAGAGAGGTTATTGGGTGGTTTTTGGAAGTGTGGATCCGGACTCAAAACTGACATTTGACCACATTGATCTACCAATTTGCCGACAAACCATCACAAGAGATTTTGGGCCCATCCCAAGTGGATTGGTGCCGAAATCAAGTTCTAATGGTGGGCGGCCCGCTTGGGTGCCCCACACTTTTTAAAGTTTTATTTGTTCTTCTATCATTTGTTTAGATTCCATTCCATTCTATTCTGTTTAGATAGTTTATAATTTCAATTTCATAAGATTTTGATCAAATATCATCACGTTTGTTGCTTTTGTGGTCTTCTCTAACTTGTAGGTAGCGACGTCAAATTCCCGTTGATGGAGGTCAAATTGGAGAAATCCGACCATCTAGATCATCCCAAAATGCCCCCAATTAGCTAACCCCCATGTTTGTAGGTATTTTGGAGATCTTGAGACGTGACAATTGAGTAGCATCACTGCGGCGCTTTGTCGTAGGAGAATTCGTCCTACCTAGGGATGAATTACAGTAGAATTCGTCCTTACCAGGGAGGAATTACAGTCAAACTCAAATCGGTAGATTTTCACCAACTTTTTTGATGGCAATGGCTCTCTAGTAATGTTTTCTAGTCTCTATCAAAATTGCAGGTTACTTAGAGTCATTTTATTCACTGGTTTAATCAATCTTTTGCATGCATTTCTCATTGATTTCTAAGGTCAAACGCTTCATCTTTTGTCACAGGTGCTATTAACAATTTTGTTGTTTCTTTGAATGCAGGAGAAGCAGCAAGGATCAAGGATTCATCAACACCAGCGACGACAACACTCTGGCCCGCCCATTTCAAATGTGGGCATGCAGAAGGAGGAGTACTAAATCTTGATTGTAACCAAATTCATTTAACGCTCCTAGCCCCTGAAAAGGGAGGAGACGTCTTTGTAATCGAGGATTAAGCTCATTTCAATTTGTCTCTTTCATTTCATGCATTTCGCATTTTAGGACTTAAGAGTTTATTTTATTTTGGATGCATCGCAATAGTTTTCCTTTCAAATCTTCCGAAATCTCATGCTTTCAGTGGCGATCACGGTGGGACCTTGTCCCCTATTTTTTTAAGATCGATAAAATGATCAAAAATTTGTGATTTGTGCTTACAGGTACCATTGTTTGAGCTTTGACTGTTATTTGTCTCTGCCTGTGGCGAATACCTTACTGTAATTCGTCTGACCCTGAGACGAATTCTAATTCGTCTCAGACAGAGACGAATTATGTTCTGTAATTCATCTCATAGAGGGATGAATTTCTATTTGTACATTTTCAAGGCCAAGGATAAAAAATAGTAGGTCTAGACAAATAAAGGTAAGGGTTCTAAACTGTTCCTCTCACTTTCAGCTTTTTTATTTTTGTGTTCTATCAATTTTGCCTTCTTAAGGAAAGTAGTTGCCTCTGCTTGTTTTCATTTTTAATAAAAATAACCACACACACATCACATGGCATTTTTAAACCAAGGAGCTGGTCATAAGACCCCAACCCTTGATCAAGACCAACGGTGGGTTCATCACCACCTTGTCTTGATTTTTGCGTCCATTTACCCTGATTGTCACTGTTGTTAGGCGTAAATCCTGACAAAAGTTGATCGAGTGTCGCTGGGGTGATTCCCAATGTGTGAGGATAAGTCTTCTATGGTAGGTGTCATTAATAGGACAATCCCCCTTTCGTACCGCCTACGTACCACATACCATCTGCTCTCACGTACCTATAGTTTCCCTCTCGTAAGGGCGGGTATATAGAGAGGTTGGTATATCATCCTGGCAATGGTATATTGAAGGGGCGACCAATTATGGGAGTCATATGAGCCTTCATTATGCATTTAAATGTTCTTCAAAACTTTCAAAAACAAAACAAAATAAAAAACACACTAAACCAGTCTAGGACACACCATTAATATTTAAAAGAGATAATCACTGTTTGTGTATGCGTGTGTTCATTTATGCTTAGTGTAACAAAAAAAATCATAAACAAAAGATAAAAATCTACGTGTTTTGTCACTCGCTCCAAAAGCTCCAAGGATTCCCGCAATCGCTTGGTCACTCCAAAATGCCCCAAAGGTGTCCATGAACCATTTGGTCAACCCAAAAGTGCCCCAAAGGTGCCCATAAGTGATGCAGGAGCATCCAACAAAATATGGGAAATCTTTTCTTTTCTTTCCCTAAATTTTAGTGCATTTTTCCGAGGCCATAACTTCTCAACCGTAGCTCCGATTGACGTGAAATTTGATAGGGAGCTAGTTGGGAGATTTTTTATGCCCGATTCCATCATCTAGGGACCTGAAATTAGGTTTTAAAATTGCTCACCTAATTTTTTATGCTTTTTGAGCTGTTCAAAGGTTAATATCTCCTAATGTATTTAGAGTTAGGACTTGAAACTTTATTTATGGCTTATCTATTGTAAGAGGGATGCGCACCCCAATTTTGGTCCCCATTTGACTCATTTTAAATTTTAGGGTTTTTAGAGAGACATCATCATGGTGCTCACCCGTAGCCAAGCCCAATCATGGGTGGATGCTATGGGGAATATCAAAGAAGGCACAAGTCACCTCTGGTATAGCCCCAAGGATTTGGTCATACCACCTTGGTGGCCTGACACACAAGGCAAACCCCTTCGTGCCCTGACAGAATGGGACTATAAGAGCACCCCTTCTAGGGGCACTCCCTGCCAGCACAACACCCAGCACACACCCATTCAGGAGAGGTATACCTATGGGAGAACTCCCTTGGACACCCGCTATAAGTGGCCATTGTGCGATGAAGTGCTAGAATGGAAGGGGGTCCATAAGGGGGGGTCACATGACTATTCCATCCCTCCTACACCTCACATCATTGTTAGAAATAATCGGTCATATCCAGAGCACAAGGCTCCTCAGGCGGGGTGAGCCAACTCTGCCTGTTCCTTTTTCACTTACAAAAGAGAGCACGAGGAAAAACCTTACCTTCCTTAAGAGCAATATATGTCACGGGAGCAATATGCCTCGGCAAATACTAGCTATCATGATCACCTAATGAGGCCAAAGCCTCGGGGGAATGCCACTACCCCCAACAAAGGGAGGCGGCCTATAGAGATCTCGGATCACAACGATCGAGATAGATATCTAGGAGAGGCATCTAGGCCTTCTAGAAATGAGATGATAGGACCAACTATCTTAGAATCTACCAAGCATATCGCACGCTGGATGCAACTCACGCTACTTGAGTTAGAATTACTATAGTTAGAGGAACTGTACCATATTAACAAAGAGAACCTTCAGCGCTAGAAGGATGAGTTGTGCCAACACATTATGCAGGAGAGGACTCCAACCCCGCACACGCATAAGACAAAACATTATGAGAGGACTCAAACCCCTCACACGCATAAGACAAAACATTATGAGGGCACAACCCCTGGGTGCGAGACAAGTCTTCGTGACCTTATCGAGCACCACCCCCGATGCCTCCTAGACATGAGCGGGAGGCTACTCCTATAACCAATGACGGGCGCCTTCCTCAAGAACCCACTCAGGTTTATGGGCCACCCTTAGAAATTCATCAAGAAGCCTTTGAGAAATCAGAGTGAGAAGAAGAGCAGGATGAAAATCCCTACAAGGCATGGGGGGTGCTATCTGGCCACCCCTCCATAGGCCCCAAGTTCCTCAATAAGAACCAACCAAAGAGGAGGAGCTCAAATCTCTCGATACGTGCAAAGCGCTAGAGCACTTAGAGTCGATAGAGACCAAGATTTTGGAGCACCCAAGGCCCAACTTACATGAGGCTCATTTCGAAGAGGATCAACCTCTAACCATAGGGCTACCTGATGATGCAGTCTTCCATGTCTCAGAATCACCAGATTCTGATGAGCTGGACTCACTAGCCTAAGGTGAGGATAAAACAAAGATGGCCCACAACAATCACATGCGACAACATCAACACCCCATGGATATTGATGACGCACTTCAATAGCTAAACATAAGGCCAGGGCATGAGTGGCACGTTAACCCAACGTAGTGGAACCAACTGTTGAATCCACCACTTTGGGCACACAAAGATCAACTTCCGCCTAGAGACACCATAGCAATATCAGTAACGACGGTAGACCTTGTCCTCCTATCCGTGCATAGGGCCGATCCATTCATGCCAATACCTCCAGAGCCAAATCTGGAGCACAAAAATCATCAAGCTGGGGGTACATCTATCCCCTGAAGAGCAAGCCAAAAGCTCCAAGGATTACCGCAATCTCTTGGTCAAACCCAAAAGCTCCAAGGATTATTGCAATCACTTGGTCATCCCAAAAAGCTCCAAGGATCATCGCAATAACTTGGTCATCCCAAAAATCTCCAAGGATTATCGCAATTGCTTGGTTAAAACCCAAAAAGCTCCAAGGATTATCGTAATCGCTTGGTCAAAACCCAAAAGCTCCAAGGATTATCGCAATCACTTGGTCACCCCAAAAGCTCCAAGGATTATCGCAATCACTTGGTCACCCCAAAAGCGCCAAGGATTATCAAAATCACTTGGTCAAAACCCAAAAATCTCCAAGGATTATCACAATCGCTTGGTCACCCCAAAAGCTCCAAGGATTATCGCAATCACTTGGTCACCCCAAAAGCTCCAAGGATTATCGCAATCGCTTGGTCACCCCAAAAGCTCCAAGGATTATCACAATCACTTGGTCAAAACCCAAAAAGCTCCAAGGATTATCACAATCGCTTGGTCACCCCAAAAGCTCCAAGGATTATCATAATCGCTTGGTCACCCCAAAAGCTCCAAGGATTATCACAATCGCTTGGTCACCCCAAAAGCTCCAAGGATTATCACAATCGCTTGGTCACCCCAAAAGCTCCAAGGATTATCATAATCGCTTGGTCACCCCAAAAGCTCCAAGGATTATCACAATCGCTTGGTCACCCCAAAAGCTCCAAGGATTATCGCAATCGCTTGGTCACCCCAAAAGCTCCAAGGATTATCGCAATAACTTGGTCACCCCAAAAAGGCCCCAAAGGATTCTCGAAATCCCTTGGTCACCATCAAGAAAATTCAAAAACAACAAAAACCATCAAAATATCAAAAATAAATCTACATCTCATTCTCATGCATACTTCATCAATCAAAGCACTACATAATAGCTGCATTAAGCATCACATCCATACATTGCATATTTGTGGTCATACAGGTCAAAGGCACCATAGGCTGTAATTGCTCTGCTGGTCCATCTGCTTCCACATTTTTCCATTTTATAAGCAGTCCAAAAAACAACAAAAATAAACCATTTACTATTTTTTACCACACTAGAGTCGATGGTCTTATAATGTATCAGGGCAGCCCTCAGAGGTTAAACAGTGGTCCTAACCACTTTTGTAGCAATTTTGTAAGGTCAAAAGGCAATTTGGCACATCCAGGCACTTTGCTTAGAATTCGTCCCGCCCAGGGATGAATTCAAATTGGGATCCGTCTCACCCAGGGATGAATTCTGAATTCGTCCTGGGTCGGGACGAATTCCAGGTTCAACGGGCAAAAAGAAGAATGGCGCCAAGTGGCAGCCGAAGACAGTCAATTATTGCCTCCTGCCTTGCATGCGCGTGTAGGTGGGCAGAGTAGGCGTTAGAGGACTGTCACAAGGGCAGTCATGGAAGCCCAAGTCATGGAGGACTTTCCTCCCTCATGGGAAGGCATGGCCGCCACATGGCGCCCCTGCATGCCCCTCCAAAGAGACCCCCTGGGTCTATAAAATGGTGGACTTTCCCACCCAAAAAGAGACAAGTTGGAGGCATTTTCAAGCAACGAAGTGCTGCCAAATTGAACACCACATTGCACCTTTTTTGATTCACCTCTTCCACATCCTTGATCTCTTTCGCAAGAGAGGTTATTGGGTGGCTTTTGGAAGTGTGGATCCGGACCCAAAACCGACATTTGACCACATTGATCTACCAATTTTCCGACAACCCATTACAAGAGATTTTGGGCCCATCCCAAGTGGATTGGTGCCGAAATCAAGTTCTAACGGTGGGCGGCCCGCTTGGGTGCCCCGCACTTTTTATTCTAATTTGTTCTTTTATCACTTGTTTATATTCCATTCCATTTTATGCTGTTTAGATAGTTTATAATTTCGATTTCATAAGATTTTGATCAGATTTCATCATGTTTTGTCGCTTTTGTTGTCCCCACTAACTTGCAGGTAGCGACGTCAAATTCCCATTGATGGAGGTCAAATTGGAGAAATCCGACCATCTGGGTCATCCCAAAATGCCCCCAATTAGCTAACCCCTATGTTTGCAGGTATTTTGGAGATCCCGAGACGTGACATTTGAGCAGCATCACTGCGGCGCTTTGTCGTAGGAGAATTCGTCCTACCCGGGGACGAATTACAGTAGAATTCGTCCTGACCAGGGATGAATTACAGTCGAACTCAAATCGGCAGAGTTTCATCGACTGTTTTGATGGCAATGGCCCTCTGGTAATGTTTTCTGGTCTCTGTCAAAATTGCAGGTTACTTAGAGTCATTTTATTCACTGGTTTAGTTAATCTTATGCATGCATTTCTCATTGGTTTTTAAGGTCAAACGCTTCATATTTTGTCACAGGTGCTACTAACAATTTTGTTGTTTCTTTGAATGCAGGAGGAGCAGCAAGGATCAAGGATTCATCAACACAAGTGGCGGCAACACTTTGGCCCGCCCATTTCAAATGTGGGCATGCGGAAGGAGGAATACTAAGTCATGATTGTAACCAAAATTCATTTAACGCTCCTAGCCCCCGAAAAGGGAGGAGGCATCTTTGTAACCGAGATTAAGAGAGTTAAATAAAAAGGGTTGTGCTTTCTACACTTTCTTTTATCTCATTTCAATTCGTCTCTTTCATTTCATGCATTTCACATTTTAGGACTTAAGCGTTTGTTTGATTTTGAATGCATCGCAATAGTTTTCCTTTCAAATCTTCCGAAATCTCGTGCTTTCAGTGGCGATCACGGTGGGACTCTGTCCCCTAGTTTTTTAAGATCGAGAAACTGATCAAAAATTTGTGATTTGTGCTTACAGGTACCATTGTTCGAGCTTTGACTGTTATTCGTCTCTGCCTGTGGCGAATACCTTACTGTAATTCGTCTGACCCTGAGACGAATTCTAATTCATCTCAGACAAGGACGAATTCTGTTCTGTAATTCGTCTCACAGAGGGACGAATTTTTGTCTATACATTTTTAGGGCCGAGGATCAAAAATAGTAGGTCTAGGCAGAGAAAGGTAAGGGTCCTAAACTGTTCCTGTCATTTTTTGCTTTTCTATTTTTGTTTTTTGTCAATTTTGCCTTCTTAAGGAAAGTAGTTGCTTTTGCTTGTTTTAATTTTTAATAAAAAGAACCACACACACATCACGTGGCATTTTTAAACCAAGGAGCTGGTCGTAAGACCCCAGCCCTTGATCAAGACCAACGGTGGGTTCATCACCACCTTGGCTTGATTTTTGCATCCATTTACCCCGATTGTCACTCGTTGTTAGGCGTAAATCCTGACGAAAGCTGATCGAGTGTCGCTGGGGTGATTCCCAACGTGCGAGGATAAGTCTTCTATGGTAGGTGTCATTAACAGGACAATCCCCCTTCCGTACCACCTACGTACCACGTACCATCTGCTCTCACGTACCTATAGTTTCCCTCTCGTAAGGGCGGGTATATAGAGAGGTTGGTATATCGGCCGGGCAATGGTATATTGAAGGGGTGACCATTTATGGGAGTCATATGAGCCTTCATTATGCATTTAAACGTTCTTCAAAACTTTCAAAAACAAAACAAAATCATCAAAACACACTAAAACCAGTCTAGGACACACCATTAATATTTAAAAGAGATAATCACCGTTTGTGTATGCGTGTGTTCATTTCTGCTTAGTGTAACAAAAAAAAATCAGAAAAATCATAAACAAAAGATAAAAATCTACGCATTTTGTCACTCGCTCCAAAAGCTCCAAGGATTCCCGCAATCGCTTGGTCACTCCAAAATGCCCCAAAGGTGTCCATGAACCCTTTGGTCAACCCAAAAGCGCCCCAAAGGTGCCCATAAGTGATGCAGGAGCATCCAACAAAATATGGGAAATCTTATTTTTTTCCCTAAATTTTAGTGCATTTTGTCGGGGCCATAACTTCTCAACCGTAGCTCCGATTGACGTGAAATTTGACAGGGAGCTAGTTGGGAGATTTTTATGGGCCAAATTCCATCATCTAGTGCCCCGAAATTAGGTTTTAAAATTGCTCACCTAATTTTTTATGCTTTTTGAGTTGTTCGAAGGTTAATCTCTCCTAATGTATTTAGAGTTAGGACTTGAAACTTTATTTATGGCTTATCTATTGTAAGAGGGATGCGCACCCCAATTTTGGGCCCCATCTGACTCATTTTCAATTTTAGGGTTTTTAGAGAGACATCGTCATGGTGCTCACCCATAGCCAAGCCCAATCACGGGTGGATGCTATGGGGAATATCCAAGGAGGCACAAGTCACCTCCGGTATAGCCCCAAGGATTTGGTCATACCACCTTGGCGGCCTGACACACAAGGCAGTCCCCTCCGTGCCCTGACGAAATGGGACTATAAGGGCACCCCTTCTAGGGGCACTCCCTGCCAACACAACACCCAACACACACCCGTTCAGGAGAGGTATACCCATGGGAGAACTCCCTTGGACACCCGCTATAAGTGGCCATTGTGCGATGAAGTGCTAGAATGGCAGGGGGTCCATAAGGGGGGGCCACATGACTATGCCATCCCTCCTACACCTCGCATCATTGTTAGCAACAACCGGTCAAATCCAGAGCACAAGGCTCTTCAGGCGGGGCGAGCCAACTCCGCCTGTTCCTTTTTCACTTATGAAAGAGAGCACGAGGAAGACCCCTACCTTCCTCAAGAGCAATATACATTGCGGGAGCAATACGCCTCCGCAAATGCTATCTATCAGGACCACTCACCGAGGCCAAAGCCTCGGGGGAATGCCGCTACCCCCAACAGAGGGAGGCGGCCTATAGAGATCTCGGATCACCATGACCGAGATAGATATGTAGGAGAGGCATCTAGCCCTTCTAGACATGAGACGATAGGACCAACTATCTTAGAATTTGCCAAGCATATCGCACGCTGGATGCAACTCAGGCAACTTGAGCTAGAGCGACTACAGTTAGAGGAACTGTACCATATTAACAAAGAGCACCTTCAGCGCTAGAAGGATGAGTTGTTCCAACACACTATGCAGGAGAGGACTCCAACCCCTCACACGCATAAGACAAAACATTATGAGAGGACTCCAACCCCTCACATGCATAAGACAAAACATTATGAGAGGCACAACCCCTGGGTGCGAGACAAGTCTTCATGACCTTATCGAGCACCACCCCCGATGCCTCCTAGACATGAGCGGGAGGCTACTCCTATAACCAATGATGGGCGCCTTCCTCAGGAACCCACTCAGGTTTATGGGCCACCCTTAGAAATTCATCAAGAAGCCTCTGAGGAATCAGAGCGAGAAGAAGAGCGGGATGAAATGCCCTACCAAGGCATGGGGGTGCTATCTGGCCACCCCTCCATAGGCCCCAAGTTCCTCAACAAGAACCAACCAAAGAGGAGGAGCTCAAATCCCTCGATACATGCAAAGCGCTAGAGCACTTAGAGTCGATAGAGACCAAGATTTTGGAGCTCCCAAGGCCCAACTTACATGAGGCTCCTTTCGAAGAGGATCAACCTCTAACCGTAGGGCTACCTGATGATGCAGTCTTCCATGTCTCAGAATCGCTAGATTTTGATGAGCTGGACTCACTGGCCGAAGGTGAGGATAAAACAGAGATGGCCCACAACAATCACATGCGACAGCATCAACACCCCATGGATATTGATGACGCACTTCAACAGCTAAACATAAGGCCAGGGCATGAGTGGCACGTTAACCCAACGCAGTGGAACCAACTATTGAATCCACCACTTTGGGCACACAAAGATCAACTTCCGCCCAGAGACCCCATAGCAATATCAGTACCGAGGGTAGACCCTATCCTCCTATCCATGCATAGGGCCGATCCATTCATGCCAATACCTCCAGAGCCAGATCCGGAGCACAAATATCATCAAGCTGGGGGTACATCTATCCCCTGAAGAGCAAGCCAAAAGCTCCAAGGATTATCGCAATCGCTTGGTCAAACCCAAAAGCTCCAAGGATTATCGCAATCACTTGGTCATCCCAAAAGCTCTCAAGGATTCAACCACTGGTCACCCAAAAGCTCCAAGGATTATCGCAATCGCTTGGTCAAAACCCAAAAGCTCCAAGGATTATCGCAATCGCTTGGTCAAACCCAAAAGCTCCAAGGATTATCGCAATCACTTGGTCAAACCCCAAAAGCTCCAAGGATTATCGCAATCACTTGGTCACCCCAAAAGCTTCAAGGATTATCGCAATCACTTGGTCAAAACCCCAAAAGCTCCAAGGATTATCGCAATCACTTGGTCAACCCCAAAAGCTCCAAGGATTATCGCAATCACTTGGTCACCCCAAAAGCTCCAAGGATTATCGCAATCACTTGGTCACCCCAAAAGCTCCAAGGATTATCCAACTCCCCACAGGATTATCGCACACCCGGTCACCCAAAAAGCTCTCAAGGATTATCACAATCACTTGGTCACCCCAAAAGCTCTGAGGATTATCACAATCACTTGGTTACCCCAAAAGCTCCAAGGATTTCATCCAATCGCTTGGTCACCCCAAAAGCTCCAAGGATTATCGCAATCACTTGGTCACCCCAAAAGCTCCAAGGATTATCGCAATCACTTGGTCACCCCAAAAGCTCCAAGGATTATCGCAATCGCTTGGTCACCCCAAAAAGGCCCCAAAGGATTCTCGAAATCCCTTGGTCACCATCAAGAAAATTCAAAAACAACAAAAACCATCAAAATCTCAAAAAGAAATCTGCATCTCATTCTCATGCATACTTCATCAATCAAAGCACTACATAATAGTTGCATTAACCATTACATCCATATATCGCACATTTGTTGATCATAGAAGTCAAAGGCACCATAGACTGTCATTACTTAGCAAGCACACCATTTTTTCACATTTTCCATACAATAACAATCGCAAAACCAACAACATACACCATAGAGTCACCATATCATAAGTCAGGTTGTCATTTAATGTATCTAGAGTTTTCGTCATTTAGATGTCATTAAATTTCTAGCCAAAACTGTACACAGTCAGAAATATTTTATGAAGGTAGAGTTCTACTTGAATCACACCTTGTTACGTAGCATCCCAACACAAATTAAAACACATAAAAATTCCTAAGTTGTGTGAACGAAAGATGAAACCTGCAAAGCAATCCAGGTCACCATAAGCGAAACGGTTATCTTGCTCATCCCCCTGTGCGAATGACCCAAAGAATGCTGAGAGTTGGCAAAAGGACAAGCATCCTCCCTACCCAATTCCCCAAGAATCCCAAAGTTCTCAATAGTTGCAAAACATCAAAAATTTGCAAAAGTCAAAACTCCAAAATTTGACATCCCACAGTGCACACATCAAAAGGCACAAACAATAGTGATTCTCGTCACTCCATATCCAAATCCCTTGCTCAAAAGAAAAACAAATAAAACAAAAATAAATAGTGATTTTATCACTACAAAGGAGCAAGTATCCCAATACAATTGAAGAAAAGAAGGGAGTCGAACTTGAATCCCTGGAACTCTCAGCATTTCGATAGGTCATGAGGCAAGCCTCACATCCGGTTTGGTTGATAGCCTATCGGTCACTGGCGGTAAACCTCCCGCATGACGATATATCTGTCACATTAACTTGTGTACAGATCAATGTTTGCATGTGGATGAGCTAGCTTATGGTATCCTAGATAGCACCGCAGATTAATCTGACTAAATACAATAAAGGAGTTAGTGGAGCTAATTAGGTGATCCTCAATACAAGTTTGGTTGAAAGCCTATCTGGCACTAGCGGTATCCTGACAAATACCACATAAATGAACTCAATTGCACACACAGGGATGTGAAATAACTTGGTCAAAGACAAGTCCGATTCATACCTTGTTCAAAAGTCTTGTAAGATAAAGTACAATCATGGCTAGTGAGTTAAAACCATCTGAGTCTCAGAAAACCTTAGCTACATTTCTAAACCAACTGCGCTACTTTTCATCCTTACAAATACCATCAAAAAATACAAAAAACCACATGTATACATACAAAGTCATTTACCACAGCAATCGCCTAAAAACAAAATCACAAAGTCCTGTATAGTATATGGTGCCAATGCAAAGTTATCAACAAATCATTTCATCCATTCCATTACCTATCATATAAATCAACAACATTCGCATTTATCATACCATATGCATACATCAATATAAAGTAGCATGCATCCATCAACATCAATCATTGTGCATAACATGAAATTATGACATATACACAAAGCAAGAAAATCAAAACAACAAAAACAGCAAATATCCACAAACAATAGCAATAAAAGTGTCGAACAAAGGCACCTTTGCGCCTGACATTCAATGGCATAGAAAATTGATGTCGGGGTTTACATTGTCACTACCCTACTCCCGAAGAAGGCTACCATAGCCGGACCGCTCCACGGGAGGACGGATTTTTGACAATTTAATCCCCAAATGGTGTCACAAAAAAAATCAAAACAACAAAAATAACAAAAAATGCAACAAAAACAAAGCAATAAGCATTTTCGGACACAAGTGCTCTTGCACTTAACCTCTTGGCATAAAAAATCTAATGTCGGGGCTCAAATTGTCACTCTCCTACTTCCCCAAGAAGGCTACCATAGCCGGACCGCTCCATGGGAAGACGGGTTTTCGATGATTTCACCCCATTATGGCATCACCAAAAGGGATTTTACCCACCAAAAATAGGTCTAAATGTCAGAAAATTGCACATGCTTAATGTAAAACATCTGAAGGCACCCTTGCACAAGTCATCTTGGGTCAAGCGACTCGTCGCTTTTCTCATGAAGGTCATTCCCTCATCGATTCGTCGCTTGAGGGGGTAGTCACACTTAGTCACCAATCAACAAACACACACCCAATCAAGGAAAATGACATGCATTCAAAGAATCATTGACAAAGACAATCACGCTCCTGCTTGGGGCAGTAAACAAGCAATAATCACAAATTGATCAAACACTTGGCATTCCTGAAGCATGAACACAAGGTTCCCCTATGGACAAAAGGTTGCGCCCTTTGCCTATTCATGACTGATCAATGTCCAAGCTCAAGTCACACCTCACCAAAATAGGTTAATACTTGAAATCAAATTCCTTAGCTCGTTAGAAGCAAGGATTCAAGAATGCATGCCCTTTCCATACTTGGGGCATCAAAAGTTGGTTAGGTTACCAAGAAACCCTAATCATTAGTGCTTTGGTTATCTATTTTTGCTCGGCGCTGCGCCATGCACAGCGCATCCCAAAAAGGGGCATCTGTAGACACCAAAACAACACCAATCCGATTATGTGACTGCAAACACTGATCGCTTTGACACACACAGCCCCCAGGGCAGCCCTCAGAGGTTAAACAGTGGTCCTAACCACTTTTGTAGCAATTTTGTAAGGTCAAAAGGCAATTTGGCACATCCAGGCACTTTGCTTAGAATCCGTCCCACCCAGGGACGAATTCAAATTGGGATCCGTCTCACCCAGGGACGAATTCTGAATTCGTCCTGGGTCGGGATGAATTCCAGGTTCAACGGGCAAAAAGAAGAATGGCGCCAAGTGGCAGCCGAAGACAGTCAATTAATGCCTCCTGCCTTGCATGCGCGTGTAGGTGGGCAGAGTGGGCGTTAGAGGACTGTCACAAGGGCGATCATGGAAGCCCAAGTCAGGGAGGACTCTCCTCCCTCATGGGAAGGCATGGCCGCCACATGGCGCTCCTGCATGCCCCTCCAAAGAGACCCCCTGGGTCTATAAAATGGTGGACTTTCCCACCCAAAAGAAGACAAGTTGGAGGCATTTTCAAGCAACGAAGTGCTGCCAAATTGAACACCACATTGCACCCTTTTTGATTCACCTCTTCCACATCCTTGATCTCTTTCGCAAGAGAGGTTATTGGGTGGCTTTTGGAAGTGTGGATCCGGACCCAAAACCCGACATTTGACCACATTGATCTACCAATTTGCCGACAACCCATTACAAGAGATTTTGGGCCCATCCCAAGTGGATTGGTGCCGAAATCAAGTTCTAACGGTGGGCGGCCCGCTTGGGCGCCCCGCACTTTTTAAAGTTTTAATTTGTTCTTTTATCATTTGTTTATCTTCCATTCCATTTTATGCTGTCTAGATAGTTTATAAATTCGATTTCATAATGTTTTGATCAGATTTCATCATGTTTTGTCGCTTTTGTTGTCCCCACTAACTTGCAGTAGCAACGTCAAATTCCCGTTGATGGAGGTCAAATTGGAGAAATCCGACCATCTGGGTCGTCCCAAAATGCCCCCAATTAGCTAACCCCCATGTTTGTAGGTATTTTGGAGATCCCGAGACGTGACATTTGGGTAGCATCACCTCGGCGCTTTGTCGTAGGCGAATTCGTCCTACCCAGGGACGAATTACAGTAGAATTCAGTCCTGACCAGGGACGAATTACAGTTGAACTCAAATCGGCGATTTTGACTAACTTTTTGATGGCAATGGCCCTTTGGTAATGTTTTCTGGTCTCTGTCAAAATTGCAGGTTACTTAGAGTCATTTTATTCACTAGTTTAGTTAATCTTTTGCATGCATTTCTCATTGGTTTCTAAGGTCAAACGCTTCATCTTTTGTCACAGGTGCTACTAACAATTTTGTTGTTTCTTTGAATGCAGGAGAAGCAGCAAGGATCAAGGATTCATCAACACCAGCGGCGGCAACACTCTGGCCCGCCCATTTCAAATGTGGGCATGCGGAAGGAGGAATACTAAGTCATGATTGTAACCAAAATTCATTTAACGCTCCTAGCCCCTGAAAAGGGAGGAGGCATCTTTGTAACCAAGATTAAGAGAGTTAAATAAAAAGGGCTGTGCTTTCTACACTTTCTATTATCTCATTTCAATTCGTCTCTTTCATTTCATGCATTTCACATTTTAGGACTTAAGCGTTTATTTGATTTTGAATGCATCGCAATAGTTTTCCTTTCAAATCTTCCGGAATCTCGTGCTTTCAATAAGATAAAAATTGTTTCTACAATATATAGAATTTTATTCATTGATTCTCTATCTTGCAATATAATATTTTTTAATACATTTTATTATTAATACAATAATAAAATTTTATTGTTAATACAATAAATAAAATTTTATTCATTGATTCACTGACTAGCAATATAATATTCTTCAATAAATCTTGTTATTTCAAACCTTGTTTCTTGATGTTGTTGCATCACTCTGAAAACCATAATGATGAAATCTATGCAATCTAATTGAACTATACGTAGGTAGAATGATCCACCCAAGTATAGATAGATGGGTGATCTAGCTAAACGAAGATGGATACACAAATAAATTAGTGAAAATACACCAGTATATAAAATTATTATTATATATATATATATATATATAATTAATATCTCTTTTTATATACACTTTTCTATTCTCTAATTGAATTTCTTTTCTTATTTTCCCATGCGTTACTTTTTCCCACATCTTTCCCTCATGCCATGAATTTGAGTATCTACGGGTAAAATGAGAGAGCTAGTCCTTTTTTCTCATAAATGTCTGATAGTCTTTGTCATTTAGTTTTTGGTTCACGTTTGCTTCTGCATGCGCTGAAGCAACGATCAAAACTTTATGAAAATAATTCCAATAATTCCAATATTTTTAAATTTTAGTCATATCTTCTTCTAAAATTTTCAAATTAGTCAACCACTATCAAAATACATGCAACACTAAGTTTTTTTTTATAAATAAATGCTAGTCTCCTCAATAATTCCAAGAAAGCAACATCATTTATTTCTTTTTTCTCTTCCTTTTTAAATTTAACTCTCAACTATTATTGTTATAGAAAAAAATCATTTTGTAGCAAAAAAAACTCAAGCTATATAAATCTTGACAAGGATTACGCTAGTCAGTCACACTTTTCCTTGTTATAGAATTTTATGTTATTTAATTGGATTTGACACAGAATACACAAAAGAAAAGTTTATGAATTAATTGAAGAAAAGTTATTTGGAATAAGATATTATTATCTATATTACCTCTGTATATTATAATTTGAATAAACTACTTCACATGACAATAGATCCCATAGTAAATCCCATCGTGTTGATCGAGATATTATTCTATTTTTATTAATACTTACATTGTTCATGCTATAGCAATGTAGCCATTAAACACTCTTATCCTGTGATGTTTTACATAGCTTTCTTCAAGGGAATAGTTGCAAGATGTATTGACCTTGTTGTTTCATTGTAATCAGATAGTATATGCTAGATTTTAAAATAATGTTTAACAATAGATGGATCAGAGTCCTATGTAGTGTTAGAATCTCCTAAAATAGACATGCAAAGCATTACACAAAATATGAAGAGAATAGTAGAACTGATTGATTTATTCTAGGGATCAACTCTATATAAATAGTAAAGTTGATCATTGAGAGTCGTTGGATTACAACAACTCATAAAACCTGATGAAGACACCACTGAGATTTTACCTGACACATGGAGGAGTGGAAACTCAAGTGTGTCTATCCTAGTAGAACTTAAGATAATATTCACTTATTCTAACACCCCCTCTTAAGTGATACTAGGGGTGGTTTTTACAAATGAGTCCCGAAAAGAAGGCCTCATGAGGTACTCATGTACAATGACTTCCTTTTTTAAGAGATGGTAAAAGCCATTAATAAAAAATGAAATAAGAGGCTTGTCTTTAGATGGCAAAGATTTTCCTCTTAATACAAAAAGAACGATGAGTCCCGACAACATGGCCTGATGAGGTACTCATTTACATTATAGAGATGGTGAAAAAACCCCTTGGGGAAAAACCATCTAGCACAAGAAAATATGTAATATAGAGGCATGTATTTGGATGGCAAAGATTATCCTCATATAATTATAGAGTCCCGACAACTTGGCCTGATTAGGTACTCATTTACAATTTATAGATGGTGAAAAAACCCCTTGGAGAAAAACCATCTGTCACAAAAAATATCCACGATAGAGGTATGTCTTTGGATGGGGAATATTGTCCTCATACAAATAATGAGTTCCAAAAACTAGGCCTTATGAGGTACTCATGTGCTATGTTATTACATATATGAGAGATGGTGAAAAAACCACATGGGAAAAACCATCTTTCAAATAGGAAGAGGCATGTCTTCGGATGACGAATATTGTCCTCATTGAACAAAAAGGAAATCCCCCCTTAAGTGATACTAGGGGTGAATTTAACAAATGAGTCCTGAAAATAGGGTCTGATGAGGTACTCATATACAATGATTCTTTTTGAAGAGATGGTAAAACCCCATGGGAAAAAACCATCTATCAAAAAAGAAAAATAAGAGACATGTCTTCGTATGGCAAAGATTTTCTTCATTAAAAATGAGTCTGGGTAACTGGGCCTGATGAGGTACTCATATACAATATGTTATTAAAAAGAATAAATATCACTAAAGAAAAAATCCCCTAAAACCAAAGTGTCTCACAAAAATGAGTGTGAAGATAGGATGGAGAAAGAACCACAAAAATTGCAAGGGTAGTCCAAAAATGACTCCACAAGCATGAGTATGTGGCTTCCACCTATATGAACACAATGGGTTGATAAAAAGGTCTAAAATTTATGGATAAAAAACACAAAAAGTGGCATATCCACAAGTATGAGTCCCGACAACAAGGCCTGATAAAGTACTCATGTATAATATGTGGTAAACAAATATTTGTTGAATGAAGGGAGAAAAACTCCTACTAGAATAGAATAAGGAGAAGGAATATGTGCATGGAGGATGGATAGGAGGAAATATGTCCTCTTCAACCCTCCCTAGGACAACTTCCATCAAGAAATCTGCAAAGGACCCATCAGATGTCTCAAAAAAGTAGAATTCATCGAAAAATGTGTGAAGATAGTGTGGAAAGAACCACAAGAATCGCTAGGGAAGTCCAAATCGACTTCACAAGCATGAATTTGTGGTTACCACCTATATAGACACAATAGGATTATAAATGTCCAAAAAAATGGACAAATAGCAAAACAAGGGCACCAAATGATATTGGAGTGTCGGGTTCAACCGAGAATGCACTCCATGATACAATAGTATTTGATCCACAAAAAAGTGTGGAAAACAATTTCAAAACTGAAAATGGTTGCCTCCATTATTTTCTTCTCGGAAAAACCTTTTCGACAACTATAAACACCCCTATGATCGAATGTCAATGATGTCTTTAATGCAAAAAAAATAAGAACTTCATTTCTCTCAGAAGGAAATATTGGCATATTTTTTAAATAAAGCATGGTTTTTAAATTTATCTTGCAGGAAAAAATATATGGACCACTTTATAAGTTATACATAAAGAACTTAAGCCCATACAAAAATAATGTGGGCCATTTTTGCGAAATGAGATTTTAATAATTTGGGTTTCCATGTATGGTATTTATAGGGAGTTAGAAGATCAATTGTATTCATTGAATTCATTTTGAATTGAATTTAACCCAAAATTCCCCCATTTATCTTTAATTAAGAGAATGCAATGGATATTAGTTACAGAAGACTGAATGAATAACCAAATGCCCCAAAATTACCTGCCCTAACGAGAGGGAGACTATAAGTAATTTGAGGAAAATTGATATGAGTTTGAGGCTAATGAGAAAAAATATGCCAAAGATTTTTAAGATACATCAAATAACTCAAAAATACTCACCCTAACGAGAGGTAAAATATAAGTATTGAGGATATTTGAAGTTAAATATTGTTTTAAAGAGAAAAAATATGCCATGCCAATATATCTATCTCAATTACCCGCCCTAACGAGAGGAAAACTATAAGTATTGTTTAGATAAGACCTATAGTGGTAATCTTAATAACCTGCCCTTATGTGAGGGAAACTATAAGTTATATTAGATTTCCAATATGTATGAGAGGAGATAAAATACTTGTATCTTTAAATATTCAAAATACATTTTTAGATTAGATTTCAAATTTTGAGGAAGAGGTAAATATATTAGTAAATTTTAAAAAAATTTGAATAAAACTCTTTGTAAGAAACTTTGTAATCAATAAAACATTTTCATATAATTATTTGCTTACTAAGAAATATTATTAGGATTAATTTTATCACAACACTAAAATAATGATTCAAACTAATAATAATAAGTAAGCTATGAATTGAAATCTTTGATTAGAAGCAAATGATTTTAGCAAAAAAAATATAGATTAAGTATAAGCAATATATTTTTTTAAATTTAAAATTTTACTTTGCAATTGATTAGAGAGATGTGAAGAAGGAAGACTTTTAAACAACACATAGAAGAACACCCCCCTAAAAAATCGGAAGGAAATACTTGAAACCTCCCCCTAATTTTTTTTTTTATTATTATTTACTAGCTTACAAAGGACTAGTTTCACTATTTTCCCTCGAAGGAGACGAAGTGAAAAAACGAGTGATAATTTAAAGCTAAAATAAAACTTTAGGTAAGGAAAATAAATGGATTTTGTCCTTCGAAATTGAAGAAAAAACCCATACAAATATTTTATATTATGAATGAAAATAAAATAAGAACATTACACTTCGATGCATTTTTGAGAAGACTTTTTTGTTGTTCACATGAAGATGAAAGTTGAGGAGACGAAGCCTTTGTTGATGCCAGATGATGCCTTCGTTCTTTTGGTGATGCCGAAATTGCAAATGAATGTCTTGAAGATGCAACTTTCACTAGAGAAAGGACCTTGAAACCTGCAGAAAAATAATAGAAGAGAACAAGGGAAAGAGCAGTGAAAAATGAAATGACTTCTATTAAACTGATATCAAACTTGATACCACCTCGTAGTGCCTCGATAAATAGGATCAAAAACTATAGAAAAAGGGCAGGATAGGCGAACAAGGAAGAAGAAATATATTTAAAAATGATTAGTTACTCCATCATTTGAACACAATGTCTTGAGCAATCTAAAAAACTTTCTCTGCACAAATATTTGTCTGAGAAATTAATCTTAAGAGAAATAAAACAATGTGAATCAAAAAGGGAATGAAGATAACTTAAATAGGATGAAGGAGAGTTGTTGCAAATCATGAACTGAGAACAAATCCACCGATTATCAATGATTGAAAGGTATCCCCATTTAAGACTGTATCCTATGGAGATCACATATATTCAAAAGGAATGATAGTGAAGAGCAAGATACGTCGATTAAAGATGAAGTAATGCAACCGACATGAAGAAAATAGTTAAAAAAGGAAATTTTAAAAATCATGAATTTTGAAAGATTCTTCAAGGTGCACTAAGCATTCTAGATGGAGATCTATGATTTTATATCTATATGAAAGGAGATATGGAAATAGTTGGCATCATGATTGATGGCACCCAAAAAATATGGGTGCCTCGATTGAGAGAGTTGAAATGCTTCTCCGATAGCAATGTGTAAGTAGCAACTGAAAGTTAAAAGAGACTCTAATGTGTACCAAGCGTTATAGACAGAGAGCTACGATTTCATATCTCTATGAAAGGAGATATGAAAATTGTTGACGTCACGTATCGATGGCACCCAAAAAATATGGGTGCCTCAATTTGAGAATGTGGAAATGCTTCTCCGAGAGCAATGTGAGGGAAGCAACCATTACTTACACAAATATACATTTTTATTAATGAGGTTACAAATGACTCGTATATTTTAAAGCCTTTGAAAAATATAAAGGCTTAAAAAAAGGAGTCAACCTTCGAAATTTGAAACCAATACACAAATACCCTTTTTTTAAACAAAGGAGGACACATAGCAATGAATGCGCTGCGTCAAATTCGTTACAAAAAAAGAGTGAAGTGCTGACCCAAATCTAAAACCAGAGATAAGCCTTTTGAAAATTTGTGGTACTCAGACAAAGAGGAGACTTTTGAAAAAAATAACATAGTTATAAATGTGACCTCTTTGTTAATGAAGTGAACAACTTGCAAAACAATTAGAAATGAAACGAAAGAATACTGGAGCCTTTGAAGAATAGGATAGCAAAGTCCTCTTGAAGAAATTTCATTTTATTGGGTTGGGTCTCTATTCTCTTGCACCACGGGTGCTCTATGCAAGGTGTTCCTCCTCTATTATGGAGGACATTTGTGCTTTCTAAAACCTATAGAATATTACCTCTATTCTTTGGTACCATGGGTGTCTTTGTTCAAGGCATCCCTTATTTGTATTTCAAGGTTTCTATCCTTTCGAAAACTTGTAGAAGAAAATATAATAGGAGAGGAAAAAAAAAATCCTATTATCAATTGAATATTTAAAAAATTTAATAAAGTTAGCATCGCTTGAGGAACAAATCAAATGTGCTTAAACCTACCAAAAATTGAGACAACATAAGTGAGCATAAGAAAAAAAAATCAATGAAAGAAATGTGAAAGAGAGAGGTCCCAGATGAGTTTAATAGGAACCTAATGATAGTCGTTACACCAATGCCAAATTATATAGGATAGATTTGGCATTTAAGGAGATAAACTCTGGTATGAGCTGGTTATTACTAGGGTCATCAATGAAAAAAGGATACGTTACACTTAGAATAGCCCCTTGAAGAAATGTATTAAAGACAATGGAAAGAGACATCTTTATAACCGCACGAAGGCAAGATATAAATATTAGGAAATATCAACACCAAAATTCGTTAAAAAGGAAGATCTGCACCAAATGAGTGAAGTGGAGAGCACTATCTCAGTTTCTTCTAGAGATATGGAAGAGAGGCGGTATGATGTGCAGCTTATGGCACCCAAAATGGGTGTTGAGAGCATGAAAATCGAGCCTCTGTTTGAGGTCTTCGAGTGCACTTCTAGAGAGACAGAAGAGAGGTGCCACGGCATGTAGGTAAGGCACCCAAAAATGGGTGCCAAGAGCATGAAAATTGAGCCTATCTTTGAGGTCTTCGAGTGTAGCAAGACTAATCTTTTTACCTGCAAAAAAAACTTACGATAGGAAATAAATCCTATTATATCAAGTTATATGCTTGAAAAATAAGTTTTTTTTAAGGTAAAAGATAAGAAAATATATAATGTATGATTATTTCATAGAAGAGATTTGGACAAAAAGAATATTTTCCTTTTGTTATTGTTTTTTAAAACAGATCTATGAAAAATAATGGCCATTATTTTTGAAAAAAAATTACTCTAGAATACAATGACTCTTCAATTGAGAAGGAGATAATAACTATCAGAATAACCCACATACATATAACTCCAAAAAATATAACTGAAAAAAACTATATATAAAATCTTATTGAAGGATTTAAAAAAAAAAATATAAGCCAACAAAAAGATACAAAGAACCAGCTCCTAGAACCTCCAAGAGAGAATGCTAGCAAAATCTATCCTACTCTGGTACCATGTTGGAATTTCCCAAAATAGACATGCAAAGCATTACATAAAATATGAAGAGAATAGTAGAACTGATTGATTTATTCCAAGGATCGACTTTGTATAAATAGAAAAGTTGATCATTGAGAGTCGTTGGATTACAACAACTCATCAAACCTGATGAAGACACTACTAAGAGTTCACCTGTGTAAACTCAAGTGTGTCTATCCTAGTAGAACTTAAGAGAATATTCACTTATTCTAATATGTATATATCGATATACAATTTTAGTTGTAATCAGTTTCCTCTATTTTAGATTTACGTTTTAACAAATCACATGGAAACATTGTATATGGTAAACTATTAGTGTAGAATGGTGCTTATATAGTGTTCATAGAATGTAGACATATAAATTGTTATTTCAAAAGTACTTAATTACTTAATACATGTTGTTATACGTTATATAATGTTTAAGTACATAATAGCTCGTGTCATATCTTATAGGATGTGTTATCTATTATAGAGAGTTGTTTGAATTAAGATTTTGGAAGTGTTCTATAACTTTAGAGAACCTTACTTCATTCATAAAATTAAGAGGAGTAAATTATTTAAAGGTAAATTAGCTTCATCATTTTTATTTTAATAAATTATAACATAAATTTAGAAACACATTTTAATATATATATATATATATATATATATATATATATATAATTTAAATAATTTTATAATACTTCAAAATTTAATTAAAAATTAAATTAAAAAAATAAGTATGTTCTTTGGATGATGTTACATGCAAATACAATGATATTAAATTTTAATTATGTCATGAAAATTTTCATCCCCAATTATTAACTCTATTTTACATGTAAGAATATTCAAACCATATTGGAAATTAATCCACAATTCATTTATCCGTGACATATCTTGTTCTCCATCCCATCATTAGATTTTGGAGCACTTGAATTTTTTTTTGGTAGTTACAGTTGTTAGGAGATCCAATAGACACCACCTTTTGCATTTAATGTGTGTGAGGAAGTTGTTGAGATTTTATCTCCTTTTCCCAACTATATATATGAGTATTGGGCATTATTCATAAATGATGGATGAAAGTAGCTAAGGCATGAAGTTAGATTGAAGAATATGAAGGCAGGGTCAAATTTGCAAAAGCATAGAGAAGAGTCTGTGATTGCCTTCCATAAAATTGACCATAAAAGTAAGGTAACCACAACAAAGGTGAATAATAGTGAATGGATCATTGGATCCAATTGTAAAGTTGTTGCAATAGTTTCTCTTGATATAATATAAATATATCAATATTTTACAGCTTCATGTATTTGCCTCATTTCTAAAGTTGTCTTTATTAAATTTGTTGTGTGTATTTTTTATTTACTTTCCCTGGACCATAAAATCATAAGGTGAATAAATCAAATATTGTTTTTTAGGGTTTCATATCTTCCCAACTTTGGAAAATTCCAAGAGAGTGCATGTGCTCAAAACTAGAGTAAAACTTTGGTTGAGGTCAACCACCTTGTGGAAAATCCTAGATTCATGCAATTGATCAAAACTAAAGGTATCTCTCACCTTCTCATTGTGGCCTTGTGAAAGGCTTGGATCCATGTAATCTTGGCTTTGCACAAGCTTGAATTTGTGCATATCGTCAATCTATGCTCCTCCCAATATCATGTTTGGGTAATCTTGTTTTTTTACAAGTTTGGCATCAAGAAGCATGCAAAAAGATATAAGGATCCTAATTTCTAAATTTTTGTTTCACATTAAATTTGGTATTAGAGTTTGATTTATTAGTTGAATTTTAAGAGCCATAGTAGTAATCACTTCCAACAACAATCCTTTGCAACTAAATTTCCCATGATTCAATGCCAGGAATTATGATTAATAGAGTATCAAGATAAATATAGTGTTTAGGTCTTAGGAGCTTTGGTATACGGTGGAGAATGGGTATCTAGAACCCATAAATGCAACAACATTGAGTGCTCTTTCTCAAGATAAGAAATATTTATTGAAGGATAACTATAATAAGGATAAAAAAACCTTGTTCTATATTATACAAGTAGTTGTGGAGATTATCTTTCCTAGAATTGCAACAACAACCAAATCAAAGGAGGTATGGGAAATTTTATCCAAATCCTTCCAAAGCATCAACAAAGTGAAGTTGGTAAGGTTACATATGTTGATAAAGGAGTTCAAAAATCTATAAATTAATGAATTAAATTCCATGAGTGACTTCTTTACCTGCTCAATGGGTATTATAAATCAAATAACGATGAAATACAAAAATGTTGAAAACAAGATAATAGAGGAGAAGATACTAAGAAACATTCCAGTAAGGTTTGACTTAGTAGTGATATCTATTTAAGAATCAAAGTATTTAAAAACCTTTTCAATGGATAATATCATGGATCCTCTACAAACACAAGATCAGATATTTAAGTAAACATCTCAATCCTCATCGGAGCAAGCATTTAAGATGCATGTCTCATTTAGATATAATAGTAAAAGGGAAAAATCCTAGCAAGCAACCTCATGTTCATCAAGGAGAAAGAGGAGAAAACCACAAAGGTAAAGGTGGTAGAGGCCATAAAAGGGGAAGAATATCAAATTACTTCAACAAAGGAGAACCTAGTTGTAATTTCCATCAAGCAAGAGAAAGATGCAACACAAAAATCAATAAGGAGGATCAAATCAAAGGTATGATAAAATCCAAAATATAATGTTACTATTGCAAGAAACTTATCCATTATAGTTATGAGTGTAGAAAGAAGATGGCTAAGGAAAATAAGCAACAAATCCACTATACCAATGAGAATGAGAATGTGGAAAACAAATATGTTTGTGGATCTATGATATTAACTTGTAGTAACTGATGAAGAGAGACAAAACCATGTTTGGTATCTTGATAGTGGCTATAGTAACCACATGTTTGGAAATAAAGAAATGTTCTCACAACTATATGAGACCATAAAATCTAAAGTGAAGATGAGAAATAATAGCAAGGTACCTATCATGGGAAAAGGAAATATTATAATCTACACAAAACAAGGAGAAAAAGTATATCCTTGATGTGAATTGTGTGTTTGGGCTGAAACATAATTTGTTGAGCATTGGGTAGCCTATGCAAAAGGGGTACACAATGTATTTTGAAAATAGAGCTTGCATCATTAGATATAAAGAGAATGCGTTCATAGAAAATGTAACCATGGCAAAGAACAATATGTTTCCTTTAAAAATTCAGAGTGAAATGCTACTCTCATTAAATGCAGTTATAAAGAATGCTACATGGTTGTGGCATCTTAGATTTGGCCATTTAAGTTTCATTAGCTTGAACTTATTGCACAATAAGTATATGGTGATGGGATTGCCTCTTATAGAGCAACCAAATCAAGCTTGTGAAGGTTACCTAGTAGAAAAGTAGCATAGGGATGCATTTCCTATAGGACAATCATGGAGATCTTCACAACCATTAGAGTTGGTGCATTCAGATATACATGGGCCTATGCAAACTAGGTCATTTACCAACAACAAATGCTTCTTGACTTTTATAGATGATTCTAGTCAAAAGACATGGGTATGCTCCATCAACTAAAATTTAAAAGTGTTTGGCAAATTTAAGGAGTTCAAAACTTGGGTTGAAAATAGAGTGGTTACTATGTGAAGCCTTTTAGAATAGATGGAGGAGGTGAGTACATCTCTAATGAATTATATAAGTTCTACATCCCAAATAGAATTAGGAGGTAATTCACAACTAAATACACACCACAATAGAATGGTGTTATAGAGAGAAAGAATATAACCATAAGGGATATTACAAGAAGTATTTTAAAGGTAAAAGCATTGGAAAATGAGTTTTGAGTAGAGGATGTAGCTTGTGTAGTTTATCTATTGAATAGGTGTCCTAAAAAGAGCACAAAGAACATGATATCCTAAGAAGTATGGACTAAAAAAAGGTGAAGTGTTGCTCACTTAAAATCTTTGGGTGCATAGCATGTGCACACATTCTAGATGAAAAGAAAATAAAAGTAGATGACAAAGCATAAAAATGTATCTTCATTGAGTATAATGAAGAGTCAAAGGCCTATAGATTTTATAACCCTATTACAAAGAAGTTAATCATAAGTATAGACATGAAGTTCATGTAAGATAAATATGGAACTAGAATTTGAAGATTGGCAAAAAAAGGGCCAACAACTATTGCGTCCGAAGAGTTGAATGGAGAAAGCACTGATTAACCCTCAACCTCAAGTAGCAGTATTAGTGCAAGCAAAAGCACTACTTTATCATAAATATCACCACCACTTGCAAGAATGATCTCCAACATGGGAACACTAGCAAAGATAAGGAGCTTACAAGACATATATGAGGTAACTATAAATGAAATAGAATATGAAAAGTATTATAATTTTTCTTTATTTTTTAGTGTGATCCTTTTTCATTTGAATAAGAAATTAAGCATAGAAAATGGGTGAAAGCCATGGATGATGAGATAGAATCCATAGATAAAAAATAGACCTGGGAGCTAATGGATCTTCTAATAGGAGAAAATACCATTAGAGTGAAATAAATATACAAAACTAAGTTTAATACCCAAGGTGATGTTGAAAGGCATAAAACAAGGGTGATTGCAAAATGCTATAAGCAGAAGTTAGATATTGACTATCATTGAGTGTATGCACCTATAACTAGACTTGATACAGTTAAAATCATTCTAGCATTGATAGCCTCAAAGGGGTGGAATGCATATCAAATGGATGTCAAGTCAACCTTCTTAAATGGAGTGTTGAAAGAACAGGTCTACATAGACCAACCACTTGGCTATGAGTTGGAAGGGAAAGAAGGAAAGGTGTTGGAGATGAAGAAAGTCTTATATGGGTTAAACCAAGTACCTAGGCCTTGGTATAGCCACATTGATGCATAATTTCAGGAGAATGACTTCATCAAGTGCCCATATAAGCACACTCTCTACTTAAAGACTAATAAAAGGGGAGAGGTGATAATAGTATACTTGTATGTAGATAATCTAATTTATACTGGTAATAACAATATGTTTTTTGATCAGTTTAGAAATGCATTGAAGCATGAGTTTGAGATGATGAATTTAGGACTAATAAAATATTTTCTTAGCATTAAATTTAACCAATCTATAGATGGTATCTTCATCTCTTAAAGCAAGTATGAAAACCGACCATCACTCCAATGGCAACAAGTCTAAAATTGAGCAAGAAATATTACAACAACAATGTTGATCAAATATTACATAAAATATTAGTTGGAAGACTCACGTATTTGATAACAACTAGATCTGACCTAATGTTTATACTGATTTTAACTAGTATATTTATGGAGACATCAAATAACACTTACTTGCAAACGGATAAAAGGATAATGTAGTATGTCAACGAGACTAGAGACCAAGGAATATTTTTATGCAAAAAAATACCAACTTGAGCTTTTTGGCTACAAAAATAATGATTGGGCTAGCAGTACCGATGATTAGAAGAGCAATTCCAATTATTCATTCCAACTTTGATCAAGTGCAGTTTCATGGTCATTAAAGAAGCAACCATATGTTGCATTATCAATTGTTGAAGCAGAGTATGTTGTCACTACTTCAATCGTATGTCAAGTAGTTTGGCTAAGAAAAGTTTTAGGCAAGTTGAATCCTCAACAAGGGGAAACAACAATATTTTATGATAAAATTCTACCATAGCACTATTGAATAATCTAGTGTTTCATGGCATGAGGAAGCATATAGACATCTACTATCACTTCATCAAACTTGGTGAAAATAATGAAATTAAATTATTGTTTTGTAGGTTAAAAGAGCAGGTTGTAGACATCTTCATAAAAACCTTTGAAGGAGGAAGATTTTGAAAGATTGGAAGAAATGCTCATTGTCAAAGTTTTTGTGAAATCTGGCTTAAAGGAGGATGTTAGAAATTAATCTAGATTTCACCTTCCTTTAATAGATCTCTGACATATCTTGCTCTTCATGAATATCAGTATCCATCACCAGATTTTGGAGAACTTCAATTTATTTTGGGTAGTTGCAATTGTTAGGAATTTGATAAACACCACTTTTTACACTTAATATACATGTCACAAAGTTGTTGAGCTTTTTCGCTCATTCCATGACTATATATATATATATATAAGGACTGGGCATTATTAGTAGATGATGGAAGAAAGCAGATGAAGCATGAAGTTAGAGTAAAGAAAAAGGCAAGGTCAAAATTATAGAAGCATAGAAAAGAGTCTACGATTACCTTCTAAATTATTGAGCATAGAAGTAAAACAACCGCAACAAATACGAAGAATAATAAATCTATGGATCCATTGTAATGCTGCTACAACAATTTCTCTTGATATAATATAAATATATTAATATTTTATAACTTCATGTGTTTGCTTTATTTATGAAGTTGTGCCTTTGTTAAATTCATTGTGTGGACTTTTTATTGACTTTCTGGTGACCATGCAATCATATGGTGGACAAATATAAAGATTGTTTTTTAGGATTTTGCGCCTTCTCGACTTTGGAAAATCCTGGGATTGCGGATGTATTTAAAACTGGAGCAAAACTCCCGTTGACGTCGTCCACCTTCTAGAAAATCTTAGATCCACGCAATTGCTAGTAAACTCTTGGCTGAAGTCATCCAACTTATGGAAATCTTGGATCTGCGTAATTTCTGAAAACCGGAGGTAGCTCTCTTCTCATATTTGTGCGCGTCCTAGATCCGTGCTCCTCCCAATCCCAGATCCATGGAATCTTTGGCATGGAAAAGCGTGCAAAAAAAGATAAATGGCTCTGCGCTCAGTTTCGTTCCGCTTTCAAACCAAACAGCTACTATTTGGATGGTTAAAAATACTCAAATAACGGTATAATGTATCCAAACGTATAGTAAGATTTTATTTTCTGTGGGGTCATTTCAATTGCACAATGAATTTTTTCCTCTTAACGGCCATAATAATTTGGATTCGAGAACACAAAGATTATAACTAGAGAACAATATGTTTACACGATGAAAACATACTAGTAAAATGCCTATAAATGATTTCTGTCTTAAAACTGCCAGGCCTTGCACCCGCCAAAGTGTTTCGTTCTATGACTAGTTCATCTGCCTTGCTTTCTATGGAATTCATAAAACCACTCAACGCAGACGAAAGAGCCGAATTCACCGCCAAAGCATTTGTGGTGCAGGGAATTGGAGGTATTCTTATTGACACTCAAACCCTAGTCTATCAAACTTAGGTTCAACCATGATTACAGTCCTTGTCCTGCATCGCTCCTCACTTCCTACACACCCCGTTTCCTGCCCCTGATGTACAGGGTTCCGGCGACCTGAAATCAGAAGTAGACTTGTATCCTTCGACTCAACATTTGATGACAGGCTGTTCTTAATTTTACCCTTCAAATGCCACCCAACATAATCTAGAAATTAGATAACACTACTATGCAAATAAGACACCAACACAAGTGAATTAATTATGTATTGTAGAACTGTCTAAACTTATATAAATTTCTGTTCATTTCATTGTATTTCTGATACCTATACATATAATAGTGTTCCAACGGACCCAAATTAATTCTTGAAGCTCCACCTCAACGCTTTATAAAGTTTTAACTGTAACATTCCATTTTAAAATCATGTTCAAAGACGAAAAAAACGGTTAACTTTAACTTTTATATAAATTCTTTAAAAAGGAATTATATTAGCGAAACAGATTATAAAGATTATCAACATCTAATTATCAAGAAATGAATCTACGTTATCTACGTAAAAGGATTGGAAACCAATGAAAAATCATACATTTGAAGTTCCGTCACATACCAGTGCAGAGGAGAAATCAAACCATTCCATGGACAAGCTTTTGTGTTGATGATCCTTATCAAAGTTGATAAAAAGCTATGTTACCGCAGTCCCGAGATCAACAGCCTCATTTATTACGATTGTGATACTAACAGAAAGAATTGTCCTACCCAATGCCTGTATCCTCATGTTTAAGTATATTTTTTTTTCAGAACTCCTAATCCAGAATCGCAGATTATATAGAAAGTCAATGTTTACCGATATTCACATTCCACGCCCTACAGGCCCTAAAGTCCACCGTCTACCATTGATTGGCTTTGGATGGAGGATACTTTTTACCGTAAAATACCTATCACACGTCACATTCTACGCCCTACAGATCCTAAAGTGCACCGTCTACCATTGACTGGCTTTGGATGGAGGATACTTTTTACCGTAAAATACGTATCAGACGTCACATTCTACGCTCTCCAGGCCCTAAAGTCCACCGTCTACCATTGACTTGCTTTGGATGAAGGACATCGCCCACAGATTTTGTTGATCTACCATTGACTGACTTTGGATAGAGGACACAGCCAATTGTTGATCTACCATTGACTGACTTTGGATATAGGACCAAGCCAACAGGTTTTGTTCATCAACTTGCAGCCAACGGGCTTACTTCAGATTTTTATAAGTCAGAAAAAGTGGCGCCCTGTTCCGTGTATCACTTACTACGAACGCCGACATTCGTTTCATATGGATGCTGCTACTACTGCATGTTTAGACGACGCTTTCCGGTTTTGAGATAACACCGGAAAGATTATTAACACTATTACTGTCAAGATAGGTGATTCACGTTTCTTCGTGGATGTTTAATTTGACTCTTGTTTCTTTAAATCATCTGCTGTCATAGAAAAAATCCAATCTGCAACCAAAAAAAATCAAACTGTATAAAGCTTAGGAAGGATTATGCGAGTCGATCACATTTTTTCCTTATTAGAGTTTTTGTGTTGTTTCATTGGATTTGAAAAAGAATACAAAATAGACAAATTTATAAATTAACGAGAAACAAGTTTTTTGGGTTAATATTGTTCCTCTGTATCGTAATCCAAAAAAACTGGTTCACGTGACAAGAGACCTGACACTAAAGCCCACCGTGTTTATCGACATATTGTTCTGTTCCAATCAATTATGATGGTGTTCATGCTATAGCCATTGAACTCTATTATCCTGTGACATGTCACATAGGTTTCCTCAAGGGAATAGTTGCAAGATGGATTTACCATGTTCTCTCGTCGCAATCACATAGTATATGTTAGATTTTAAAATAACATTGAACAACAGATGGATCAGAGTCATGTTGAGATATCGACATACAATTGTAGTTCTAATCAGTTTCCTCCTTTGTTTTAAATTTACGTTTTAAAAAGTCACACGGAAACATTATCCTGAAAGGGTGGCGATTCTGGGCTGCAATTTTGAATGTCTCAAGAACTTGACGAAAATAAAAAATATTCTGTGTTGGAGGAAGTCGCAAAATTGCGACTTATCCGAAGCATTAGAAACGTGGTCTGAAAAAGAGCACATCTTGGTCATTGGATTCAAAATTGTTGCGATATCGTGACTTGTGAAATGACACACCTTTTAATAAAAAGGTCGTAAAATCGCGACATCTTAATTTCATGAGGAACAGAGTACCAAGGGACTCGGGAGCAGAAATGGTTGTAAAATCGTATTGTTTCTGAAGTCGCGGTTTTGCACTTTTAACTTTAACTTATCAACAATATGACTTTGGCTAAATGTTTTTTTTTTTTTTTGGTTAGAAAGAGAGTTGGTCACCGTCACTATTTTTAGTACAAAAAATTGAACCTTAAATTAAGTTTTTACATAAATTACTTGGCATAGCCAAGATTTGAACCTTGGTTTGAGCTATATCAATTATATGTCTCAACCCTTAAACCAAAGACTCATTGACCCTTGAACCTTGGTTTGGTTCAATGTCGCATTTTATACTTCAAAATGCAAGAGCTCACGTTTCTATGTAAAATTGCAAGGGTTTCTAATACATGAAGAAGTAATGAATGAAGAAGATAAATATGAATTTGTCCTTGTTCTTTTAAATAAACACGGAACACACGCAATGCTCACAAATATATTTCATATATTGATTGAGAATGAAAACTCACTGCTATCACATTTTGATAATAAGAAATAAACAAAACTTATATACCAGGTGTTTCTTACTCTAGAAGCTTACATACATCTGCAACCTAGACTTTGCTATTGCAAGATAAACACACGCAGAAGTAACTGAAGGTTATAGCTTCAACTCCCTGTTCTCTGAAGTCTTCTTCGAAATATCTTCTTGTTCTGTCTTTGTCTCATCTTCTCTTAAAAATACCAATGACCGAAATATATGTATATATATATATATAGTTGGGGCAAAAGGGGAAAAGAAGGACATGAATTAAATGTAAAATATGACACTGAATAACTGCAATATAATCGCAAATTATTGGTAATTAATTCAAATATATCAGTATCCGACGAATGATGCAGAAGATAGATACTATCAGAAAGTGTAAAATTTGGTTTAGGTTTCTAACACCCTCCTTTAAACGAGATTTCATAAAAACTTTGACACCGAGCATTTCCATTAGCTTGTTGAAGTCTTCCTCTTTCAAAGGTTTTGTGAAAATATCTGCAACCTGCTCTTTGGACCTACAAAATAGTAATTCAATTTCTTTAGGTTTCATCATCTTTTTGATGAAATGGTAACAAATATTACTATTTTTGGTCCTGCCATGAAACATTGGATCCTTTGACAGTGCTATGGTTGAATTGCTATCACAAAATACAAGTGTTGCCCTTGCTAGTAGATGGTTTAGCTCCCCCAAAATTCATCTGAGCCAAACTACCTGGCATGTGACTGAAGTGGTGACAACATTATTTACCTCAAAGTTGATAGTGCAACAATTGGTTGCTTCTTTGATGACCATAAAACTGCACCCGATCTAAGATGGAATGCATATCTGAAAGTTCTCTTCCTATCATCTATATTGCGAGCCCAATCGTGATCTATGTAGCCAAAAATTTTAATATGGTATTTTCTTGCATAGAAGATTCCATGTTTTCTTGTCTCATTGGCATAATGCAAAATATTTTTGCCTACTTGCCAGTGAGTGTCCTTTGATGACTTCATAAACATGCTTATTAAAATCACTACAAACATCAAGTTTGGTCTAGTTGTAGTTAAATACATGATATTGCCAACTAATATTTTATAGAAAGTTGGATCAATATTTCTACTGCAATTAGTTTTGCTCAGTTTTAGACCTATTACAATCAGTGTGATGACAAGTTTGCTATCCTCCATTTTGAACCTCTTCAAGATATATTTTGCATACTTTCCTTGAGAAATGATATACCATTTGTAGATTAACTTCAATGCCAAGAAAGTATTTCATTAGGCCTAAGTCCATCATCTCAAACTCCTTCTTCATTGTGTTTCTGAACTGTTCAAATCACATATTACTATTGCCAGCATAAATTAGATTATCTACATATAAGTAAACAATTATCACATCCCTCTCTACATTTGTCTTCATGTACAACATGTGCTCATATGGGCATTTGATGAACCCATTCTATTGAAATTAGGCATCAATGCGGCTATACCAAGCCCTGGGTGCTTGCATTAACCCATACAAATTTGTCTTCAATTTAAGGACCTTGCCTTCTTGCCCTTCTAGCTCATAGTTAGGTGGCTAGTCTATATAGACCTCTTCTTCCAATACTACATTCAAGAAGGTAGACTTAACATCCATATAGTAAACATTGTAGCCTTTCTGAGCTGCCAATGCTAGAATCATTTGTATTGTGTCAAGTCTTGCTACAGGTGCATATATCTCATGATAGTCAATATCTAACTTTGCTTATAGCCTTTTGCAACTAATCTGACCTTATGCCTTTCAACTTCAACTTGGGTATTAAAACTAGTTTTATATACCCATTTCACTCCAATGGTTTTATTACCTACTTAAGGATCCATTAATTTCCATGTTTGATTTTTCTCTATTGCTTCTATCTCATCATCCATAGATTGTGTCCATTTTCTATTTTGAATTTCTTCTTCAAATGTAATTGGATCACACTTAGAAAATAGAGCAAAATTATAATGTTCATCCTCTATTTTAGTTCTAGTTATCTCATATATGTCTTACAAGCTTCTTGTAAGTGGAGGTGACTGTGATGATGATGTTGTGCTTCTGCTAGCACCTGAAAGCACGAGGATATGAAAAAAAGAAAGGAAAGACTCCAAGCACGATGCAAAAAATGAAACTAAACTTAACGATGAATCCTACAAATTAAAAATGCATGAAATGGAGAAAGCATGAATTGAAACCCAAATGAAATAAAATCCCTTCTCTTTTATTGATGTATTTCACAACTCGGTTAAAATTCGCATCCTCCCTTTTCAGGGGCGAGGAGCGTTAAATCCATCTCTTGGTTACATCCATGGATAGCCTTCCTTCTTCCGCGTACCCAGATGTAATATGGGTGGACCAAAATGTTGCCGCCGCTTGTGTCTATGAATGTTGATTCCTTGCTACTCCTCCGATGTTCTGATCCTACATTCAAAGAAACAAAAGATAATCAATAGCACCTACGGATAAAACAAAGCATGCAATCCCCAAGCCTGCGATAAATAGATGAGAAAAACAAATTAAACTATGACTAAAATGAATCCAAATGCTCTAAAAATTGGACAGGGACATCAGGACATCACCAGGAGGGCACTACAAAAATAATAGTCAGGAAATTCCTCACCAATTTGAATTCACTCCGGGGCGGGACGAATTCACCTACAACAAAATGCTGAAAAGGTATTGTCCCAAATGTTCAGCCCATAGAGCTCCAAAAGACCTGCAAACTTGGGGTTAGCTAATTGGGGGCATTTTGGGAAGACCCAGATGGTCGGATTTTCCCAATTTGACCTTCTTCAATGGGAATATGATGATGCTACCCGCAAGTTAATAAAAGTGAATGAATATAGAAACATGATCAAAATTGTTCAAAACGAGACAAAATTTAAATGACAACCTATCTAAGCATCATGGAATTGAATGCAGAAAACAAAAATTATAGAAAGCAACATTTTCCACAAATTCCCAATCGTTCCTAAAAGGGACGATTAGGCCTACAGTAGTGTGGGGGCGCTCGGGCGGGACGCCCACCGTTTGGGGCCTGATTTTGACACCAATCCACTTGGGATGGGTCCAAAATCTCTTACAAGGAGTTGTCGACAAATTGTATGGTATTCTATGGCCAAATGTCGGGTTTTGGGCTCAATATTTGACCTTCTAATAGTCACCCAATGACCTCCTATCTAAAAGAGATCAAGGATGTGGAAAGCACAAATCGCACAAGAATGTATGGGGAAATAAAATGGCAACACTTAGTTGCTCCAAATTGCTCTTACTCTGTATATTTTGGGATGAGGAAACTCCTCAATTTATAGACCTGGAGGTCTCTTGGGATGAGCACATAGAGGCACCACATGGCAGCCATGCCCTTCCAGGGGAGGGAAGATTCCTCCCTGATTAGGGGCTTCATGACTACCCCTATAACAACCTCTAACACTTGAAAACGCTCACCCATGCTCCCATGAACTGAAGGAGGTGTTAGGTGGCGGATCCGAGCTGCCATTTGTCAAGATTTGAATTTTTGCCCGTCAAACCTACAATTCACCCCACCTTGGAGTGAATTGGGAATTTGTCCCAGGGTGGAGCGAATCCCAACTAGAATTCGTCCCTGGGTGGAATAGATATTGAGCAAAGTGCCTGAAGGTGCCAAAATAATTTTTGACCTTCCAAAACTATTGTGAGAGTGGTTAGGACCACTATTTAAACTCTAGGGGCTGCCCTTGGGGCTGTGTGGGCCACTATGATCAGTGTTTGCAATCACATAATTGGATTGGTGCTGTTTTGGTGTCTACAGATGCCCCTTTTTGGGATGCATTGTGCAAGGCACAACACCGAGCAAAAATAGATAACCAAAGCACTAATTATTAGGGTTTCTTAGTAACCTAACCAACTCTTGATGCCCCAAGCATGAAAAGGGCATGCATTCTTGAATCCTTGCTTCTGACGAGTGAAGGAACTCAGTTCAAGTGTTAACCTTTTTCGGTGAGGTGTTACTTGAGCTTGGACATTGATCGGTCATGAATAGGCAAAGGGTGCAACCTTTTGTCTATGGGAACATTAAGTTCATGATTCACGAATGCCAAGTGATTGATCAGCTTGTGATTATTGCTCGTTTACTACCCCAAGCAGGGGCGTGATTTGTCTTTGTCAATGATTCTTTGAATGCATGCTAGTTCCATGATTGGGTGTGTGTTTGTTGATTGGTGACTAAGTGTGACTACCCCCTTAAGCGACGAATTGATGAGGGAATGACCTACATGAGAAAAGCGACGAGTCGCTTGACCCAATATGACTTAGGTAAGGGTGCCTTCAGAGATTTATCTTTGAATTGTGTGCAGTTTTTTGACATTTAGACCTATTTTTGGTGGGTGTTAACCCTTTTGGCGACGCCGTTTGGAGCTGAAATTGTCAAAAATTCGTCTTCCCGTGGAGTGGTCCGGCCATGGTGGCATTCTTAGGGAGTAGGATGGTGATGATTTATAACCCCGATGTCTATTTTGGATGCCAAGAATGTCAAGCACGAAGGCGCCTTCGTTCGATAATGTTATTGCTAGTTTTGGGTGGGTTTTGACCCTTTTGGCGACATCGTTTGGGGATGAAATTCTCGAAGATCCGTCCTCCCATGGAGCAGTCCGGATATGGTAGCCTTCTTAGGGAGTAGGATAGTGAGTATTTGTGATATCGACATATATTTTGCATGCCCGAAATGTCAAGTGCAAAGGCACTCTCATTGGACAGGTTTATTGTTGATTTTGGTGCATTTTTGTGTATTTTTTTGCTTTTTTTGAAATGTGTGTGCTGAATTCATTCCAGGGTGGGACGAATTCCTATGTAGTATTCGTCCCAGGGTAGAACGAGCACTAACCAGAGTTCTTGTTCTAGGTAGGAATGATTACAGGCTTAAAAATCCTATTTAAAGGCCAAAACTAGGTTTTGGGCTCATTTGCACTTATTTTTTTTTTTTTGCGATTTGGAGCTCTAAGGAGGAGGTCAATTCTGTGAAGTGAAGCACTGCTGAATTTTTACGCCACCATGAGTGCATGAACCAGATCGAGCGACGGAGCCGAAGCGAGACCAGTAAGTGAACTTCCTCTTGATTATTTTCTTGTATTATAGTTTTTTTTTTTGGCTCAAATTTATCAATTTGAGAGTATAAAACCCTAGGTTGACAAATTAAATTTTGTTATTGCATTTATGCTGTGTGTTGTACACTATTTTTCATGATTCTAAAGTTCTTATTTTGTTGTCTGTTGTAGGTTGTGAAGATCCGGTATCACGTGCCAACTGTGTTTGGTGAAGCGCGGGAGGTGCTAGCTGTGGCTGACTGGGAGTGGCTTGACGCCCTTGGGCTCAAGCAGGTGACTCGGCTGGAGCCAGTGATTGGGGATCGTGCCTACTTGATGGACCTGATCAACTTGTGGGATCCCCAGACTAATACTTACCATCTCCCAATATGGGAGATGGCAGTCACTTTGGAGGATGTCTATCGGATTCTTAGGATTCCAATAGATGGACTGCCGATCAGGACGACATCGCGGGATCAACGGACAGTGGTGCTGACATGCTGCTTCAGGCATGGGGAGGATTTGGGGGTGGATGGTCCAGTGGAGATGGCAAAGGTTGACTACCATATGGGTGGGATTTTGGTTCAATGGTGGTTTGAGAGGGGGTGTTGGGAGTAAGGCACGCATTGCTTATGGGCCTCATTTCCAACATGCTGCTACATGACTCATCAGGTGCGAGGTTCCCGTGGAACCTGCTGAATGTGGTCTATCGACTAGTGGAGTGTTCGACGTAGGAGCCTTTGGTCCTGATATGGGGATAGACGTTGTTGGCGTAGCTCTATGGGGAGCTATATGAGGTCCACTGCCGAAGGCGGAAGGGGATTAGCTGTAGCTATCAATTGCAGAGCTGGGGTTGGTAGCATATAGCGGTGGAGAGACCAGGGGGGTTACCGTGGATGACGCAGGTAGAGATGGTGGATAAGGATATAGGTTACGTAGCTCTGTGGTGGCGATCTAAGGAGCAGGGACAGAGTCAGCGATGGGCAGGTGTCGTAGGGCACTATGTCGATGCCTTCGCTCGGCTTGCTCCGGGGGAGGTGTTTTGGTGCCCCTATCAGGACTATCCAGCCTGGCCTAAGGCTGGAGAGTGGCTTCGATGGGTATGCAGGGAGCAATGGATGATTGGGCGGCATGGGACCGAGCAGGAGTTCTTCCTATACAACCAGGTGACATGACAGTTTAAGGTGCGCCAGGGGTTGCCTGGTGAGCCCATGGTCTATCGACACCGAGGCGGTGAGAGGACTCTAGATCGATCGGTCATCATGCCATTGGGCGAGGATTCAGATGCGATGACCGACTTCCTGGACGTGGATGACGTCGAGACTACGCCAGAGCGGGATCAACGGACAGTGGTGCTGACATGCTGCTTCAGGCATGGGGAGGAGTTGGGGGTGGATGGTCTAGTGGAGATGGCAAAGGTTGACTGCCAGATGGGTGGGATTCTGGTTCGATGGTGGTTTGAGAGGGGGGTGTTGGGAGTGAGGCACGCATTGCTTATGGACCTCATTTCCAACATGCTGCTATCTAACTCATCAGGTGCGAGGTTCCCGTGGAACCTGCTGGATGTGGTCTATCGGCTGGTGGAGTGTTCGATGTAGGAGCCTTTGGTCCTAATATGGGGATAGACGCTATTGGCGCAGCTCTATGGGGAGCTATATGAGGTCCGCTGCCAAAGGCAAAAGGGGATTAACTGTAGCTATCTATTGCAGAGCTGGGGTTGGTAGCATATAGCAGTGGAGAGACCAGGGGGGTTACCGTTGACGACGTAGGCGGAGATGGCTAATAAGGATATAGGTTATGCGGCTCTGTGGTGGCGGTCTAAGGAGTAGGGACAGAGTCAGCAATGGGCAGGTGTCGTAGGGCACTATGCTGATGCCTTCGCTCGGCTCACTCTGGGGGAGGTGTTCTGGCGCCCCTATCGAAACTATCCAGCCTGGCCTGAGGCTGGAGAGTGGCTCCGATAGGTACGTAGGGAGCGATGGATGATTGGGCGACATGGGACCGAGCAGGAGTTCTTCCTATACAACCGAGTGACATGACAGTTTAGGGTGTGCCAGGGGTTGCCTAGTGAGCCCATGGTCTATCGGCATCGAGGGGACGAGAGGACTCTAGATCGATCGGTCATCGTGCCATTTGGTGAGGATTCGGATGCGGTGATCGATGTCCCGGACATGGATGACATCGAGACTACGCCAAAGTATGATCAGTGGTGGATACTATAGTGATGGCAGGGAGAGGGACCACTGGGAGGTGCAAAGGCAGCAGCAGCGGGTGGGGAGGGTGCTGAGGTGCCAGGAGATGATTGGGGAGCTCCACTCGAGGAGGCGGACATGGTGGAGGTAGATGATGTGGATGTGGATCTTGGGGCTCCGGACCAGCCAAATATGTAGGACATCCCGGAGTAGTGGGAGCCAGAGCAGGTTGTTGTTCCAGAGGTGCATATGCATCCGACCGTGGCGAAGGACACGAGGGCAGGGGTCGCGCTGAGAATGTGCGATTGGTGGAGCTGTTGTAGAGGCAATATGAGGAGTTGGGGGAAGCTTTGTAGGAGAGGGATATCCTATGGACTCAACTGGCAGAGCGGGATAGCGTGTTTGCTACACATCGCCAGGGGGATGGGGACACCAGTGCTGCATAGGAGAGGGATCTCCTACGGACGTAGCTGGTGCAGCACAATGATGCAGTAGCTTACTACCATCGGTGGGAGGTAGAGTGGTTGCAACGAGAGATAGATTGGTCTCGGCATTCGATGGATTTGGATGGAGAGATTATCCACCTCAATGGGTGGTTACCTGAGCCCCCTAGAGGTGGATCTTCATGCCAGATGAGGGACAGTGGTACTAAGCAGTTAGCATCATCTCGTCATAGGCGATTGGGTGAGGGAGGTGGTAGCAGGCATGATGCGAGGGCTAGCAAAAGCTGCCCTAAGGGGTCCCATATGACCCACACCACAAGGGGTAGTTCCCGTCGCACTGATCCTACGTGATCATGGTGGTCGACACCTTAGGATTGGGGGTTTTGAGATTTTGGATTTTGTTGTGGGGTCAGAGGACCAGCTCTTTGTAGCCTGCGGGCATTTTTGACGATATATATATACAGACTTTATTTTTTTTATATGCATGTGATGATTTGATTTTATTCATGATGATTGACGAATATGGATGTATGCATGTTGAGTTGTAGTGATGGATGCATATGTGTTGATGAGTGCAAATGTTTCTAATGTATATGATATGCAAATGGAATGGATGAATTGAATTTGTGATGTTTGGTAGTCACACCATAGACTGTGTAGGACTTTATGGCTTTTGTCCTAGGCGATGGCTACGGGAAATAGCTTTTTATGTATACATGTTTTTTTTTTTGGTATGGCGAGAATAAAATATAGCAAGTTGGTTTCAAATGTAGTTAAGGTTTTCTGAGACTCAGATGTTTTAACTAACTAGCCACGACTGTACTTTATCTCACAAGACTTTTTGAACAAGGTATGAATCGGACTTGTTTTGGACCAAGTTATTTCACATCCCTGTGTGTGAAATTGAGTTCATTTATGTGGTGTTGGTCAGGATACCGCTAGTGCCAAATAGGCTGTCAACCAAACCTGTACTGAGGATTGCCCGATTAGCTCCACTAAATCCTTTGTTGTGTTTAGTCAGATTAATCTATGGTGCTATCATAGGATACCATAAGCTAGCTCATCCACATGCAAACATTGATCTGCACACAATTTAATGTGATAGATATATCATCATGCGGGAAGTTTACCACCAGTGATCGATAGGCTATCAACCAAACTGGTACTGAGGTTTGCCTCATGACCTGGCGAAATGCTGAGAGTTCCAGGGATTCAAGTTCGACTCCCTTATTTTCTTCAATTGTATTAGGATAAAAATCACTGTTTATTTTTTTATTATACTTTTCTTTTGAGCAAGGGATTAGGATATGGAGTGATGAGAATCACTATTTTATGTGCTTTCCTTTTGATGTATGCACTTTGGTTGTGATGTCAAATTTTTTGGAGTTTTGACGTTTACAAATTGTTGATGTTTTGCAACTTTTGAGAACTTGGGATTCTTGGGGAATTGGGTAGGGAGGATGCTTGTCCTTTTGCCAACTCTCAACATTCTTGGGGTCATTCGCACAGGGGGATGAGCAAGATAACCGTTTCGCTTATGGTGACCTGGATTGCTCTGTAGGTTTCATCTTTCATTCACACAACTTGGGACTATTTTTTTTTTATGTGTTCTAACTTGTGCTAGGATGCTACGTAACAAGGTGTAAGCCAAGTAAAACTCTACCTGCATAAAATCTGTCTGACTTGGTACAGTATGTGGCTAGACAGCTAATGACGACTGAATAATGAAAACTCTCGATACATGAGAAAACAACTGATTATGATGTGGGAAAATAACATGAATGGCGGTTATAGGTGATGAGCTATTGATAAAGTGAAAAAATGTAGAAGATGATGGTTTTGCCAAGTAATGACAGTCTATGGCGCTTTGACCTTGATGACCACAAATATGCAATGTGTGGGTGTGATGCGTAATGCAGCTATATGTTTTTGTGTTTTTGATGGATTTATTTGTGTGAATATGAAGATGATATGCAAAGTAGAGATCTTTATTTTTGTGATGATTTTGAGCATGCATGGAAATGAGATGCAAATTTTGTTATTTTTGATGATTTTATTGTTTTTGAATTTTCTTGTTTTTGACCAAGCGATTGCGGGAATCCTTGGAGCATTTTGGGGATTGACCAAGCGATTACGAAAATCCTTGGAGCATTTTGGGGATTGACCAAGCGATTACGGAAATCCTTGGAGAATTTTGGGGATTGACCAAGCGATTATGGAAATCCTTGGAGAAATTGGGGATTGACCAAGCAATTACAGAAATCCTTAGAGCATTTTGGGGATTGACCAAGCGATTACAGAAATCCTTGGAGCATTTTGGGGATTGACCAAGCAATTACGAAAATCCTTGGAGATTTTTGGGGATTGACCAAGTGATTACGAAAATCCTTGGAGCATTTTGGGGATTGACCAAGCGATTACGGAAATCCTTGGAGCATTTTTTTTGGGCTATGGCTCTTCTAAACATGGAATGGCCACAAATGACTGATGTTCAAGGGTTCTAGTTCCTTGATTCCATCAAGAGAGGCTAGATGGTATGTTCTAGGTCCTATTTTGCTATCAATTACATAGGGACCTAACCAGTTTGCCACGAACTTGTCCCTGAGATGGGACGATAAACTAGAGTTCTGTTGGTTTTCTTTCAAGACCAAGTCATCGACCTGAAAGTATCTTAAGTGAACTTTCATGTTGTATGCTTTCTTAAGTCGCTCTTGATAGATACGTAAATGCTTGAGGGCATTAACGCATCATGCATCAAGCAACGTAATTTGGTCTAACCGAGCTTGCCACGCAGTATCATCATCGATGAACTCTTGCATTGATATGCGTAGGGAAGGAATTTCCAACTCGAGAGGCATGAAAGCCTCAGAGCCATACATGAGAAAAAACGGAGTTGCCCCAGTGGGTTTCTGAATGCTAGTGCGATAGGCCCACAGGGCAAGTGGGATCTGAATGTGCCAATCCTTATGATTATCTGTGACTATCTTTTTAAGGATGGCAACTAGCATTTTGTTTGACGCCTCTGCTTCCTCATTCGCCTGCGAATAATAGGGTGTCAAAAAACTGTGCTAAATTTTGTACTTTGTGGTCAAAGCACGCACATCTTTGTTCTTGAATGACGTCCCACTATCCGAGATGATCTTGGATGGAATACCAAAACTACATATGATGTTATGCAAAATGAACTCCATAATGCGGGGTCCAGTCGTAGAGGTAAGCAGAACTGCTTCCACCCACTTGGTGAAGTACTCTGTGGCCGTGATGATAAACATGTGATGACCTGACGATGTAGGGGACATCTTTATGATTAGATCTAGGCCCCACTACAAAAAAGGCCCAACCAATTGGATCGGATGCAAGTCCTGGGAAGGTACGTGTGTCAAATTAGCATGGTGTCGACACTTCACGCACTTCCTAACATATGCGCAATAATCTCGCTCTAAATATGGCCAATAATAGCCCATGCAAAGAATGCACTTTGTGATGGCCATACCGCTGAAGTGGCCACCGCATGTACCATCGTGCGCTTGGGCGATCGCCCAAGTGGACTCTTGCTGGTCCAAGCACCGAAGGAGGATCCCTTCATAGCTACGACGGTACAAAATGTCTCCTAACAAGACATGCTTTGCCGCTTTCTGCTTGAATGCATGTTTTGCGACATGCGTCAATCCAAGCGGGAGGTTACCTAACTTGAGGTAGTCCTTGATGGGGGAATACCAATCCTGCTGATCAGAAGCCTCAATGGCATGAACAACCAGTCCCTCTTGAAGTTCATCCCTAGCAAAAGCTGAGTGGGAGAGAACCTGCAAGAATAGCATTGTGTTTCTATTAAGGGGAGTAGGGGAGAATAAGGACCCCCAGTTGGCGTGTTTCAAATGATCATGAATTCAAGAGAACCTATCCGCAGATGGCTCAATATAGATCAAGTGGATTCCTGGCATTAAATCAAAGCTTGCTTGCTCCATTGTTGATTGTGATAGTGTTTTGACTTGAATGGTGGTCATATCACCAGAAATATCTTATGGGATTAGCGACCCCAAAGAGGCCATAGTGTCCGCAAAATGATTCTATGACCGAGGGAGTGCCTCAATGTCATACCATTCAAGCTTTGTCAAGAATTTGTCCACAAGGGATTTATAGGCCTACAGAACTGGGCATTTGCATTGGAATACCCCTTTGACTTGGTTGACAATTAACAGCGAATCACCGAAGATGTTCAGTCATTTGATGTTCATGGTGATTGTTGTCTAAAGACCTATGAGCAAGGCTTCATACTCTGCATTGTTGTTGGTGCATGGGAAATTTAATTTAAATGATAGGGGCATTGGAGCGCCCTACGGTGTGAAGAATACTATCCCTGTGCCACCACCTTGCTCACATTTAGAACCATCAAAAAATAGGGTTATGTCGACCTATGACTCAGGCTCGTCAGAATCTGGTGATTCTGAGACATGGAAGACCCCATCATCGGGTAGTTATATGACCAGAGGTTGATCATCTTCGAGAGGAGCCTCTGCTAGTTGATCGGCTATGACTTGACATTTTATGGATTTCTGTCCAATAAACTCTATGTCAAATTCTATCAACAACATGATGCATTTCGTCGTGTGACTACTATGATAAGTACGACTCATCATGTATCGCAATGGATTATCCTTAGACACAACATACGTCTTGTTGCTCAGCATGTAATGGCGCAGCTTTTTGGTATCAAACACCACTGCCAAGTAGAGTTTCTCAACGTATTCATAGTTAAGTTCATAACTGACAAGGGTGCGGCTAAGATAGTAAGTAGCCTGTTCCATGTAAAGTTTGTTCTTCTAGGCTAACATGGCTCCCAGTGCCACCTCAGTAGCTAAGATGTATAAGTAGAACGGCACACCTAGTCTAGGTGGTGCCAATACTGGTGGCGAATCCAAGTATTTTTTAATGTCATCAAAGGCTAACTGGCACTTGTCATCCCAATGAAATGCTACCCCCTAGTGCAACAACTTGTTCATTGGTCAGCACTTTTCAGATAGCTGCACTATGAAGCGCTTGATCGACACGACCTTTCCCTGCAGGCTTTTGAGCTGTTTGATGGTAGTTGGGGGATGCATTTCAAGGATTGCCTTGACTTTTTTTGGGTCCACCTTGATGCCCCATTTTGATACTATGAAACCCAAGAGCTTTCCATATGTGATGCCAAAAACACACTTCTTAGGGTTTATTCTGACTCTATGCTCCATGAGGCGATCGAGGATCTTGCTTAAGTCACCAAGATGATCTAGGCGCAAAAGATATTTGGCAAAAAAATCATCCACGTAATATTCCAAAGTCTTGTGCATGTAATCATGGAAGATGTACGTCATGGCATGTTGGTAGGTGGCGCAAAAATTTTTAAGGCAAAAAGGCATGACCTTATAACAAAATGTCCCCCAAGGCATTGTGAATGTCATTTTTAGCTGGTCTTCAGGGTTGATACAAATCTGATTGTATCCCAAGAAACCATCCATGAGGGAAAGCATTTCGTGACCCGCTGTAGCGTCTACCAATGCATCGATGCTTGGCAAGGGGAAATCATCCTTAGGACTTGCTTTGTTTAGATCTTGAAAATTAGTGCATATGCGAATCCTCCCGTTAGGCTTCTTGACGGGCACCATGTTGGACAGCCATGGTGGATAATCCACGTAGATGACAAACTGTGCATCTATCAGCTTTTGCAACTCATCTTTGACCATCAAGGCCACTGTTGGGTGCATCTTGCATATTTTCTACTTAACTGGCTTGACTGTCAGATCAAGCGTTAGATTATGCATGACTAGCTGTGGGTCTAGTCTCGACATGTCTCTGTATGACCATGCAAAAACTTCCTTCTTATCCTTGAGAAGGGCAATGTAGTCGGCTTGCTCTTCGGGGGATAAACTTACCCCCAACTTGATGATCTGTGGATTCATTGGATCTAAGCCGATGTCTACGTCAGTCGTCTCCTCGATCGACATGTGGGATTCGTCTTCCAACTGATGTGGAGTTGGGATCAAGTGGATATCATTTGCTGAGTTTAGATCATTTTTAGGGACCTCGGGCCCCTCTTTAGCATGGTAGATATCCCGAGTTGGCCCAGGGGTAAAATGGAGCATTTCACCAAAAGGCCAGTACTTGGATGGGGATGGAGGGGAATTGACGCGATCCCAGTCTATGGCATCTATGTCTAGATACAATGACTATGCCGTATCGGTCGAATTGTGGATGGGGGCAGTTAAGTTAATGGATATCATGTTGATGAAATGATTTTGGTCTCCATTATCGAGGGTGTGGTTACTTGGACATCCTATATGCTCTCTATGCTCTAGATCTGGCTCTAGAGGGACAGGCATGAATGGATCGACCCTATGTGCAAATAGGAAGATAGGGTCTACCCTTGGCACTGATGTCACTATAGGGTCTCTGGGTGGAAGGTGCTCTTCGTATGCCCAGAGTAGCGGATCCAACACTTGGTCCCACCGCGCTGGGTCTACGTACCACTCATGCCCTGGCACTATGTTTAATTGTTAAAATATGTTGTTAATCTCCAAGGGGTGCCGATGCTACATCTATCACATGTGATTAGGATATGCCATCTCAGTTTCATCTTCATAATCACTATTAGATATCCAAAGGCCTTCATTGGCTTCGATTGCTTGCGGCATTAAAGGCTCACCTTGCTCAAGCAAATTAATGTGGTCCCACCTAGGTTGTTCCGCTCTCTACGGGGGACTTGACTTCCTTGGAGCGGTGCTTGCTCGATAGGAGCATCCAAGGGGAACATTGTCAAGAAGCTTTCTTGATAATCATCCATGGGGATCACCTATGGGTGATCGCTATATGATTTGAAGGGGTCATACGATGCTGGTTCATACTCCGACTCGTCCTCCAAGGACCCTTCTTGACATTGTCTAGACCCTCCTTGAAAATGAGCTCTCGATCTTTCTCCTCTCTCGAGCGAAGGGAAGGGATTACTAGAGCCGACAAGGTTGATTATAGTTAATGGGAGATAATCCCTCAATGTATATGTGGTGTTAGGTTTGGTATATGGATCTGATGCCAATCCCCCCTTGTTGCCTATCCCTAGGCCTTGCATGTTCTCCACCAAGATGTCCAAGGGTAGGGGGTGGTTGAACCCTACTCCTGACTTGTCATATGGCATTTGGTATCTTGGTTGGCAAAGAACACGTATCCCTTGCTCATATTAGCCTAACCCATATCCGTGATAATTGCATTGGCCAAGGTATCTCAGAGCAAAGTCTAGGTTAGACAAATAGTTGAAATTTTTAGCAAAAGGCTCTTCATCCTCGTCCTCTTGTGTGCATGGTGCAATGCCATGATCAAGGCCCCCATACACAAAATTTTTCTGGTTCGACGGGTAGCCTAGGGGAACAATAGTGCCAATGGGGATTCGAGGTCTCCCCATGTCTTGCATGGATTCTAGTGTGGGTGTTGCTACAATATTCCGCACCAGATACTCCCCCAGGCCTGTATTGGCCATTTCAACGGTGATCGTTGATGGTTGAGGGGGAGGGAATGGAAGTTCTCCTTGAGTCCACTCCATGTCAGGTGGACTAGGAGACTCGACTTCCATTCAGCTAGGCATATCCTCAGTAGAGATAGTTGATACTGACGACAGTGTCTCTTCCAAAGGTTTTGCCTCTTCCAGGGGTTCCTTCCCTTTGTCCTTCTATTTGGCCCCCAAATATGGTGTCGTTGGTGGAGGACCAGACGATGAAGATGAACCTGGCTGGGATTTTGAAGAACTTGTTAACGGGGATGCCTGTGGAATCAAACCCTGTTTAGATGGATTTAACTGGAAATCCAAATGCGTTGATGGCAGGGTCGATTGCGGCATCAGCTACACCGCATTACAATACTTGAAGGGTTCTAAGTTCGCCGGGACTACATGCACCTCCCCTTAAAATGTATACTTTAAACATTGGTGAGCTATCGAAGGGACACACTTCATGTCCCTGATCCATGGCCGGCCCAGCAAGATGTTGTAGGCCATCTCACCTTCCAATACATGGCACAATGTGGGTATGATCTTTTGTCCCACTTGTATTGGTAGGACTATGGTGCCAACTGTCGAGCATATTGCATCATTGAATGCTCGTAGAGTGTAGGTGGAAGCTGTGATGTGAGATGCGGGCAACTTCAGATGCTTTAGGGCCATAGTTGTGATGATATTACTGGACGAGCCAGTGTCTATCAACACCCTCTTGTATGGGATCCCATTGACCCGGGCAATAACATGTAGGGGTGGATCCACCATGTCATCAGTCACTGATCTCAATTCATCTTCTCGAAATGTGATGACTGGCTCAGTGCATCATTTTACATGCCCCACAAAGTTGTTGAAAGAATTTGTCTCGTGGGGCTTCAACTCAATGGCTTTCAAAATCTCCATTAGAGCTTCTCGATGGGGCATTGATTATTGTATAAGCTCGTATATGGAGAGCCTAGCCAAGATGGTCCTCAGACTCTGAGTTAGTTTGGTCCGAAGTGTGGCCACCGGCTTAGGCGAAGGAGGTTGTGCAAGGTTCTGTTGTGGTTGCGAAGTTGTTGGCACCTCTCCTGCCGTTGTCATAGGAGCATTCGTGCTCGGATACCTCCTATTTCAAGTCACTATACTGATCATCCCTACATATCCCTACATGGGGCAGTTCTGTGTGACCTCGTTAACTTATAGGGTCTTTGCCTACGGAGCATGAGTAGGCAAGGGGTATTTGAAGACCTCCATTTGTTGATTTCTTGGTGTGACGGGATTATCCACTGCTAGGGTCTTGTTATCAATCAGGTCTTGCACCAAGCCCTTAAATTTCCAACATGCATTTAGGTCATGTCCTTGCTGCCTATGGAACCTACAATACAAGTCCTCTCTATACCCCTTAGGCTTGGGTGCGTTGGGATCTATAGTCTGAACCTTTGGCAGGTTGATTAGGTTTGCTGCTAACAAGCGGTCAAACAAGGAGTCCTTGGACTCTATGTAGGGTGTGAATTGTCGCCTAGGGCGACGTTGTTGACCCTGTTCTTGCCTATGATTTTCTTTGTCATAGTTGTTAGGAGGCACTACCTTATAGTTAGCCTTTTGAGGTTGTGTTGCTTGTGTAGGCTTAGGGACATTGATAGCAACTAAGTTAACCGCAGAGGGTTTTTATTGCATGGTCCCAGCTTTAGTGTTTTTAGTCCACTCTTTTTTATTAAGTTTGGCTATCTCACCATCTTGTATTTTGATCTCTTCAATGATCCTAGCTTGTGCCAGAGCTTCTTCTAAGGTGGCATATTGCTACAGCTGCAATAGCACTGAGATCGATCTCAAACAACTCTTGGAGAACATCTGAGTGAGGTCGGACATAGGGGGGAGGTAGGGAAACTTCGAAAGCAATGTCCTCCACCGATTCTCGTAGGCCGCCATGGTCTCTTCCTCATACTGCTTGAGGCTGGCTAAGTCACTCAGTGATACCTTCTTCTTGGTATTGAAGGCGAAGCTTTCGAGGAATGCATCCACTAACTGATCCAAGTTGTTAATGTTGTGCTTTGGTAACTGAGTAAACTAATCCAAGGCAGGGCCTATGAATGTGGTTATAAATGTTCTCAATAACAAAGCATCATTGTCCTAAATGCCGAAGCATTGGCTCAGGAACTTTGTCACATGCTCTTGAGCATCCTCCTCCCCTCTAAATGTTGCCAACTGAGGCAGCTTAAAGTGTTCAGGGTAAGGAGGTACTGGCACTGACTAATGCACAGGATGACTATGGAGCTAGCGTAAAGTGGGCTTTTGGGGCCCAAAAGTTTTGGTCTCCACAGACTCTAGACGCTCTAGCAGCGCTTTATATGCATCTGAGGATTTAATTTCTTCCTCTTTAGTTTGCTCCCATTGTGGGTTGTGGGATATTTGAGGCCTCTGAAGGGGTTTTCGGATGGCAACTCCTCTGCCTAGGTAGGGCGTTTCAACCCACTCTTCTTCTTGCTCGTACTCCTTGTAAGCTTCCTGAGGAGTCTCTGGGTGAGACCTATGACCCTAGGTGGGTCCCCACGGAGAGTATCCATCGTTGTTCTAGGGAGTGGCTTCTCGCTCAGGTCTAGGAGGTCTCGAAGGTGGCACTTGGTAGGGTCACAGAGACCTATCTCGCACCAAGGGGTTGCGCCTCTCATATGGTTCCACCCTTTGGGTGTGTGGGGTTGGGACCCTCTCAGGCACTGGGTTATGTAGCAACTCATCTGTTTGGCACCTAATGCACTCTTTGCTAAGGCGATATAAATGCTCTAACTGCTGCTGATCTTGCTCAAGCCACGTGATCTGTGCTTGGTGGGTGGGGTCAATTTGCTCTACCATATTGAGCCTAGGAGTCTTGGATGCCTCTCCTATGCACTTACCCTAGTCCTGATGATCCGAGATCTCAATAGGCTGCTTCCCTCTATCGAGGTTGGTGGCATTTACCCGAGGCTCTGGCCTCAGTGGGTGATCATGGTATCTAGCTGGTGTGGAAGCGCATGGTCCCCACGTTGTATATTGCTCTTGAGGAATGTAATCATCTTCCTCGTTCTCCCTTTCATATGTGTGAAAGGGGCGAGTAGAGTTAGCTCACCTGGTTTGAAGAGCCTTGCACTTTGGATTTTGTGTATTGGTTCTAACAGTGATGGGGCGCAAATGAGGGATGCCATCATCATGTGGCCTCTGCTCATGGAAACTATGTCGCTCTAGCACTTCATCGCACGGTGGCCACTCATATCGAGCTTCTAAGGGAGCCTTCTTATCTATGTTGAGTGCCACATGTAAGGACTCTTCCTGAAAGGGGCTATGATGGATGGGCGTGTCCCTCAAAAGGGTGTCCCTATAATTCCATCTTGACATGGACTGATGCAGACTCTCTTAAGGGTCAGGCTGCCAAGGTAGTATAAATAAGTCCTTAGGGCTATAGCGGAGGTGACTTGTGCCCCCTTGTACACTTTTCATAGCTTCCACACTTGATTGGGCTTGGCTACGTGTGTACACCATGGTGGTGCTCTCCTACAAGCTATGTAGATTTTTATCTCTTTTTATGATTTTTATTTGCTACACGAAACAAAAATGAACACACACACACACAAGCAGTTATTATCTCATTTAAATATTGAAAGTGTGTCCCACCATGATCGCCACTAAAAGCATGAGGATACGAAAACAAGAAAGGAAAGACTCCAAGCATGATGCAAAAAATGAAACTAAACTTAACGCTGAATCCTACGAATTAAAAATGCATGAAATGGAGAAAACATGAATTGAAACCCAAATGAAATAACATCCCTTCTCTTTTATTGATGTATTTCACAACTCGGTTGCAATTCGCATCCTCCCTTTTCAGGGGCGAGGAGCGTTAAATCCATCTCTTGGTTACATCCATGAATAGCCTTCCTTCTTTCGCGTGCCCACATGTAATATGGGTGGACCAAAACATCATTGCAACTTGTGTCTATTAATGTTGATTCCTTGCTACTCCTCCGATGTTCTGATCCTACGTTCAAAGAAACAAAAGATAATCAATAGCACCTGCAGATAAAACAAAGCATGCAATCCCCAAGCCTGCGATAAATAGATGAGAAAAATGAATTAAACTATGACTAAAATGAATCCAAATGCTCTAAAAATTAGACAGGGGCATTAAGACATCACCAGGAGGGCACTGCAAAAATAACAGTTGAGAAATTTCTCATAGATTTGAATTCGCTCCGGGGCGGGACGAATTCACCTGCAACAAAACGCTGAAAAGGTACTATCCCAAATGTCTATCCTAGAGAGCTCAAAAAGACCTAAAAACTTGGGGTTAGCTAATTGGGGGTATTTTGGGAAGACCCAGATGGTCATATTTTCCCAATTTGACCTCCGTAAATGGTAATCTGGTGATGCTACGTGCAAGTTAGTAAAAGCGAACAAATATAAAAACACAATCAAAATTGTTCAAAAAAAGAAAAAATTTAAATGAAAACCTATATAAGCATCATGGAATTGAATGCAAAAAATGAAAATGATAGAAAGCAACATCTGCCACAAATTCCCAATTGTTCCTAAAAGGGACGATTAGGCCTGCAGTAGTGTGGGGGCGCTCGGGTGGAATGCCCATCGTTTGGGGCCTGATTTCGACACCAATCCACTTGGGATGGGTCCAAAATCTCTTTCAAGGTGTTGTAGACAAATTGGGTGGTATTCTATGGCCAAATTTTGGGTTTTGGACTCAGAATTCGACCTTCCAATAGTCACCCAATGACCTCCTCTCTAAAAGAGATCAAGGATGTGGAAAGCACAAATCGCACAAGGATGTATGGGGAAATAAAATGGCAGCACTTCGTTGCTCCAAATTGCTCTTACTCTGTATATTTTGGGATGAGGAAACTCCTCAATTTATAGACCCGAAGGTCTCTTGGGATGAGCACGTAGAGATGCCACATGATAGCCATGCCCTTTCAGGGGAGGGAATATTCCTCCCTTATTAGGGGCTTCATGACTACCCCTGTAACAGCCTCTAACGCTCAAAAATGCTCACCCATGCTCCCATGAACTGAAGGAGGCATTAGGTGGTGGATCCGAGCTGCCATTTGTCAAGATTTGACTTTTTGCTCGTCAAACTTGCAATTCGCCCCACCTTGGAGCGAATTGGGAATTCATCCCAGGGTGGAGCGAATCCCAATTAGAATTCATCCCTAGGTGGAACAGATATTGAGAAAAGTTCCTAAAGGTTCCAAAATGATTTTTGACCTTCCAAAACTACTATGAGAGTGGTTAGGACCACTGTTTAACCTCTGGGGGCTGCCCTTGGGGATGTGTGTGCCATTGTGATCAGTGTTTACAGTCACATAATTAGATTGGTACTGTTTTGGTGTCTACAACACCAATAGCACTACTTGAGATTATAGGCAGATGCACTTTGTCTCCTTCCAAATCCTCAGATTCAATAATTGTTGGCTCTAAGTGACCAATCTTGGATTTACAGTTCCATGCTTCATATTCTAGAAAATTTACATCACGCGTTATAATTAGCTTCTTTATGACAATGTTATATGACATATAAGCCTTTGATTCTTCACGATACCCAATGAAGATGCATTTCTTTTATTTATCATCCAACTTCTTTCTCTTATCATCTAGAACATGTGAATATGCTATGCACTCGAAAACTCTTAAATTAGAAACACTATGCTTCTAGTTGCTCCAAGTTTCTTGAGGAATTTTATCCTTCACACTCTTTGTGAGACATCTGTTTGGTAGATAAACTACACAACATACAGTTTCTATCCAGAACTCATGTGGTAAACTCTTTGTATTTAGCATATTTCATGCCATATCCATAATGGTTTTGTTCTTCCTCTCTACAACACCATTCTACTATGGTGTGTATATGGCTTTAAAATTCCTTCTAATTCATTTTTTTGCAAAAATTATGGAATTCATTAGAGATGTACTCACCTCCTCCATCTATTCTGAGAGTCTTCACATGGTAGTTTGCGTGGTTTTTCAACCAATGCCTTAAACTCTTTGAATTTACTTAAAGCCTCTAACTTTTGTCTAATGGGATATACCCATGTCCTCCAATTGAAATCATCTATGAAATTCAGGAAGTATTTATTATCGATAAATGTACTGGTTTGCATAGGACCGCAAATATTTGAATGTACCAACTCTAATGGTTGTGAAGCTCTTCAAGACTATCCCATAGGGAATGCATCCTTGTGTTGCTTACCAACTAGACAACCTTCACAAAATTGATCGGTCTAATCTATGAGGGGTAAAACCTTCACCATTTGTTTCTTGTGTAGCAAGTTCAGGCCACTAAAACTCAAGTGATTGAATTTGAAATGCCACAACCATGTAGCATCTTTCACAACTGTACTAAATGAAAGTAGCAGTTCATTTTAAATTGGTAGGAGAAACATTTTATTCTTTGTCATGGACATATTTTCTATGAGCCCATTCTCTTTATCTCGAATTATACATGATCTATTTTTAAATTTCCCAAATTTCCCCTTCAACACAAGTTGTCCAACACTCAACAAGTTATATTTTAACCCAAACACATAATAAAAATTAAAAATGTGCTTTATTTCACCATGCTTGGTTAGGATAATAATATTTCCTTTGCCCATGACATATACCTTGATGTTGTTCCCCATATTCACTTCAAATTTTATAGTTTCATAAAATTGTGAAAATATTTCTCTATTCCCAGATATGTGGTTGTTGCACCCACTATCGAGATACCTAGTTTTCCTTTGGCTCTCTTCATCAGTACTACAATTTAACAACATATTTCCACATACACCTATACTTTTTGTATTTTTATTTTTGTTTCTATAGTGGACTTGTTTTTTGTTACCCTTGACCAACTTCTTTCTACACTCATAACTCAAATGACCATATTTCTTGCAATAATAACATTGAATCTTGGATTTGTCATACCTCTTATTTGATCCCCCTTGCTGACTTTTGTCGTCGCCTCTTCCTCTTACTTGATGAAAATTATAGCTTGTTTCTCCTTCATTGGAGTTTGACCTTCGTCCTCTCTAGTGACCTCTTCCACTATTACCTCTATTGCTCTGCCATCTTCCTCCTTGAGAACTTGAGGTATTCCGATGGGATTCATCTCTTCTGCTATTATCTAAAAATGAGACCTACTTTTTGAAGGCTTGCTCCAATGAGGACTAAGATGATTTATTCTGTCTCTATTCATGTGTTTGCAAAGAATCCATAAGCTCATTAACAGAAAGGATTGTCAAGTCCCTTAACTCTCCATTTTCTATCACCACTGAGTCAAACCTTGTTGGTAGGCTACTCAAAATTTTCTTCACTATCCTCTAGTTCTTAATATTCTCCCTATTCATCCTCATCTGATTGATGATACCCATAGTCTGGGTAAAGAAGTCACACATGGACTCTAATTCACTCATCTGAAGATTTTCTAATTCCCTTCTCAACATCTACAACTTTACCAAATTCATATTTTTGGTGCCCTGATAGGAGCTAGCTAAGATTTCCCATGTCTCCTTTGATTTACTTGTTGCTATAATTCTTTGGAAAATGATATCTTCAACCGCTTGCATTATATAAAATAATACCTTCTCATCCTTCTTTCAATTTTCCTTAAACAAGTCTGAATCCGCTTGGGAGAGAGAGACCAATGCTTCTGCATCTATGAGTTCTATGTAACCACTCTTCACCAGATCCTATAGCTCCTGAGACCTGAACAATATTTTCATTTGAATGCTCCAGTAATCATAACTTTTACCATTGAACCATGGGATCTACAACTGTAAGGAATTTCCTCTGAAGGTCATTGCTTCTTATCTTCCACTATTGGCACTGGGTCTGATACCAATTTGAAAGGATGATGATTATGGACTACAATTTTGAATGTCTCAAGAACTTGACGAAAATAAAAAATATTCTAAGTGTTGGAGGAAGTCATGAAATCATGACTTCTTTGGAGAATTAGCAAGGTGATCTAAAAAAAGGCACGATATCATGACTAGCAATTTTCCTCCTTTTCATTGGTTATATTGGGTTGTTGGACCTACAATTTTCGAGATATCGTGACTTACGAAATGATGAATTTTTGCCAGTTAAAGTTTCATCAACACACCTTTTAATAAAAGGGTTGTGAAATTGCGATGTATTAATTTTGTGAGGGAGAGAGGACCAAGGGGCTCGGAAGTAGAAATGGTCGTAAAGTTGTGATTATTTCTAAAGTTGTGATTTCACACCTTCAACTTTAACTTATCAACAATATGACTTTGGCTCAATGTCGTATTTTATGCTTCGTAATGCAAGGGCTCACATTTCTATGTAAAATTGCAAGGGTTTCTAATACATGGAGGGAGTAATGAAGGAAGAAAATAAATATGAAATTATCCTTGTTCTTTTAAATAAACATGGAACACACGCAGTCCTCACAAATATATTTCATATATTGACTGAGAATGAAAACTCATTGCTATCAAAATATGACAATAAAAAATAAACAAAACTTATATACCAGGTCCTTCTTACTCTGGAAGCTTACATACATTTGCAACCTAGACTTTGCTATTGTAGGATAAACACACACAGAAGTAATTGAAGGCTGCAACTTCAGCTCCCTATTCTTCAAAGACTTCTTCGGAATTTCTTCCTGTTCTGTCTCTGTCTTCGCTTCTCTAAAAAATACCATTGACCCAAATGTATATATAGCTGGGGAAAAAGGGGAAAAGCGAAAAAGGCTCACCAACAACCTGACATGAATTAAATGCAAAATACAGTGTCGGATAACTGCAATCTAATCGTAAACTACCGATAATCAAATCGAATATATCAAAATCCGACGAATGATATAAAAAATAGATATTGTCATCAAGTGTTAAATATGATATAATTTTCTAACCTATCCATTGTACACTAATATTACACAATCGTATAATGTAGAGATATAAATTACTATTTAAAAGGTACTTAATACATGATATTAATGTTTTAATACATAATAACTTGTGTGATCTCTTATAGGATGTGTTATCTATTATAGAATGTTGTTTGCATTAAGATTTTGGAATGTTCTTTAACTTAAAAGACCAGGTTAGATGGTTAGTTTATGTATGAAATGGAAAGAAAATAATAAATTTGCAAATGTGAATTAGATTCGTTAGTTTTATTTATTTATCTATTTATTTATTGGAGTAATATTTTTTTATGCACATTTAATATGAGATTGAACTTCAGTCACATCACCAATAAAACAAGTGACGTTTTTTACCACGCAGATGCATCAGTTTCATTTCAATAAATTAAACTTCAAAATAATTTTTCTTTATTTTTAATTTAAAAAATCTGTAATAATTGTAAAAATAATTAAAAATATATAATAATAATAATAAAGCTCTGTATCCCTAATTATTCTTACGATGTTATGTACAAATGCGGTTGTGTTAAATTTTAATTAAACTCTATATCAAACTTAGATTCAACCATGATTACACTCATCGTCCTTCATCGCTCCTCACTTTGTACCGAGTCCGCGTTTTCTGCCCTAAAGTATAGGTCTCCGGCGACTTCATGTTATTTTCTAATAAGACGACATGCACAACGCAGTCCACACGGAATATGTTTTTTATCAGGCACAATCATTTTTCTTATTTCTACTTCGATTTTACTACTAATTTTCTCTATTCAAAGAAAATATTTCAGAGTATGAGCGTCGTGGGTTTTGCATCAGGTTTTATAAAAGAATGGGATGCACCCTGTAGTCCTCCTCTCGACTCCGAACTCGGGTAGTTGCAGTTTTGCTTTGACATGGCTATGATGACCAAAACATTTTACATTAAAAAAACCTCTTTAAAATTTCGGTCCAAGATTTAGAGAGAAAAGGAAAATAAGAAATTTACTTCTTTATTTATTCTTAGAGTAAAATCCTCTTCCTTGAAAGCATCTGCATCTATAAATTGTTATTATTATAGAATAAATGAGGTTGACCTGTCTAATCTGAAGGAGCAAAAATGCGATTTTTTCTTTTTCCTTCTCGCCGGAGTCTGTCAACACAGACTGCGCAGGGCGCACGTCCAACTCCCGACTTCGGGAGCGAAGTGCGGACGACGCTGCCAAAGCGGCCGAAGTCCGGCACTCACGCGAAGTGCGGACTGCGCAGGCCAAGACGGCCGAAGTGCGCACTTCGGCCGAAGTGCGGACTTCGCACGGGCAAACAGCCGAAGTCCGCACTCGCGTGGAGTGCGGACTGCGCTCGGCAAAACAGCCGAAGTGCGCACTTCGGCCGAAGTGCGAACTTCGCACGGCCAAACAGCCGAAGTCCGGCACTCGCGCGAAGTGCGTACTTCGCAGCTTTGGACTGCCGAAGTTCGGCACTAGCGCGAAGTGCGTACTTCGCAGCTTTGGACTGCCGAAGTTCGGCACTAGCGCGAAGTGCGTACTTCGCAGCTTTGGACTGCCGAAGTTCTGCAGTCGCGCGGAGTGCGAACTTCGCAGTTTTGAGTTGCCGAAGTGCGACAGTTGCAGCGAACTTTGCTGGGCAAGAAACTTCGCCGTGCTCGTCGACCAACTTCGCTCGGCAACAAACGTCTTTGTTTTCTGTGGCTGCTGCTGGGTTTGCCCGACTTGGCAAGACCCGTATGAGGAGAGAAACGCCGGAACAGAGAACACCAAGGTTAAGACTTAAACAACTGCAAACCCTAAAGATGCTACAGACAAACAACAAACTTTATTCATATGAACAACTAGGGTTACAGAATTCCTCAACCGAGGAAGTAACAACATCTCGCGAGCTACGCTGCAGGATAAACCGAACAAGGGAAATGTCGAGTCTGCTGCTCGGACATTTATCAGCTGAGCCTCACTGCTCACTGAAACACTCGCCCTTCTTTCTCTGCTCACTTTCACGAACTTCTCTCACACCCGCTCTGCTTCCTTCTTCTATGCACTCTCTCGCACTCTAGTTTGTCTGAAGAACCGAACCGCCTTTTATAGCCGCGGGGAGAGAAGGATAAGGGTTATCCTCTGACAACTCCGGATAAGGGTTATCCTCGGACCGACCCACATCTAGGGTTTCTGACAAACGTCGACTGGGTATTAACACCTACGGAGATCGGATCTGCCAGGTGTCAAATCTGTCAGAAGATAAGTGCGACGTCCTGTCACACTTTTGTCGGGATCTCGGATTTGCGGCAGCGCAGTTGGGCACAGGCGGGAAATCTGGGTTTATTTTTCTAACACCCTCCTTTAAACCTGATTTCACAAGCACTTTGACTCCAAGCTGCTCTCGCAATCTGCTGAAGTCTTCCTCCTTCAAAGGCTTCGTGAAAATATCTGCCAATCGCTCCTTGGATCCGCAAAACTGCAGATGAATTTCTCCGGACTTCACCAACTCTCTGATGAAGTGATAACGAATATCAATGTGCTTCGTCCGGCCATGGAACACGGGATCCTTTGACAGTGCAATGGCCGAATTGTTGTCACAGAAAATTGTTGTCGCGCCTTCCGGAGGATTAAACAGTTCGCTCAGAACTCTTCGCAGCCATACTGCCTGGCATGCGGATGTCGTGGCGGCGACATATTCTCGTTCGGCTGTGGACAACGCAACAATCGATTGCTTCTTGGACGCCCATGAGACTTCCCCTGATCCGAGATGGAAAGCATACCCGGAGGTGCTCTTCTGATCGTTAGTACTGCTAGCCCAATCACTGTCTGTGAAGCCCACTAGCTCCAACTGGTCCCCTCTGGCGTAAAATAGGCCATGGTTCCGCGTCCCGCCGACATAGCGCAAGATCCTCTTGCCTCGCTTGCCGTGCGTGTCCTTCGGAGTCTCCATGAAACGGCCGATCGAGCCGACTCCGAACATCGGATCCGGCCGAGTTGCGATCAAGTACATTAGATCGCCAACTAGCCTCTTGAACAAGGTTGGATCTACAGCACCTCCCCGTATCCAACTTGCTCAGCCTTCAAACCTCGTGGCTACGGGTGTGATGGCAGGTTTGTTGTCCTCCATCTTGAAGCGCTTCAGGACATCCTTCACATACTTGCCCTGAGAAATGAAGATGCCATCTCGCTGATTGGTCAACTTCAATGCCGAGAAAATATTTCATCAGCCCCATGTCAGTCATTTCAAACTCGGACTTCATGGTTGTTCTAAACTGCGCAAATAGGTTGTTGCTATTGCCAGTAAATATCAGATCGTCTACGTACAGGCAGACGATGATGAGCTCACCTGCTGCATTTGACTTCATGTACAGGGAGTGCTCATATGGGCATTTTTGAAACCCATTCTCCTAAAAATAGCTGTCAATACGGCTGTACCATGCTCGGGGCGCCTGCTTCAAACCGTACAGGGCCTTCTTCAACTTCAGGACTTTGCCTTCTTGCCCTAGTATTTCATAACCGGGCGGCTGGTCTATGTAGACCTCTTCTTCCAACACTCCGTTGAGGAAGGCAGACTTGACATCCATCTGGAACACGCTCCATCCTTTCTGAGCTGCGAGTGCCAGAATCATTCTGACTGTGTCAAGTCGGGCTACAGGTGCATACACCTCATGATAGTCAACTCCTGACTTCTGCTTGTAGCCTTTCGCCACTAATCTGGCCTTGTGTCTGTCAACCTCTCCTTGGGCATTAAACTTCGTTTTATATACCCACTTGACCCCAATGGTCTTCTTCCGTGCTGGAAGATCTGTTAGCTGCCATGTCTCATTCTTCTCAATGGCTGCTATCTCCTCATCCATCGCATTCACCCATTTGCGATTCTAACTTGCCTCTTCAAACTCCACTGGATCACATTCAGTAAAGAGAGCAAAATCAGAATAATCTTCATCTAAATGATTACGGGTTACCTCATAGATGTCTTGCAAGCTCCGAGTCTTTGCAGGAGTCCTCAGGTTCTGTATTCTGCTTGCAAGTGGAGGTGAGCGGGATGTTGAGGGTGTGCTGCTGCTGGCACCACTGTTGATGCTTGAAGGCACAGGTGGTTGAACTCTGTCTTCCTCCAAGTCTACAGACTCAACAGTTGCTGGTTCAGTCTGACCAGTCTTTGACTTCCCGTTCCAGACTTCATCCTCCAAGAACTTCACGTCTCGGCTGATGACAAGTTTCTTTGTCACAGGATTGTACAGCCTGTACGCCTTCGCTGGTTCGCTGTACCCTGTGAAGATGCATTTTTTAGCTTTGTCATCTAGCTTCTTCCTTTTCTCATCTGGAACATGTGCATATGCTATGCACCCGAAAACTCGCAAATGAGCCACACTTGGCTTCAACTTGCTCCACGCTTCCTCTGGAATTTTGTCCCTCACACTCTTGGTGGGACACCGGTTCAACAGATAGACTGCACAACTTACAGCTTCTGCCCGTAACTCATGTGGCAAAATTTTTGCCTTCAAGCATGCTCCGTGCCATCTCCATGATTGTTCTGTTTCTTCCTCTCGCCTACGCCATTCTGTCGCGGCGTGTATCTGGTAGTGAACTGCCTCCGAATTCCATGTTGCTTGCGAAGTTGTGGAATTCGTTGGAGATGTACTCTCCACCTCCATCAGTTCTGAGAGTCTTCACATAGTAACCGCTCTGTTTCTCAACCAGAGCCTTGAACTCCCTAAACCTTGCAAACGCCTCTGACTTCAACTTGATTGGATAAATCCAAGTCTTTCGACTGAAGTCATCAATGAAGGTCAGGAAATACTTATTGCCGGCATATGAGGTGGTCTGCATGGGACCACAGATGTCTGAGTGCACCAGCTCCAAAGGCCGTGATGCTCTCCAAGATTGCCCTACAGGGAATGCATCCCTGTGCTGCTTGCCGACCAGGCAACCTTCACAAACTTGGTTCGGTTGCTCTATAAGGGGTAAACCCTTCACCATCTCGCTTCTTGTGCAGCAGATTCAAAGCCACCGAAACTCGGGTGACCGAATCCGAGATGCCACAACCGGGTAGCATCCTTCTCAACTGCACTCAGAGACAACAAAGATTCATTCTGAATCTGCAGTGGAAACATCTTGTTTTTCGTCATGGACACAGATGCAATTTGTCCATGGACCTTGTCTCTGATGGAACAGACTCCATCTTTGAACAGTACAGTGTGCCCCTTCTGCACAAGCTGTCCAACACTAAGCAGATTATGCTTCAACCCAGGCACATAATAAACATCTTGAATTGTTTTTCTATCACCGTGCCGGGTGCGGATGAGGATCTTTCCTTTCCCCATCACAGGAACTTTGATGTTGTTCCCCATCTTGACTTCGGACTGGACTGTTTCATCCAGTTGTGAGAACATCTCTCTGTTCCCAGTCATGTGGTTGCTGCAACCACTGTCAAGATACCAGACGTTTTTCTTGCTCTCCTCTTCAATACTGCAAGTCAGCAACACAATTCCTCCTGCCGCATTTTCAGGTTCCTTCGAATAATGGGCTTGCTGCTGATTCTCGTTCGCCATCTTCTTTCTGCACTGAGTGGCATAATGGCCGAACTTGCTGCAGTAGTAGCATTGGACCTTTGACATGTCCTTCTTGCTGAGAGCCACCTTGCTGATTTCTGCCAGTGCCTCTTCCTCCTTGCTGATGAAAGTTGCAACTTGGCTCAGCGTCCTGAGGGTTTGAGTTCCCTCCTCGCTTGTTCCTTCTCCCACGTCTGCTTCTGCCTCTTCCTCCTTGAGAACTAGAGGCACTGTGCTGGGAGTCTTGTCTACCGCTGTCTCGAACTGAGACTTGCGCTTTGAAGGCTTGCTCCAAAGAAGACTGAGTTGAGCGGCTCAGCCTCTGTTCATGGGTCTGCAGGGAACCCATGAGTTCGTCTGTCGAGAGGGTTGTCAAATCCCTCGACTCTTCGATTGCTATCACAACCGAGTCGAACTTCGCAGTGCGACTTCCGAGAATCTTCTCCACGATTCTCCGGCTCGGACATTTTCTCCATTCAACCGCATCTCGGTTGATAATGTCCGTCGTCCGGGTGAAGAAGTCACTCATCGACTCGGACTCGCTCATCCGCAGGTTCTCGAACTCTCTCCCGAGCATCCGTAGCCTTCACCAACTTCACTTTGTCGGTGCCCCGATACGAACTCGCCAGGGTTTCCTGGGCCTCGCTTGGCCTTGGTGGTCGATGCAATCCGCGGGAAGATGGTCTCCTCAACCGCTTGCATGATGTAGAAGAGGGCCTTCTGGTCCTTCTTCTTGTGCTCTTTCAACAGATCCCTGTCTGCTTGAGAGAGGGCGGCCAGTGCTGCTGCATCTGCCGGTTCTGGGTAGCCGGTCTCGACCAACTCCCATAGCTCCTGAGATCCGAACAGGATCCTCATCTGGATGCTCCAGTAATCGTAGTTCTTACCGTTAAATCGCGGGATCTGCAACTGCAACGAGTTTCTCTCGGAAGCCATGCTTCTATCTCCGTGTCACGGTACTATCAGCTCTGATACCAATTTGAAGGAGCAAAAATGCGATTTTTTCTTTTTCCTTCTCGCCGGAGTCTGTCAACACAGACTGCGCAGGGCGCACGTCCAACTCCCGACTTCGGGAGCGAAGTGCGGACGACGCTGCCAAAGCGGCCGAAGTCCGGCACTTACGCGAAGTGCGGACTGCGCAGGCCAAGACGGCCGAAGTGCGCACTTCGGCCGAAGTGCGGACTTCGCACGGGCAAACAGCCGAAGTCCGGCACTCGCGCGGAGTGCGGACTGCGCTCGACAAAACAGCCGAAGTGCGCACTTCGGCCGAAGTGCGAACTTCGCACGGCCAAACAGCCGAAGTCCGCACTCGCGCGAAGTGCGTACTTCACAGCTTTGGACTGCCGAAGTTCGGCACTAGCGCGAAGTGCGTACTTCGCAGCTTTGGACTGCCAAAGTTCTGCAGTCGCGCGGAGTGCGAACTTCGCAGCTTTGAGTTGCCGAAGTGCGACAGTTGCAGCGAACTTTGCTGGGCAAGAAACTTCGCCGTGCTCGTCGAACAACTTCGAACGGCAACAAACGTCTTTGTTTTCTGTGGCTGCTGCTGGGTTTGCCCGACTTGGCAAGACCCGTATGAGGAGAGAAACGCCGGAACAGAGAACACCAAGGTTAAGACTTAAACAACTGCAAACCCTAAAGATGCTACAGACAAACAACAAACTTTATTCATATGAACAACTAGGGTTACAGAATTCCTCAACCGAGGAAGTAACAACATCTGCAGGCTACGCTGCAGGATAAACTGGACAAGGGAAATGTCGAGTCTGCTGCTCGGACATTTATCAGCTGAGCCTCACTGCTCACTGAAACACTCGCCCTTCTTTCTCTGCTCACTTTCACGAACTTCTCTCACACCCGCTCTGCTTCCTTCTTCTATGCACTCTCTCGCACTCTAGTTTGTCTGAAGAACCGAACCGCCTTTTATAGCCGCGGGGAGAGAAGGATAAGGGTTATCCTCGGACAGCTCCGGATAAGGGTTATCCTCGGACCGACCCACATCTAGGGTTTCTGACAAACGCCGACTGGGTATTAACACCTGCGGAGATCGGATCTGCCAGGTGTCAAATCTGTCAGAAGATAAGTGCGACGTCCTGTCACACTTTTGTCGGGATCCCGGATTTGCGGCAGCGCAGTTGGGCACAGGCGTGAAATCTGGGTTTTGGTTGTGCCTATGTCGACGTATTCCTTTGTTCCTCTCTTTTCCTTGTCTTTTCATGCATTCCTTTCGACCTTTTGCGAAGAGCAAAGTCATACGGATTATGCATAACTGCTAAGAAATACTGCCTAACCCAACATACACGCAATCGCAATTTCCCTGGTTGCACCCTTTCATTCGGAAAGTAACATGCCGTCATTTTTCAGTTGTAGACGACGACCAAGTATCCATCACTCCCATAAATGAGGTCTTCAAAGTCTTCGACACTTAAATTTGAGCTCGCCTATTTAATTTAACTAGACCAATATGGAAAAGTAACCTTAGTGGCTATACGAAATAAAATTATTTTGTCTAATAAAATGATTATATGGAAAAGTAACTTAGTGGCTATACGAAATAAAATTATTTTAAATTTGTTTTTTTAATATAATAAAATAAATAATGTTAACATTATTAATAATTTATATATGTGGATATTTTTTACTTTATATTATGTTTAAATTTATTTTAAAATTTATTTTTTCTAACTATTAGAGTAAAAATTTGTTATTTAAAAATTTATTTTAATTTATTCAAAAAACATTAAAAATGTTAGAAGGAGAACAACAATTTCAATAACATTTTTATATTGGACATTGTTTACAAATATGTACGCTCTTTCAAGCAAACACAAGAGAAATGGACCTCACAACCACATGGATGATAATAACTAGGCAACTGCCATTACGCCAAATGCCATTACACAAGAGGTTTTGGTAGCCAAAAGGTATTTTTATCATGTTAAGATAGTAGTAGTTGACAAAACATAAAAAGACAAAGTCATATGTATGTATTTTTTAATTAATTGCATTTTGTGACTCATAAGGTGAATTGTCACAATTTTTTGCGGGTGATTTTATAACTCATGAATGAGGAACCATCATATTTTGATGTGGGTGATCTTTCATATTCAATACCATAAATTTTTATAACACACAAAGAATCATCATATTTTGATGTGGATGGTCTTTCATATTCAATACAATAAATTTTTATAAAACAAAAAAATATTATATAATTAGAGATGCACTCTTTATAATAAAAATATAAATTATAGATACAATGTTATAACCTCACATATCTTCCTAAATATTATTTATCTTGCACTTTATCTTTTTAGTAATAAAATAATTATATTAATTTGCGTATCTGCATTTAATATTTGGTACAATATGCTTCATTATTTTGTGAAATGTAATATTTCATAATATTATTTAACTTAAATTTTGAATTTTAAATAAATTAAAATCAAGTCTTCTACACCATAAATAGCTAAACCACTAATATAAACATAAAAAATATTAAAAATTTATGTCTCAATCATAAGGAAACTTGTCAATCAAACAACCATAGCAACCATTGTTGGAGCAACAAATAGAGTAGAATATTCCATTTGAAAACCACCAAACTACCTCTCATATTACTAAAAAAAAATGAACCACACTTTTGAACAAACAACAAATAATGGATATTGAAGTTTAAACTTTTGTATGTTGATGAGAGTCCATAGAATTCACCAAGTCACCTATACTTTAAAGATATGAAATTGATAAATATTGTTTTAAAAACCATCTTTTATATGAAGAAAAATATATAATTTATATTATAATTATTTTATTGTTCGTTTAATATTATTTAATTGAATTCTTCGAATGATTTTCCATTAAGTACTGGTAAAGACACTTTTTTAAATATAAATAAACTTGCAACATTTAGGGGAAAAAATTGTTTATTTTATATATAAAAGGTTCATCCCACATAAAAATTTAGTTATATATTTAAAGATCATTAAACTTATCAATTCATAAATTGAACTTTAATATTTTTATGAAATAAATAGTAATTTAAAATATATATATATATATATATTATAAAATGTAATTAGCTTACTTTAATTGTATCCTTAAATGTTATTTTAAAAACTTATTAAAATACCTCCCTCCACGCAGATTTTATTATAAACTGTAATTGACCTACCTTATTTGTATCCCTTAAATATTATTAAAAAAACTTATTAAAATACTTCCCTCCATGCATATTTTATTAAAACCTAAAAGTTATAAAAAATTATAATTCTAAGCACATGTAAACATATCTTACATCATCTAAGGCTACTTTACCGTTATTTTTTTTTCATAGACATTAGTGTCACTAATATTCTATATTTTAATGTTCTTTGAGGCGAAGACCTTTCTACACTCAAAATAACGCTCTGTAGTTTGTCCTTTTTCTTATCAAATGTTTTCTGATATGTGGTATATTTTTATGCACCAAATTATACTTTTAAGTTATACAAATAAAGCTATACATCGTATTAAGAAAAAAACAAACAATAGTTTTCTATGCTTTAAGTAGGCAGAATATGGTAGGGTTAAAGAAGTTATCTGTAGGCCTCTGCTCTTCGTTGAGATTAGAAACATGAAGAGAGGGAAACAAGTAGTAAAAAGAAAAAAGAAAATGAAAATCTTAAAAAGAAAAAAATAAAAATAGAAAATGAAAATCTTAAATACAGTGGTTAGAGTGGAGAGGTACCACACATTACTGCCATCTCTAAAACCTTATCTTCTCGAGGAAAAATGCTACTCGAAGGATATGTAACACATGTTGTGTCAGACTAGATTATTGGTCATTATTTCAGGTCTTGGACCGACTTGTTCAAGGCATGGACGTGTTTGGCAAAGTCTTTTAGTCTTGCTACAGGAGTCTTGGGGTCAGGTAGACTATGAGCCCTAACTCGCGGGTATCATCATATAGTTTAGAGATGTTTCAAAGATGAGATGAGAATCGAAAAAAAAAATTGTTCAAAGGACTTCTGCCAGGTCGACTACGGCTTTGCTTGTCCTCGGAATTAAGAATGAATTCAATTAGCCAAAATCTTACTCTTCAAAAGAATACTCGTTCCCAGTATACCATAGATAGGGTACGCCGGAGAGGAAATTAAAATACTTTATTTCATTCTTTCTTTTCTCTCGAGTGAGCAGACGGATCACTAATGCCATGGAAAGCGGAGCAGACGAGTTGCTGATTGGAAGGAAGAGAGAGAGATATGGACAAGAGAAAACGGCAGTCACTGATCATCACTTTTCTGGTACATCTTCCCAGCCCTATTTCCCCCTTTTTTTTTTTTTTTTTCATGGTATTCAAACTAGTCATATGCATTATAATTCAATTCTCCTCGAATGCTAAAACGTTTCTGGTAAAATTATTCTTAATTTTGTTTGCTTTTGTTCTCTAAGTAAAATTTCATTATTAAGTCGGTAAAATTATTCTTAATTTTGTTTGCTTTTGTTCTCTAAGTAAAATTTCATTATTAAGTCATTATTGCAGATTTGAGTCAGATGGATAAAAAGGTTCTGCTATCAACTTGCCTGGAATAAATAAATAAAAGGGACATTTGTGTATACATTATAGTCCATATTCACTTTTACCTTTATTTTTATAATGGTACATTCTATGGCTTTTTGACATTTCAATTCACGCTAGTATACCAGGACAGCCTTGTATTATGTACCAGCATTACAGCAAACTGCTTATTGTTCGTGGTATGCAAATTCTGAAGTACAAACCTGGAATAATAGACTAACCAGGTAGATGATTTCTAAATTTATTATAATAATTATTATTTTTAAATAGGATTTGGTTATATCTACACTAAATGATTTCTAGGTTATATACCTAGTATTTTTTACTGCTCCTTGAAATTTTAGAATAAATTAAGTTTAATGTTTTTAGTAATAACTGTTAACGAATAGAGTCTAAAACAACATGCGATGTGAAACAAGATTTGAAGTAAACTTATAATCTGGTTTAAGTGTTAAATTATTTTATTATATTAATAAGTAACATATTATCTAGTAAGTTAGTACCTTGTATAATTACAAATGTCTATAAAACATTTTAAAGTCAACTTATTTTTTCCTATGTACCATAGGGAATGATTATAAGGATTTCATATCAATCCCTCAAAACATAATATATTATGATCAGATGTGTATTTTGGGAACCAATTGTTAATAGTGCAACTATTGATTTTCTTAAGATATGTTTTTAGGACTCTTTTCAACTTAAAAGAGAGTTCTTTTTTTATTGGTAAATAGTGTTTTGTCACATTTATGTTGTACTTACAACATGAGCTTACTCCATCTCTTAGCATTTGTAATTTTTGTATATGTCACTTCAATAGATTTAATCTTGGGCCTTCATTTTGAGAGGTCAAGTTCATATCTATTTGATCTTATAATATTTGATCATAGAGATACTTTTTTAGTTTAGAAAATTGTGGACGATTACTTTCTTTTACAAATCCCATCTATAAATTATGGCCATGTATAGAACGATATTAATAATTAATTGTATGTCTACCCTCTTTCTATAAATTATGGTTAAGTGTAGGATGATTTTAATATCTAATTTTATGCCTACATTTTTCTATTTTTGGGTATACTAGATTTCATTGATCCAGTTAAACTATTATTAAGAACCAATTTTAGGTTTAGTCATTTATTAAAAATTAGCTTTCCTAATTTATGACATCATTATTACTATTTAATTATTTTTATTCTTCGTAAGTTTTAAGTTTAAGGATGTGATAGATTTTATTTATAAATGTATTATAAATTTATCTCAGAACATTAAATTCTTCCAAGGGTGTTCTAAATGACCTAGAAAAGAAATACACATCTTCCTTTCACCATTGAAACATATTTATCCTTTGCTCCAAAATTTTTTATTCTTCTCACAATATTATCCTTTAAAATGTAATGACCCTCATGTTTCATAGAATAAATATGATCACAATTCCTTTATATAATTATCGTTATATTATTCTCTACCTTGATATTCATCAATCTCCCTTTTCATAGTAAATTGATATATAGACAACATAGTCTTAGATGGACCTATCATGGACGACTTGTTTCTAGATTACATAATTTGGAACAACATTCTTTGAGATGATCTTGTATTAGATAATCTAAATATGATTCCGTTAAATGATCCTATGATAACTTCAATAGATGATGAATGATAACTCTCTTATCAAAATAAATCTCATCAATAAGTTTTTTGGATGAGCCTATTGTATCTTCCACATATTACTATATATTCATGGTCATGAATAAGCTTGACATAGATACCTCAATGTGTCAAAGTAAATAAAAATATATACACTTTTAATGTATTATTTGCTAACCTTCCTCTATTTTTTAAATTTATTATTTTCTAACCTTCCTCTATTCCTTTTAATAGTTAAACGTTGATGATTGGTCACTTATATGATCCAATATATCTAATGTAATGGATAAAATTTGTACGATGTGCTTCAAACAATATGAAAAGAATCCAGGGATTGGTTCTTGGGTTTGTAATGGGGATGTTGATTTTCTATTTTACAACTTCTTACATTAAAGCAAAGTATTAAGATTTTTCTCTTTAAAAAACATCTCCCTTGTGTGGCTTTGAACTCTTTACATAGTTATTTGAAAGATGAGTTTTTAAGTTGAACTACCACACCCTATGATTCTAACACCTTAGGCTCCAAATCTAATATCATGGTCCTTCTCTATATAAACTACAACCAAAGTTTCCTAGATCGTCAACACAAAAACATAGTAATGGACATAACCTATCAAATATACATTTCACAAAAATCATGGTTCAGGATTGTATTTATAAAATATCTTTTATTATTTATTTAGGAATACAAAACTACGTTTTGATATACCTTCTCTCCTTTATATCCTTTATCTCCTTTCTTCCCTTCTCTACACTCTACATTTTGCTTCTTATTTATAAGGATAAAAAAGGTAATGCCTTGCTAGATACACATGTTGGTTGAACTACTAGTGCCAACTAAGCATTCATATCCATTCTTTCAGTTTCCATAATTTTGCATAGGATATCTAGTTAATGTTTACTTACATGTTTACCATGTGGATGCTCCCAAAATATACTCATTAGGTAACAAAATAATATTTTATGAACATTATTAAAGTCTTCAATGGATACTTCATACTTGATGATCTTAGAATATGATAACCATGTTGTTGCATCAATATCTCGATTCTTCCACTTAACTAGATATTCATGATATGACTTACCTCTTATCCTTCTCACTATTCTAAAATCTATAATGTGTTCAATTTCATCTTGTTCCTTATATGAAAACTATGTTATCCATTTATCTACTAGAATTTTAGTTGTATGATCTTCCTCCTCATTACTAGTTTGAACATAGTATGAATATAGTTTAGCTATATTAAAGAATGAAAAAATATTGATCCCTTCTGGAAACTCAAGTTTATTTTCATTGGCGATAAACTTCTTCAAGAAATTACATGGTCGAATCTTCTTCTAGTTGAGCTTGTTGTATGTGCCTTTGAGAAATTGTTTCTTCCATAAATTCAACAAAACCAAATATACAACCTAGAATTCCTATTTTTGATGCTTGAGGTTAGAACATTGCTTGTATTTCATTATATTCTTTTCTAAATCAGCCTTTGCTTCTTGATGCAAGCCTTACATATACTCAAAAAAATCCTCCACAAAAGTACTATGTTTTTTAGTTGTACTCCATAACTCATCAATACATAATTTAAAATAGACTGTGGATTCTACTTCATTTCAATGAATTATTAAATTAAATTTTTTCTTGTTCCAATATAGTATCCCATAATTTTAGCTTCTTTCCAACTAGACATCATAGAAAACTACCAAGGCTTCTATTCATGACATCAGTCTATCCATATTTTTGTAGGTGATATGCTAAAAAAAACTAAATTTGATACCCAACTTCTTCGATAAGGTATGCTAAAATGGATCAATAAACTTTGTATCTCGATCTGATAGAATGCTCTTCAAAAAACCATGCAATATTATAACTTCATAAAATAACAAGTCAACATGGGTAGCATCATTTGTTTTCTTTCAAGGTATGAAATATGCTATATTTGAGAATTTGTAAACAACAACAAAAATGGAATCATTACCCCTTTGCCTCCTTGGTAACCCAAGAACAAAATCCATGTGCTCATCCTCCAAAAACTTATCTGGTATTGGTAGTGGTTGATATAACCTAGTATTTTGACTTTACCACTTGGCATGCTAACAAACCCAATAATAATATACAAATATTCTTATATCTACATTCATTATAGTCCAGTAGTAACTTGGACAAAGTTGACTCATCATATTGTCCACTCTAAAATTTCTTCTAAATCATCCACTATACTTCTCTCTTATCAAGTCCTCCCTATGGAACTTACTGATATGCATAATTACTATTTCTTGAATAATCCTCCCTATCAGAAAAAGTAATCCAACCATGGAATAATTTTGCATATAGTAGTATTAGTGCATGTTGACCAATCTTCCTTGAAAACTACATCATTAGAATAAAGCTCCTTCATGGTTTCAAAACCAACAACTTCAATCTGAATTGTGTTTATCAATACTTTTTTCACTCAAATAATTAGCCACTTGATTTTAATGACCATGTTTGTGATTCAAAATAAATGGATATGTCTGCATAAATTCTAGCCATTTCACATATCTTTGATATAAATTACTTTGATTATTAATAAAATAGAGCACATGATTATCTATGAAGAAGATAAATTATATTGGTAACAAATAATGCCTTCATTTCTTTAAGGCTTGAATAATGATATAAGGCTCTCAACCCTAGACTAAATACTTCTTATTTGCCTTATTTATATTCTTATTAAAATAATAAATATTGGCTCAAGGCTCCTCCAATTGCTATTCCATTTGCACCACAATCAACCTAAATTTTTTTACTAAAATATAGTAAGGATAGAATAGGTTGATGCATTATATTCTCCTTTATGATTTGGAAACTCCTTTATACTATAATTTTCCACATAAGTTCATGTTTTCCTTCCTTAATAATTTTTGTTATTGGAGCACATTCCATTTAAATTTTTTATAAACTTCCTATAAAACTTGCTAGACGATGAAAACTCATGGTCTCAAATTTACTTCTTGGTGATGAATAGTTTATAATTGCCTTAACCATATTAGGGTCCATCCATAAACCTTATTGAGAAATAAAAAAAACCCAAGTACACCAATTCCTCCTTCATAAAACTACATTTATTCAAGTTATCTAGCATCTTTTCTTCCCTTGTCTCAGATGTGACAACTGATCTTTCTTTCTCTTACTAAATATTAAGATGTCATACCAATAGATAATCATAAAATTTTTAAGAAATGGCTTCAACACTTCATACATCAACTACATACAGATATAGGGTATATTTCTAAACCTAAATGGTATAATTAACCATCTGTATAATTTATCTTTTATCTTGAACATAGTTTTCTACTCATATCCTTCCCTAATTTGGATTTGATGGCATCCACTCTTCAAATATATCTTTGTAAAGTACATTACTCCACTAAAACATTCTATCAAATTGGTCATATGTGGTAATGGGAATTGATACTTTATAGTTATCTTGTTGATATACCTCAAGTCTATACACATGCGCCACTCTCCACCCTTCCTTGATGTAAGTATGACTAGGATTGCACATGGACTCAAGTTTTCCTTGATCAACCACTTGTACAAAAACTCCTGAGCTTGTTTATATATTTATTCATTCTTTATTGGCATCATTATATATGCTACCCTATTGGATAAACTCAATTCATGAATTAAATTCATGTGATGGCCAGTACTTCTTACTATTGGTAATCTATTTGGCAATTCTTCCAACAAAAATTCTATACTCATTTAGCAAATCCTTCATATCACTTGGCATCATTTCCTTCCTATATACCATCCCATACTTTATGGGTTTAGTAATTAAGGAAAAACATACCTTCTTATTTGTCATATCTTTAAAAAAATCTAAAATAAAATATTTTTTAAGACCATTACCGTCTCTCTCACCCTTGTCCTTCAAAAGACTCATTACATACTTCTTTCCATATTTCATAATGGTTTAGGTGCTTTCTCTACCATCATGTACTTCCTTCCTATCTAATTTGCAAGGTCTCCCCAAAAATACATGGCAAGTGTCCATAAGCATAATATTGAATAAGACCATCCTTGTATGATCCTATTTGAAAAATTACCTTTCCTAAGTCATGAACTAAGATCTTGTACCCATTTTGCAACCAAAATATTTTATAGGGTTTGGGGTGTACTATCATCCTAAACACTAGTTTTTGTACCATCTTGATAGATACTAAGTTATCCATACTTTCACTTTCTACTATGATCTTGCAACATTTATCCTAATTTACATATTATTGTAAATAAACTTCTCTTTTGTATAGGTGCACACTCATTCTATGGAGTCAATAGTATACTCTTCATCATGAGAGATTCTCCTTGATCAAGCTCTTCTACATGCTTTAGAAAATCAACACTTTCTTCCTTTGCTCATACAATATAGTTTTTGAGATCCTTTCCCTTATTGTTTCTTTGCTGTATAGTTGGATATTCAAATGCCTGATGATCATATTCTTTGCATCAATAACATATTTAAGATAATTATCTACCCCTTCCTCAACCAAAACCACCTCTTCCTTAAGAGTCTCCACCTTCCTTGGTGTTTTGGTTGAAATTACTATGATAAGTATTAGGTCCTCCTTATTTCTACTATCCTATTCCACTATTGTTTGTCCTTATCTGCATGCGAACCTTCCTATATTTCTTTTATTATTTTGTTGCTTTCATAGCAACTTCTCCTTTGCCTTTAAGACATACTGGTTGACTTCCTCTAATATCCTTATCCTTATCATATTAAATTGATCTTGTATGAACATTCACAATCTATTTATGTCCTTTGATACTTTCTCTTCATCATCTTCCATATGTCTGACATGAATGGTAAGCCTATAGAATTCCTCCATGTACTCCTTCAAACTCATATCCTTTTGTATTTGGTTCTACAATTTCCTAAAAATACCCAATTATTAGTTTAGTGCCATAAATTTAGTCTTTAGTTTGACAACCATTTTTTCCCATGTCTTGATCCTTTATTTTTCTTTCCTTCATATTTTAGTTTATGCATGTTTCCACTATAAGGATGCATACCCTTTAAACTTCATGGAGATACATTTCACATTTTTGAGGTCTTATATTGATTCAATATCAAAGTACTTCTCCATTTTTATAATCCAATCTATAAGCTACTTTGGATTCAAGCTTCCACTGTATGATGAAGTTTCTATCTTCAGTTTGTGACCCATTTAAAAAATCACCCAAGTCAATTGATCCTTTGGTTCTCCCTCTTGCTCTTCATATTGAGCTTCTATATGACCAATCTCCTTTTCTTCATTGTTATTAATTTCCCCAATATGAATACTTCTTCTTTGAATGGTTTCAATTGCTTCAAGTTAGATGATAAATATTTTTAGCATTTTAGCTATATCTATAGTTTAGGTTCCCCATGGTATTTCTATTTCCCATTGTACCATCATCTCATAGATATTTCTCTAATATAAAAATAATGTCAAATAAAATCCACACACTTTTCATATGACTAAGCATGCACCATTCTAATTATTTAAATCTTTCAACTATACAATTCACCTACAATGCCTAGGTACTTGTATGATCTCCTTATGTCATAAAAATGTGTGACCCATTCATTCATCATTCGAATACTCTCAACTATACATTAAATTTCTAATCTATAGTTTTTACCTTTTATAGTTTTTGCTATTGCATAATTGTGTGATTTGGTATTGTATAACAAAAGTATTATCTCATAACATTCCTCTGTTACATTGAATAAATTTTTATTATTCAATGAGCCTTTCCTTCAATCATTTAGCATTGGTGAATGGTCACTTGTATAATCCAATATCTCTGATATAATTGATAAAATTTGCACGATATGCTTCCAACATATGACAAAAACCCATGGATTGGTTCTTGGAATTTTAATGGGGTTGTTTATTAACATTTCCATAGCTTCTTACATCAATGCAAAGTATTCTACTTTTTGTCTTTAAATAGTATCTCCCTTTGTGTGGTTATTAACTCTCTACGTAGTTGTTTAAAAGATGAATTTTTACCTCAAACTACCACACCCTATGATTTGATACCTTAGGCTTCAAATCCAATAACATATTCCTTCTCTTTCTAGACTCTAACTAAAGATTTCTAGATCTTGCACACAAAAATATAGGAATGCACGCAACCTACCAAATATACATTTCATAGAAATCAAAGTTCAAGGTTCTACTGATAAAATATCCTTTATTATTTGTTTAGGAATTCAATGCTAATTTTTTAGACCCCTTATCTCCTTTCTCTCCACTCCCTTCCCTCCTATATGTTGTACATTTCATTTCTTAATTACAAGCATAAAAAATCAATGACCTCCTAGCTATGAATATTGGTTGAAATGTTAGTGCCACCTGAGCATTTTTATGCATTCTTTTGCAAGAAGATTCCAGTATTTCAGTGCCACCTGAATATTTTTATGCATTCTTTTGCAAGAAGCTTTCAACTTTTTACATGGAATACCCAATTCTCATTCACTTATCCATTTGCTACATAGATACTTCTAGATAATTTTTTTTTAAAGCGAAAAACTCCTTGCAAAGCCACCTTGGTCTAAGAGACGACAAACAGGGGGATCTACACCATCAAAGTCACCCGGGAGTCACACCCGACCCTGCCCGCACCAACATTATCAATTGGATTTTGGATACCCAATTCAACTTTTTGGTAGGGTGGAGATTTGAACTTGGGACCTCCCTTGGAGGATTGCCCTCTCCTCTCCAACTCACCTACAACACCTGGGTGAAAACTAATTTATAGTGGAAAACACCCATTTCGAGGTGCCACTTTCAACAAGTTGGGCATAGGAGGAATGGAGCCTTGTTGGCCTCTACCAACACATAGGACATTCCTAACTATACCATATATCTGCAAGATGGAGACAAGGGGAATGGAACCTGGGTCGGCCTCTACCAGCACCCAGGGCATTTACCGCTCACCACAACAAGCAGATTTTGGTATGCTTCTAGATAATTTAGCTTCATTCACACCTTTCTTATTAGATTTTATTTGATTCAATATCATTTTACATTTTTCTATAATAGATATCTTGCTTTCAACACTTGTGATAATGAACATCTATAATACAAATAACCTAACTTTCTTCAATAACTACCTAATGTTAAAACAGTTGTTTACCAACTTGAATATCCTTTAAACTTAAAATACCTCAAAAGCATTCTCCTAAAAGCATTCTCCTAAGTCATAGTTCTAGTAAATACTTAATAAAAATGATGTTATCTATCTTAATTTTTAAAAAATGTTTTTTTGTGCATATAAAGTTACAACATAAAATCAGGTTAAAATCTCATTGGTTCAGATAAAAGATAAAATCTCATTGTGTTTTTTTGTCAATTTTAAGAAGGCGATCCTAGTCCTATTGAACCAGAGGTCCATGGTTCGAACCTCTACGATGTGAAGGGGACACAAAAAAAACAATTCTTCACTGGTTCTGGCCGAGGGTCTAAGGGTTTCTTTGGTACCATTTTCATCACAAACTAAAGTCTAGGTTTGAGGTGTAGACCAATTGGTTTGAACAAACCCCATAAGGAAGCAGAGGTCTAAGGTTCAAATCTTGGGCCTCACTGGACTAAATGCTTGTCCTTTTTCTCGTGCTTTTAACGGTGTAAAAGGTTTAAAATGATTGTGGTATGGTGATTATAGAGGCAAATTCAAAAAATATCTATGTGACGGATTTCGGGGCGAACAACACAAAATATGTGACGGCCATAAAAACCAAACAACTTACGGTGGCGTCTACCTATTACATGTAAATTAAAAAAAAAAAAAAAATTATATCATTTTAATTCAAACAATTAATAAACTACAGTAGATTATAATATAGCATAAACGGAGAATACTTGATATATTATAGTTAAAATTTTAGCTTAATTGCCATTTTAAATTATACCATAATCAAAAGTATGTGCAAAAACAATGAAAAAAAAAAAAAAGACAATATCGGTTAGCGCCGAAAGATATGAATCGTGTAGTGGTCAGAGACACACGTAAAAAATAGTACTCAAATATTCACAATCAACTGCATCGATCAATATGTTATGGGATTTTCTATATTTAAAGAAAGGCTGGCTGCATCAATATTCTGGAGAGGACATTCATGGATAAGTTTGCTTAAGAAATAAGCGACATTGTGTGCATTTAGATGGTATTGACAATGCAGTATACATACAAACGACATGCCATAGATGATACAATGAGGAGAGGACATTCATGAATAAGTCTGTTTAAAAAATAAGCGGCAGTGTGTGCATTTTGATTGTGTGAAATTTTTTTTTTATGAAAAGTTAAAAATTATATTAATAGAAAAAGAATTAAATTATAATTATAGGTTTGTTTTTTTAGTAAGATTTAAATTCGGATTAACATTTAAAAAAAAAAAAATATTATCTATAAAGCAGAAACTTCCCATTTCTGCTTTACACTGATGTTAACAAAACCTAACAGACTTGACTAAGAACACAACAAGAGTACTCTTCATCCTCCATTAACTCATAAAACTGTCTTAACTTATCTTCATATTTAACTATGTCTTAATTGAAATGAAGTAAAAACTTGTAAATGGACTTGTTAACGAAGTGGTATATGTGTATTGTTTCCCTGCATGCAGGAGCAAAACTGGAAAAGGAGATAAACAACGACGAGACGCTGAAGACCGAGAAGGAGGAGCTCGCTCTAATCACCGACCCAAATTCCAATTCTCAGCCGCAGAAAAAGAGGCGTTATAGGGGAGTAAGGCAAAGACCTTGGGGCAAATGGGGTGCAGAAATTCGAGATTCAAGGAAGGGAGCTCGGGTATGGCTAGGAACATTCACGACAGCAGAGGATGCAGCCAAAGCCTACGACGACGCTGCCCTCAAACTCAGGGGAGCAAGGGCCAAATTGAACTTTCGCGAAAGAGCTTACCTCACTTCCTGCAACACCACTACTACTAACAATAATAATATGGGTATTATCTCAAAACTGGAAAATGCGGTCAGGGGTGACAGTGGCAGAATCCATATTACATATGCAACCTTAACATTATCGGACTCCCCATTCCCAGGACCCCAAGAGATGCCGACGTTTCTCAATACTGGTAGTCCAATAGACCACGGCACCGCTTCTTCGGAATTATTCCAACTTGAATTAAGTGCATTGGGAGATAATTCGTCTATTTCTCCCCAGTTAGTTTACCATGGAAATCTCGTGCAGAATGCACATATCCATTCCCAGTGGTATAATAATTATCTTGCCTTTACTTTTCCTGAGCGATACTCTGGTTTTACTAGGTGGCAGCAGTATCAGCTTCTGCAACTTGATCAAGAAACCCAGTTGGCTGTCTTGTCCGTTCAGAGCCAGAGAAGCGTAGACTATCGTCCAGTGATTGGGAGGCCAATAACGGATTCTTTGATTAAAAAAGGTCAGTGCAAAAATTATGTGCATGGGGTGCATGAGAAGTGAAAAATACAAGACACGATCAGTTGCAGAATAGTCCAGGAAGTGTTGCTGATGAAACATCTTCTAACGTGGCTCCCTTTCAATCTCAATGCGAATACTTCAGTTCTTCAGGAGCTGGTTTTCCTCGTGATTGTTGCAGCCCAGCTACTAGAACCAGAAAGGGAACGGGGATAATTGAGAATATTCAAATGTATGTCGGGTATAGTTGGTGTAATTTTTAATGATGCTAGTTGAGAATCATGTTTGGAAGCGAGATATATTATTATTATTATTATTATTATTAAAAAGGATAGTTACCAAGGTAAAGGTAAAGGTAAGAGGCAATTGAGTTTTGTTGTTTTCATTCGATGCTTTCCTCAATTTCTTTGTTGTTCTTGTGTGTCGTATATTTTATCTAAGTAGATTATGTAAGTAGCAGTTGCACAGAATAATTTAGGAGAAGATAGTGTTTAAAATATAAAATTAACATTGTGTAGTTATTATTTTATGAAGAATTATTTAATTTAATAATTTTAATTATATAATATATTTTTTATATTAGTATAAAATGATTGTAAATAGATGACTGGCTAGGATTTGATGAGGAAAAACTACTCTGCTAGGGTTTGATGAAGAAAAACTGCTCTGTGGGGATGACAACAACTTCCGGAGGAGGTTTGAAAAATTGGAGGAATATCGTGATGGCATCGGGTCCGGCACAGAGAGTGCATGCTCGTGATATTTTTTCATCTAAAAATGACTGGAAGGAACAGGATTTTCCAATGCATGTCAGGAACCGCTTGTTAAATAACAATGGATGTTTGGAACGATGTGAACCCAAGCCAGTTCTAGTGGTTCAACCAGACTCGGTGGCGGAAGACGTGGAGTATCTAACAAAACATGCCCTTATTGGTAAATTTTTGGGCATCCAAATTTGTCTCCCCTTTGTGGAGGCTTGGGTCAGGAAGACTTGGAATCCTGAAGGCGATGTGGAGGTGATGCTGAGTGCGAACAACTATTTTATGGTGGTTTTCTCTTGTATTGTAGATCGTAACAAAGCATTTGAAGGGGGTCCTTATTTATATAACCAAGTGGGAATATTTATTAAACCTTGGCATGTGGGTTTCAACCCATCAGAGGAGTGACCATCGCAGTTCCAATATGGGTGCGGCTTCCATGGCTCCCCTTGGAATTCTCGAGAACTGATATCTTGTATAAGATTGCCCTTATATTTGGGAAACCGGTTGGACCGTCACGATAGACAATGGATAAAAAGGTAATCTCTGTTGCTAGTATTTGTGTTGAAATTGACTTAAATAATCCTATTCTAGATTCTATTGAAATACAATTTGGATCAACTAAATGGATTCAAAAACTTGACTATGAAGCTCTTCTATTTCGTTGCCAGATTTATCGTGAATATGACCACCTGCAAAGAAATACCCTAAGTTTGTCTCACCTGTGGCTTCAAATCCGGGGCGCTCTCGGTCTGGACAAAGTTTGGATAAAGGAAAAGCCTCGATAAAGGAAGGGGAATGGGATAAGGAAGGTTTTGTTCTGGTAAAATCCCAAAACAGAGGACCTTAAGGATGGCCAGCCAAATGCTCTACTCAACCATTTTTAAATATTAGATGATCTTGATCAGTGCATGGAGATACCTGAAACTTCGCTACCTGATGCAAATATAACAAGGCCGAATTAGATGTCTCTTCTTGAGGGGAAACTTAAGGAATCATATCTAGGGGGTTTAAATGAATAACAAAGGGCTTTGCATTTGAGTATAGGGGACATGGTTGGGTCTAGCCCTATAAGGGAAACTATTTTGAGAAGTTGTACAAATTTAGTTATGCCCTATCCTACTCAGGTACTGATGCAATCATCCTTTGACTGTAAAACTCCTACGGTGTTGGGATTGCAATAAAAAATAATTAAAAAAAAAATGGATAAGAATATGAAGGTGGGTTGGAAGAACGACCAACATAAAATTAAGTTAATGGGGGAGAATTTGGTAGATTCAGGCTTGGTGAGAACATTGGACTCCTATTTTTATAACCCTTAAAAATGATTATCCTCTCATAGAATGTAAGGGGGTTGAATACCATCCCTAGATAAAAAGTTGTTTGTGATTTGGTTCGTGTGCATTCTCCGGATGTGGTGTTTATTCAGGAGACTAAATTGGCTATTGATAGTATGATCAATATTACTCCCAAGTTTTGGAGAAGGGGGTAATGCCAGTGTATTGGTGCATATGGATATGTTGGTGGCATCACTTGTTTTTGGGATCTGGTTAAGATATCCCCTCTTACTTGGATTTCCAATAGATAGTCTATTTCAATGGTTAGGCATGATAATGAATATGGTGAAATTATCCTACTTACAAATGTGTATGCTCCTATTGATTACAATGGTAAAGTGAATTTGTGGAAGCACATTTGCATTGTGAGAAGTTTGGTTCCCCTGTACCCATGTATTTTGGCTACAGACTTCAACTCTATCACTTGTCTAGAGGAGAAACGTGGTGGGGTGGACCGTCTTGAGCCTTTTTATTCTGTATTCTGTGCTCATATCAAAAACCTAAACTTGGTTGACATCAAGCCAAATAATGGGATATTTACTTGGCATAATAGAATGTGTGGGAAGCTTCCATATTAGAAAGACTAAATAGGTTTTTGATATCTAGTTATTGGATGGGTAATAACAGAGGTGCTAGTTCTATTATTTTGGAGGGTAGAGGATCTAATCATTGGTCTATCAAACTCTCTACTTTGGATTTAGGGCTAAAAAATAATCCCTCATTTAAGTTTCAAATTATGTGGCTTCATGATCCTAAGCTTCATGATTTCATGCGAGGCTGGTGGACCACTGGCAAACCTCCTCATGGCACCGCTATGTATTCCTTTATGAAGTGAATACAATTTGTAAAACATAAATTGAAGAGAAGGAATAAAATGAATATTGGGAACCTTTCCTTGGCTAAGTTGGCAGCTCTTAGGAGGATGGAAGAAGCTTCAAGGAAGATTAGAGATCGGGGATTCATGAAGGAGCTTCTTGTTGAGGAATCTGAGGCTGCGAAAGACCTTGTTGAATGGGAACTGAGGGAAGAAATTTTTTGGAAACAAAAATCTTGAGTAGATTGGTTTCAGGAAGGGGATAGGAACACAACCTTATTTTATAACTCTATTAAGGCTCATCGTAATGGTAACCTGATTACCTCTCTTATGAATTCTCAGGGTGCCCTTCTCTCTTCTTTCAGGGATATTTTAGAAGAGACTAAGAGATATTTTTCCTCTCTCTTCAAGGAGGACTTCCTATCAGATGATGAGAATGAAAAGCTTATTCTAAATTGTATTCCAATAATTTTTTATAGAGAGATGAATGTGTAGACACCAAAACAGCACCAATCCGATTATGTGACTGCAAAAACTGATCACTTTGACAAGCACAGCCCCCAGGGCAGCCCTCAGAGGTCAAATAGTGGTCTTAACCACTTTCATAGAAATTTTGTGAGGTCAAGAAGCAATTTGCCACACTTAGACACTTTGCCTAGTAATCGTCTCACCCAAGGACGATTGCTAACTTGAAATCGTCTCACCCAGGGACAATTTCTGAAATCGTCTCCAATAAGGACGATTTCCAAGTTTAACGAGCAAAAAGACAAATGAGGCCAAGTGGCAGCCCAGAACAGTCAGTTGATGACTCCTGCCTCGCACGCGTGTGTGAGTGGACAAATAGGTCGTTTGAGGACTGTCACAAGGGCAGTTATGAAAGCCCAAGTCAATGGAGGACTCCCCTCCCTCATGGGAAGACAAGACTGCCACATGGCGCCTATGACCAACACATGGCATTTGTGCTTCCCTCCCAAAAGAGACCCCTTGGGTCTATAAAGGGTGAGACTTTTCTCACCCAAGATATACAGGTTGAAGGAGTTTTCAAGCAACGAAGTGCTGTCGAGTTGAAGACCCACTTGTATCCCTTTTGGTTCACCTTCCCACATCCACCAATCTCTTTTGCAAGGGAGGTTGTTGGGTGGCTTTTGGAAGCTTGAATCGGACCTAAATCCAACACATGGACACCTAAATCAACCAATTCGCTGACCCCCCAATCCTAAGAGGTTTTGGGCCCATCCCTAGTGGATTGGCGCTAGAATCAAGTGCCAACGGTGAGAGGCCCACTTGGGCATCCTCGCACTTTTCTTAAGTTTTATTTTAGAAGCATTCTAGTTTATTTTCTCATGTTGCATATTGTGTTTTCTGTTTGGTGAATTCATAGCTGCAATTTTGTAACCTTTGATCAGATTCTAGTATGTTTTGTGTCGTTTTGTAGTTTCACTAACTTGCAGGAGGCGATATCAAATTCCCGAGGGTAGAGGCCAAATTGGGAGAATCCGACCATCTGGGTCGTCCCAAAATGGCCCCAATTACATAACCCCTATGTCTGTAGGTGTTTTGGAGACCTCGAGAGTCGACATTGGAGCATGTCAGTTCGACTTCCCCAACACAGAAGAAATCGTCCCACCCAGGGACGATTTATAGTCAGAAATCGTCCTACCTAGGGACGATTTCCAATTGAAAGCAGATTGGCTGATTGTCTCAATGGCAATGGCCTGTTGGTAACATTTTACTCGTCTTCTGGCAAGTTTTCAGGCTGTTTAGAATCATTTTGTTTACTTGTTTTAGATAAATGTTTGCATGCATCTTTTGATGATTTTAGAAGAACGAACACTTTTCATTTGCAGCGAGTGCTACTGACATCTTGGTTGTTTCTTTGTTCACAGGAGAAGCAGCGGAGGTGAAGAACTCATCGACATCAGCGGCGACATCATCTTGGCCTGCCCATTGCAATTGTGGGCACGCGGAAAGAGGAACATTGAGTGATTGTAATCGAATTCTTTTAACGCTCCTAGCCCCCAAAAAGGGAGGAGACGTCATTGTAACAGAGATCAAGGGATATTAATGAAAGGGCTGTGTTTTCTCCATTTGCTTATGTCTCTTCCAATGCGTTTCTTTTCCATTTCATGCACTTTACATTTCTAGGACTTAAGCGCATTTGGTTTTGGTTATATTGCAATTAGTGTTTCCTTTGCCCGGAATATCGTGCTTTCAGTGGCGATCACGGTGGGACCTGTTCCCTGTTTTTAAGATCACAGAAAAATAATCAGGTTTTTGTGTTTTGTGTTTTACAGGTACATTTTTTTTTTGCAGACTGTTAACCGTCTCTGACTGTTACGATTACTTTACTGGAAATCATCTCACCTTGAGACAATTTTAAAATTGTCTCTACCAGGGACGATTTCTGTTCTATAAATCGTCTCACTAGGGGACGATTTTATGTCTGTAGATTTTCAGAGCAGAAATTCAGAGGCAACTGGAGTAGGCAGAGAAGAGGTAGGGATTTTATCATCTCTGTTAAATTTTCTGTTTCTATTTTTTGTTTCTTTGACTGTTTTCATTTTATCCTACATACTTAGGGAAAATCATTCATGCTTGTTTCATTTTTGCTAAATAAAATGAACCTCACACACTCCACGTAACAATTTTAAACCAAGGAGCTGGTTGTAAGACCCCAGCCCTTTATCAAGACCATTGGTGGATTTCATCACCACCTTGGCTTGATTTGCATCCATTTCCCGATTGTCAACTATTGTTAGGCATAAATCCTGACGAAGACAGACCGAGTGTCGCTGGGATTCCCATGCGTGCGAGGATAAGTTTTCTATGGTAGGTGCCATTAACAGGACAATCCCCATTCTGTATCGCATACGTACCATGTACCTTCTGCTCTCATGTACCTATAGTCTCCCTCTCGTAATGGCGGGTATATAGAGAGGTTGGTATATCGGCCTAGTTGGTATATTGAAGGGGCTACCATTTTTGGAGTTATATGAGCCGTCATAATGCATTTAAACGATCTTCAAAACCTACAAAAACAAAACAAAACACCAAAATGCACTAAACCAGTTTAGGGCACACCAATAATCCTTAAAAGAGATAATCACGGATTGTGTATGCGTGTGTTTATTTCTGCTTAGTGTAGACAAAAACAAAAATCATCATAAAAAAGATAAAAATATGTTTAGATAGCATAGAAGCACCGCAATGGTGTACACCCGCAGTCAAGCCCAATCAAGGGCAGAAGCTCTGGAAGGTACATAAGAAGCGAGCACAAGTCGCCTTCGCTTCAGTCCTGAGGATTTGGTCATACCGCCTTATAGGTCTAACCTACAAAAGAATCCAATTCAGAATCCTCGGTGGGGTATGCTTATTCAAAGCAGCCCCTTTCGAGAAGATGCCTTACATGTAGACCTTGACATAAATAGAGAATCGCCTCTTGAAGTTAGGCATGAGTGGTCATCGCGCGATGAAGCGCTAGACAGGCACACCGTCCATTTGGAGGGGCAATGTGGATATGGCATCCCTTCTTTACCTATCATCAGAATAGAGAGGCCAAATCCGGAGCGCAGGGCTCCTTACATAGGGCGACCTAACTCCGCCCACCCCCTTCACACCCGTGAAAGGGAGTACGAGGAAAGCCATCACATTCCTCGAGGGCAACAAACAACGTGAGAACCTTGCATTTCCACACCAGCAGGATATCATGATCACCCCTTGAGGCCAGAACCTTGAGCACACACCGCTTACCTCGACAGAGGGAAGTGACCCATTGAAACCTTAGATCAGAAAACTCGAGGTAAACACATAGGAGAAACATTCGAACCTCCTGAGCAAAATAGGGTAGACCAAATTGACCCAGCTGTCACAATATATACCACCCGTCAAGCCCAAACCATGTGGCTTAAACCAAGTTATCAGGAAATAGAGTACCGACACCGTTTGGATAGAGAACGCATGCAACGCGAAGCGGATGAGTTACGCTATGAAATACCTGAGAGGGGGCCAACCCCTCGCATCCAAAGATATGAACAGTATGAGAGGCGTAATCCGTTGGTGCAGGACAGGTCTCCACGACCTCGTCAAGCTCTACCTCCAAGACCTCATAGATTCGAGAGGGAGGCAACTCCCCGAAATAATGATGGGTACCTTCAGCAAGAGCTTGATTAGGGTCATAGGTTTCGCCCAGAGACTCCTCAAGAATTTTACGAGGAGTATGAACCAGAAGAGGAATATTTTGAAACTCCCCATCAAGGCATGAGGGATGCCATTCGGCCACCCCTCCATAGGCCTCCAGTTTATCGTAACTTGCAACAAGAGCGAACAAGAGAGGAAGAAATAAAATCTTTCGATGCATACCAAGCGCTATTGGAGCATTTGGAGTCTGTGGAGACAAAAGCTGCTGGGCATAAAAAACCCACATTACGTCTACTCCGTAGTAATCCGGTGCATCCCTCAGTGCCTACGCCTCTTTACCCTGAACACTTCAAGTTGCCTCAATTGGCAGTTTTTAAAGGTGAAGAGGACGCACAGGAACACATTACACGATTTCTATGCCAATGCTTCGACATCCAAGATAATGACGCATTGTTTCTTAGAACATTCATAACCACATTCGCAGGCCCTGCCTCGGATTGGTTCACACAACTGCCCAAACACAGCATAAGAAATTTAGATCAATTAGTAGACGCGTTTCTTGAACGCTTTTCCTTCAACATAAGGAAGAAGGCATCACTAAGTGATTTAGCGAGCCTCAAGAAATTTGAAGAGGAAACAATGGCAGCGTACGGGAATCGATGGAGAGCTTTGCTTTCTAGGTTACCCTACCGTCCTATGTCTGATCTCACACAGATGTTCACAAAAAGTTGCTTAAAATCAATATTTGGTCTATTGTTGCTGTGACAATACGACAACTTAGAAGAAGCTTTGGCGCAAGCCAGAGTCATAGAAGAGATTAAGATAGGCGAAGGCGCAATTGCCAAGCCTAAGAAGAAAGAGTGGAATAAAACCACTAAAACTGGGACAACGCAACCACAACACGCTGCAGTCAACCAAGTTGTGATAAATGTTCCCGCGCTTGTGCAAGAAATGCAGCCTCAAAAGGCTAACTACCAGGTAGTGCCTAGGCAAAATTTCACCCCATATGCGGAGTCCAGGGACTCCTTATTTGACCTCTTGTCAGCGGCAAATTTAGTCACTCTGTCGAAAATCCAAATTATAGACCCTAACATTCGAATTTGATTACAATCACTTAATGTTCCTCTTTCCGCGTGCCCACGATTGAAATGGATAGGCCAAGATGATGCCGCCGCTGATGTCGATGATTTCTTCACCTCTGCTACTTCTCCTACCAACAAAGAAACAACCAAGATGTCAGTAGCACCTGCCACAAATGGAAAGTGTTCGTTCTCTAAAATTAACGAAATATGCATGTAAACATTTTCCTAAAACGGTAAATACAGTGAGTCCAAATGGCTTGAAATCTTGACAGAAGACAGAAAAAGTTACCAGAAGGCCATTGCCACTAAGACAACTGGAAAATCTACCTTCAACTGGAATTCATCCCTGGGAAGGACGAATTCTGACTGCAATTCGTCCTTGGGTGGGACGAATTCTTCTGTATTGAAGAAGTCGACCTGCTGCTGCTCCAATGTCGATTCTCGAGACCTACAAAATGCTTGTAAACAAAGGGGTTATGTAATTGGGGCCATTTTGGGACGACCCAGATGGTCGGATTCTCCCAATTTGGCCTCTACCCTCAGGAATTTGATCTCGCCACCTGCAAGTTAGTGAAACAACAAAGCGACACAAAACATACTAGAATCTGATCAAAAGTTATGAACTTGCAGCTATGAGTTAACCAAACATGATAACGCAAAATGCAACCTAAAAAAGTAATCTAGAATGCTCTAAAAATTAGAAAGTGCGGGGGTGCCCAAGTGGGCCTCCCACCGTTGGCACTTGATTCCGGCACCAATCCACTAGGGATGGGCCCAAAACCTCTTAGGATTGAGGGGTCGGTGAATTGGTTGGTTCAGGTGTCCATGTGTTGGATTTGGGTCAGGTTCAAGCTTCCAAAAGCCACCCAAAAACCTCCCTTGCAAGAGATATTGGTGGATGCGAGAAGGTGAACCAAAAGGGATGCAAGTGGGTCTTCAACTCGGCAGCACTTTGTTGCTTGAAATCTCCTAGACCTGAGGTCACGATACCTCACGCAGAGTTTGCGGACCACGTCGGCTAGGCTGTCCATCTACGAGCTTATTCAAAAATTAGCTCCCCATAGAGAAGCTCTTATGGAAATTTTAAAAGCCATTGAATTACAACCCCACGAGGCAAATTATTTCAATGCCTTCGTGGGACATGTGAAACAATGTATGGAGCCGGTCATCACATTCAGAGAAGATGAGGTCAAAATGATATCAAATGACATGGCAGATCCACCCCTGCACGTTATCGCACGGGTCAACGGGATTTCGTACAAGAGAGTGCTAATAGATACTGGCTCGTCCAGTAACATCATAACCACTGCAGCCTTAAAGCATTTGAAGCTGCCAGCCTCTCACATCATAGCCTCCACGTACACACTGCGAGCTTTTAATGATGCAATATGCTCGACAGTCGGCACAGTCGTTCTGCCGATCCAGGTAGGAAAAAATTCAATACCTACACTGTGCCATGTGCTGGAAGGTGAAATGGCTTATAATATACTGCTAGGGCGGCCTTGGATCAGGGACATGAAGTGTGTCCCTTCGATCACCCACCAGTGCTTAAAGTATGCTTATAAAGGGGAAATACATGTAGTCCCAATGGACTTAGAGCCCTTCAAGTATTGCAATGCGGTACAATTCATACCTCAATCGACCCTCCCTTCAACGCATTTGGATTTCCAATTAAATCCATCTAAACAGGGTCCAATACCGCGAGCACCACTGGTGGCCAACAAGACAAAATCCCAGCCAGGTGAGACTTCATCACCTGCTCCTTCATCATCAACGCCACCTATCATGGCCCAAAAAAAGGACAAGGGAAAACAAATCATGGAATAGGTTAAGCCTCTAGAAGAAATGTTGCCCACAATCTCAACGATATCAATAGAGAAAACACCCAACACAACAGAAACCAAGACTCCTGAACAACCAAACATGGAATGGACTCAGGAAGGACTACCGTTTCCTCCCACCCAATCATCAAAAATCACTGTTGAAATGGCCAATACGGGCCTGGGGGAGTACTTAGTGAAAAACATTGTGGCAACCCCCACATTGGAGTCAGTACAGGACATGGGAAGACCTCGCCTTCCCATAGGGACAATTGTTCCTCTAGGCTACCCACCGAACCAGACAAATTTTGTGTATGGGGGCCTTGATCACGGTCTTGAACCATGCCAACAAAAGGAAACAGACGAAGAACCTTTTGTTGAAAACATCAATTATCTGTCAAACCCAAAATTTGCCCTAAAATATCTAGGCCAATGCAATTGGCATGGATACGGGCTAGGCAGATATGAGCAAGGGATGTGGATCCTTTTCCAACCAAGATATCAGATTCCATATGACAAGTCAGGGGTAGGGTTAAACCATCCCTCGCCATTAGACATCTTGGTTGAAAATATGCAAGGCCTAGAAATAGGCAACAAGGGGGGATTGGCACAAGACCCGTATGCTAATCCAAATACAGAATACACATTGGGAGATTACCTCCCATGGTCAACAAACACCCCTAGAAATAGCAGTAATCACTCTCCTTTGCTAGAGAGAGGTGAAAGTTCGGATAGTAATCCTGAAAGAGAACATCAATGGCTGCCAGACATCTTTCTGAAGTTGTTCCCCTTAGAGGTTCCAGATGAAACAATACAGTACCAAGAGAATCAGGTCCCTCCACCAAGAGTGGAACAATCGCAATGGGACCAGATTAATTCACTGGAATAAGAAGAGTCCTCAATGTCGCAAGCAACAGATGCTGAAGAGGATGAACAATTTTGGATCTATGAAAGCGATTCAGAAGATGAAACTGAAATGGACTATCTCAAACATGCACGATGACATCACCGTGCTCTAACTCATGAATATCTAATGGGATAGATGGGCATACTGCTAGGGCATGAATGGCATGTAGACCCAGTGAGGTGGGACCAAGTGTTGGATCCATGGCTCCAAATTCAAGATGAGCATCGTCCACCTCGAGATCCCATCATGACAGCAGTGCCAAGGGAAGACCCCGCCCTCCTTTTCACAAAATTTGCACCTAGGGCAGATCCATTCGTGCCCCTACCTCTAGAGCCAAATCTAGAGTGCAAAGACCATCAAGCTGGGGGTACCTCTATCCCTTGAAGAACCATAATCCAAACCAAAAATCTCCAAGGATTATTGTAATCACTTGGTCACCCCAAGAGCTCCAAGGATTATCGCAATCACTTGGTCATCCAAAAATCTCCAAGGATTATCGCAATCGCTTGGTCACCTCAAAAAGCTCCAAGGATTATCGTAATCTCTTGGTCACCAAAAAAGCTCCAAGGATTATCGCAATCACTTGGTCACCCCAAAAAGCTCCAAGGATTATCGCAATCACTTGGTCAAAACCCAAAAAGCTCCAAGGATTATCACAATCACTTGGTCATCCCAAAAATCTCCAAGGATTATTGCAATCACTTGTGAAAGCACGAGATTCTGGGCAGAGGGAGCACTAATTATGCAACATAAGACAAAATGTAACGCTTTAATCCTGTGCACAAAAAAGAAGAAAGGAGACAATTTGAAAATGAAAGAAAAGATGTAAAGAAATCACAGCCCTCTTTATTCAAATATCTTATCCTCGGTTACATAGATGTCTCCTCCCTTTTTGGGTGGGGGGCTAGGAGCGTTAAATTCGTATTTGTTACAATATGTGACTTAGTCTTCCTCTTTTCGCGTGCCCATGTTTGAATGGACGGGCCAAGACGATGCCACCGCTTACGCTGATGAGTCCTTACCTCTGCTGCTCCTCCTGCGAACAAAGAAACAACGAATATGTCAGTAGCACCTGCTGCAAGTGAAAAGTGTTCGTTCTTCTAAAATCATCAAAAGATGCATGCAAACATTTATCTAAAACAGTAAACAAAATGATTCTAAACAGCCTAAAAGCTTGACAGAAGATAGAAAATGTTACCAGAAGGCCATTGCCACTGAGACAGCTGGCCAATCTGCCTTCAACTGGAATTCGTCCCTGGGTGGGATGATTTTTGACTGCAATTCATCCCTGGGTGGGACGATTTCTGACTGCAATTCGTCCCTGGGTGGGACGAATTCTTCTGTGTTGAAGAAGCCGACCTGCTGCTGCTCCAATGTCGATTCCCGAGACCTGCAAAACGCCTGCAAACAAGGGGGTTATGTAATTGAGGCCATTTTGGGACGACCCAGATGGTCGGATTCTCCCAATTTGGCCTCTACCCTCGGGAATTTGATCTCGCCACCTGCAAGTCAATGAAACAACAAAGCGGCACAAAACATACTAGAATCTGACCAAAAGTTACGAAATTGCAGCTGTGAGTTAACCAAACATAATAACACAAAATGCAACCTGAAAAAGTAATCTAGAATTCTCTAAAACCTAGAAAGTGCGGGGGTGCCCAAGTGGGCCTCCCACCGTTGGCACTTGATTCCGGCACCAATCCACTAGGGATGGGCCCAAAACCTCTTAGGATTGGGGGTCGGCGAATTGGTTGGTTCAGGTGTCCATGTGTTGGATTTGGGTCAGGTTCAAGCTTCCAAAAGCCACCCAACAACCTCCCTTGCAAAAGAGATTGGTGGATGTGGGAAGGTGAACTAAAAGGGATGCAAGTGGGTCTTCAACTCGGTAGCACTTCGTTGCTTGAAAACTCCTTCAACCTATATATCTTGGGTGAGAAAAGTCCCACCTTTTATAGACCCATGGGGTCTCTTTTGGGAGGGAAGCACAAATGCCATGTGTTGGTCATAGGTGCCATGTGGCAGTCTTGAATTCCCATGAGGGATGGGAGTCCTCCGTTGACTTGGGCTTTGATAAATGCCTTTTGTAACAGTCTTCTAATGGCCCCTCTATCCACCTACACACGCGTGCAAGGCAGGAGTCATCAACTGACTGTTCTGGGCTGCCACTTGGTGCCATTTGTCTTTTTGCCCGTTAAGCTTAGAATTTGTCCCACCCAGGGATGGATTCAGAATTCGTCCTGGGGTGGGACGGATTATATTTTGAATTTGTCCCTGGGTGAGACGAATACTGGGCAAATTGTCCAAGTGTGCCAAATTGCTTCTTGACCTTACAAAATTGCTATGAAAGTGGTTAAGACCACTGTTTAACCTCTGAGGGCTGCCCTGGGGGTTGTGTTTGTCAAAGCGATCAGTGTTTGCAGTCACATAATCGGATTGGTGCTGTTTTGGTGTCTACAACTTGGTCATCCCAAAAGCTCCAAGGATTATCGCAATCTCTTGGTCACCCCAAAAATCTCCAAGGATTATCGCAATCACTTGGTCATCCCGAAAGCTCCAAGGATTATCGCAATCACTTGGTCAAAAACCAAAAAGCTCCAAGGATTATCACAATCACTTGGTCATCCCAAAAATCTCCAAGGATTATCGCAATCACTTGGTCATCCCAAAAGCTCCAAGGATTATCGCAATCTCTTGGTCACTCCAAAAGCTCCAAGGATTATCGCAATCTCTTGGTCACCCCAAAAAGCTCCAAGGATTATCACAATCACTTGGTCATCCCAAAAGCTCCAAGGATTATCGCAATCACTTGGTCAAAAACCAAAAAGCTCCAAGGATTATCGCAATCACTTGGTCAAAACCCAAAAAGCTCCAAGGATTATCGCAATCACTTGGTCAAACCAAAAGCTCCAAGGATTATCGCAATCACTTGGTCAAAATAAAAAATAATCAAAAACAACCAAAATTTGCATATCATATCTAGGCATACTCAAATTCATCAAAAGAGAGCTCTTCTCGCCCTTCATCTTCATATTCACAAAAATCAATCCATCAAAAATACAAAAATATGTAGCTGCATTAAGCATTGCATCCATACATTGCATATTTGTGGTCGAACAGGTCAAAGGCACCATAGGCTGTAATTGCTCTGCAAGACCATCTTGTTCCACACTGTTCCATTTTACAAAAACAACAAAAACACCACGCATTGCTTTTACCACACTAGAGTCAGTGGTCTGTTAATGTATCAAGAGTTTTCATGATTCAGTCATCATTTTGCTCTTTAGCCATGTAATGTATCAAGTCAGACAGATTTTATGAAGGTAGAGTCATACTTGAAATAAACCTTGTTACGTAACATCCCAACACACATAAAAACACATAAAACAATTCCTGAGTTGTGTGAACGAAAGATGAAACCTGCACAGTAATCTAGGTCACCAAAAGTGAAACGGTTATCTTGCTCATCCCCCTGTGCGGATGACCCCAAGAATGCTGAGAGTTGGCAAAAGGACAAGCATCCTCCCTACCCAATTCCCTAAGAATCCCTAGTTCTCAATAGTTGCAAAACATCAAAAATTTGCAAAATGTCAAAAATCAAATATTTGACATCATACAGTGCACACATCAAAGGGCACAAACGATAATGATTTTCATCACTACATATCCCCAATCCCTTGCTAAAAAGAAAAACAAATAAAAATAAACAGTGATCTTATCACTACAAATGAGCAAGTATCCCAATACAATTGAAGAAAAGAAGGGAGTGAACTTGAATCCCTGGAACTCTCAGTATTCTAACAGGTCATGAGGCAAGCCTCAATACCGGTTTGGTTGATAGCCTATCGGTAACTAGCGGTAAAATTCTCGCATGACGATATATCTGTCACATTAACTTGCGTACAGATCAATGTTTGCATGTGGATGAGCTAGCTTATGGCATATTGGATAACACCGCAGATTAATCTAACTAAATACAACAAAGGAGTTAGTGGAGCTAATTAGGTGATCCTCGATACGAGTTCGGTTGAAATCCCATCTGGCACTGGCGGTATCCTAATAAATACCACAATAATGAACTCATTTGCACACACAGGGATGTGAAATAGCTTGGTCAAAAATAGGTCTGATTCATACCTTGTCAAAAAGTCTTGTAAGATAAAGTACAGTCATGGCTAGTGAGTTAAAACCGTCTGAGTCTCAGAAAACCTTAGCTACATTTCTAAACCAACTGCGCTACTTTTCATCCTTATAATACCATCAAAAAAATACAAAAAATAAAAACCACATGTATACATACAAAGCCATGCATCACAACAATCGCCTAAAAAAAAATAACAGAGTTCTAAACAGTCCTTGGTGCCATAGCCAAACATCACAAACCCCATTCATCCATTTCATATCTGCATATCACATATAAATCAAAACCGTTTGCATTCATCATAGCATATGCATCCATCAAAATAAATCAACATGCAACATCCATATTCATCAACCATCATGCACAATATCAAAGAAAATCAAAACAACAAAAACAAAAAATAAATGCAACACAAAAACAAAAAGCAATAAACATTGCTAGACACAAGTGCTCTTGCACTTAACCTCTTGGCATATAAAAATTGATGTCGGGGTCTACATTGTCGCTATCCTACTCCCTAAGAATGCTACCATAGCCGGACCGCTCCACGGGAAGACGGATTTTTGACAATTTCATCCCCAAACGACGTCACAAAAGGGTCAAAGCCCACTCAAAAACAACAAGAAAATCAAAACAACACAAAAAGCAATAAACATTGCCAGACACAAGTGCTCTTGCACTTAAACTCTTGGCATGGCAAATCGACATCAGGGTCACAAATAATCACTATCCTACTCCCTAAGAAGGCTACCATAGCCGGACCGCTCCACGGGAGACGGATTTTCAAAAATTTAATCCCCAAATGGTGTCACAATAAAAAAAATTCAACAAAAACAGACAACAAAAAAAACATTGCCGGACACAAGTGCTCTTCCACTTAAACTCCGGGAAAAAAAATCAATTTCGAGGTCCAAATTATCGCTCTCCTACTTCCCCAAGAAGGCTACAATAGCCGGACCGCTCCATGGGAAGTTAGATTTTCGATGATTTCACCTCATTACGACATCACCAAAAGGGTTAACACCCACCAAAAATAGGTCCAAATGTTGGAAAAATTGCACACGCTTAACGGTAAACCCTCTAAAGGCACCCTTGCACAAGTCATCTTGGGTCAAGTGACTCATCGCTTCTCTCACGAAGGTCATTCCCTCATCGATTCGTCGCTTGAGGGGGTAGTCACACTTAGTCACCAACCAACAATCACACACCCAATTAAGGAAAACGACATGCATTCAAAGAATCATTGACAAATACAATCACGCTCCTGCTTGGGGCAGTAAAAAAGCAACAATAAAATCAATCAAACACTTGGCATTTCGTGAATCATGAACACAAGGTTCCCCCTAAGGATAAAAACGCCCTTTGCCTGTTCATGACTGATCAATGTCTAAGTTCAAGTCACACCTCACCAAAACAGGTTAATACTTGAAATAAAATTCCTTAGCTCGTCAGAAGCAAAGATTCAAGAATGCATGCCCTTTCCATACTTGGGGCATCAAAAGTTGGTTAGGTTACCAAGAAACCCTAATCATTAGTGCTTTGGTTATCTATTTTTGCTCAACACTGCATCACCCATAGCGCTTCCCAAAAAGGGGCATCTGTAGACACCAAAACAGCACCAATCTGATTATGTGACTGCAAACACTGATTGCTTTGACAAACACAGCCCCCAGGGCAGCCATCAGAGGTCAAACAGTGGTCTTAACCACTTTCATAGCAATTTTTTGAGGTCAAGAAGCAATTTGGCACACTTAGACACTTTTCTTAGTAATCATCTCACCCAGGGACAATTGCTAACTTGAAATCGTCTCACCTAGGGACAATTTCTGAAATCGTCTCCAGTAAGGACGATTTCCAAGTTTAACGGGCAAAAATACAAATGAGGCCAAGTGGCAGCCCAGAACAGTCAGTTGATGACTCCTGCCTCGCATGCGTGTGTGAGTGGACAAATAGGCCGTTTGAGGACTATCACAAGGGCAGTTATGAAAGCCCAAGTCAATGGAGGACTCCCCTCCCTCATGGGAAGACAAGACTGCCACATGGCGCCTATGACCAACACATGGCATTTGTGCTTCCCTCCCAAAAGAGACCCCTTGGGTCTATAAAGGGTGAGACATTTCTCACCCAAGATATACAGGTTGAAGGAGTTTTCAAGCAACGAAGTGCTGCCGAGTTGAAGACCCACTTGTATCCCTTTTGGTTCACCTTCCCACATCCACCAATCTCTTTTGCAATGGAGGTTGTTGGGTGGCTTTTGGAAGCTTGAATCGGACCTAAATCCAACACATGGACACCTGAATCAACCAATTCGCCGACCCCCCCAATCCTAAGAGGTTTTGGGCCCATCCCTAGTGGATTGGTGCTGGAATCAAGTGCCAACGGTGGGAGGCCCACTTGGGCATCCCCGCACTTTTCTTAAGTTTTATTTCAGAAGCATTCTAGTTTATTTTCTCATGCTGCATATTGTGTTTTCTATTTGGTGAATTCATAGCTGCAATTTCGTAACCTTTGATCAGATTCTAGTATGTTTTGTGTCGTTTTGTAGTTTCACTAACTTGCAGGAGGCGATATCAAATTCCCAAGGGTAGAGGCCAAATTGGGAGAATCCGACCATCTGGGTCGTCCCAAAATGGCCCCAATTACATAACCCCTCTGTCTGCAGGTGTTTTGGAGACCTCGGGAGTCGACATTGGAGCGTGTCAGTTCGGCTTCCCCAACACAAAAGAAATTGTCCCACCCAGGGATGATTTACAGTCAAAAATCATCCTACCCAGGGATGATTTCCAGTTGAAAGCAGATTGGCCGACTGTCTCAGTGGCAATGGCCTGTTGGTAACATTTTCTGTCTTCTGGCAAGTTTTCAGGTTGTTTAGAATCATTTTTTTTACTGTTTTAGATAAATGTTTGCATGCATCTTTTGATGATTTTAGAAGAACGAACACTTTTCACTTGCAGCAGGTGCTACTAACATCTTGGTTGTTTCTTTGTTCGCAGGAGAAGCAGCGGAGGTGAAGAACTCATCGACATCAACGGTGGCATCATCTTGGCCCACCCATTGCAATCGTGGGCATGCAGAAAGAGGAACATTGAGTGATTGTAATCGAATTCTTTTAACGCTCCTAGCCCCCAAAAAGGGAGGAGACGTCATTGTAACAGAGATCAAGGGATATTAATGAAAGGGCTGTGTTTTCTCCATTTGCTTGTGTCTCTTCCAATGTGTTTCTTTTCCATTTCATGCACTTTACGTTTCTAGGACTTAAGCGCATTTGGTTTTGGTTATATTGCAATTAGTGTTTCCTTTTCCCGAAATCTCGTGCTTTCAGAATCAGCACTTGAAGGGTCCAATTTCCCTTGAGGAGTTAGAAAATTTTGTATTCAAGATGAAAAAATGAAAAGCCCCAAGCCCAGATGGATTCTCGATTGAGTTTTATCAGGAGTTTTGGGATTTAATCAAATTTCATCTTTTGGAGGTGGTCCATGAGTCCCAAAAGAATAAAAATATGCTAAGGCCCTAAATTCTACCTTTGTGGTGCTTATACCCAAAAACAAGGGAGCAAATTCTTTGGATATGTTTAGGCCTATTGCTCTCTGCAATGTTGTCTATAATATCATCACAAAAATTATTGCTGAGAGGCTGAAGATATGGTTGAGCAAAATCATCTCTGAGGACCAAGGAGGGTTTGTTGCTGGCTGAAAAATATTGGATGGGGTTGTTATTGCTATAGAAGCTATTCAATCGATGGAAACTTCTAAGGAGAAAACTATGTTTATTAAGTTGGACATGGCCAAAGCCTATGATTGGGTCAGATGGTCCTTTCTTTAGAAATTTCTTGCTGCTTTTGGATTTGATGAGGAATGGATTAGATGGGTGATGAGCTATGTTTCTTCTTTCTCATTCTCTGTTCTTGTTAATAATGAGCCATCAGATTTTTTTGAGGTCTCAAGGGAATTGAGGTAAGGAGATCCTTTATTTCCTTATTTATTTATCATTATGGCGAAAAGGTTGGGAATATTTCTCAAGTATCAAGCCATACATGGTCTCATGCAGGGGTGGAAGTGGGATAGTAGTTTGCCACCTCTTTCCCACCTTCAATTTGTTGATGATACTGCTTTTTTGGGAGTTTCCACTATCAGGGAAGCTGGAAATATTAGAGAGTCTCTTGACATATATCTTGGTGCTTCTAGACAGTTGATTAATGAGGATAAGTCTTCTATTTTCTTCTTCAATACCCCTCCTCTTATTCAATCCATGATTGCTCACATTCTAAGATTCTAGGTTGGTACCCCCCCTTCATTTATCTTGGTATTCCAATTTCATATTACCCTCTACCTAGATATTCTTGGAAGTCTATGCTTGATAAGTTTAGAAGGAAGGTGAATCACTGGACGTTCATATGGTTATCCACTATAGGTAGAGTGTTGCTTTTAAAATCTCTTGTTCAAGCATTACCCATTTATAGATGTTTTGTACAAATAACTCCCTCTCACTTCATCAAGGACATGGATGCTTTGTGAAGACAATTTTTATGGTCTGGAAAACTTGATCAATATAAATGGAGTGTGGTTAGGTGGGATTATATATGTAGGCTGGTGCAAGAGGGAGGCCTTGGGTTGCGATAGACAACTTTTTTTGGGTAGGCTTTGGCTGCAAAATTTTATTGGAGATGGTGTACCTCTCAAGATTATATTTGGGCTAAAATATTATCTTGTAAATACTTGAGAGGTATTTCTGAGTCTAAAATCCCTAGAGTTAGCTTGGTTGGGAAAGGTTCAGTTATCTGGGACACTCTGAAAAGAGGAGCTAATTTAATCAAGTAGGGTTTGTTCTGGATTTACAATCGGGGATCAAATGCTCTTTTTTGGGAGGATTCTTGGGATGGCCACCCTCCTATATTGAATCAATATCCTAGGTTACGTTCCCTAAGCATTTTTTTCTTAGAATTAGGCTGGTCTCATGTGGAGGAATTTCAAAAAATCTATTCTTTTGGAAATATGGAGATGTACAGGTGGAAAGATCTGCAAGAATGGCCCCAAGGGGGAATGACCAAGGACAAAGAGGTGCTTACTCTTATTCTTGTGGGGAGGCCTTGTTCTTCATTGATGGGTAAAGATATTCTGGCTTGGAACCCTGATCCTAAGGGAAACTACTTGGTAGCCTATGGTTATCAGGTTTTTGATAAGCAAAAGTATGGGAGTCTTCCTATAACTTGGTGGAAAAAGGTGTGGAACAAATTTGCCTGGCCAAATTGTAACTTCTTTCTTTGGATGGTAGCTCGTAATAAATACCTCACTTGGGATAATGTGAGTAAGAGGGGATTTTAGGGTCCCTCTTTTTGTGTCCTTTGTAGTAAGAATGAGGATGAATCTTCTCATTTATTTTTCCAATGCTCCTTTGCCAAAGACATTTGGCACCGTTGGTGGAGTTCTTGGAACCATACATGTTTTCATGTGCTGTCCCTGGTGGAATTTTAGAGTAGTCTGGGAAGAACTCTGACCAAGGCCCCCTTCATTTGGGTGGCTTTGAATTTGGGTCCTTCTTGCATCATCTAGAAAATTTGGCTTGAACGGAACCAGCGCATATTTCAGGGCAGTTATTTGGCTGTTCAATAGATCCAGCAAAGGATCCTGTATATGGTTCAGGAAACCATCCATAGCAAATGTGATGTGGACCCTCTTTTGGATTCTAGGGAGGACAAGGTACAACAAGTCCTTGGTCTCTTTGGGGATGGTGTGAACTATTCTAGCCCTAGAAGGGTTCCTCAACTCAGTAAGAAGGTTAGGAGAGATGGTAGATGGAGGCCACCCCCTAAAGGAGTTTTAAAAATTAATACTGATGGATCATCCAGGGGTAATCCTATACATGCTGGCATTGGTGGTGTTGGGAGAGATTCTATTGGTGGTGTTATTTTTTTCTTTTCCATTTATAAAGGTGTTCACTCCAACAATTTTATGGAAGCTCTTGCAATTATTGAGGCCTTGCGAAGGGGGTTTTCTCTTGGCTGGCATAGGATTATCTACGAGTCTGACTCCCAAATTGTAGTTAATATTTTAAACAGTAAAAGGGTGGAGGAAGTTAATTGGTAGTTGGTCTCTGTAGCCATTCAGATTCTCAAAATGAGTGAAGAGTTCAAATTTATATCCTTTGTGCACATTCCAAGGGAATGGAATGTGGTTGTTGATTACTTGGCCAAAAGGGCTTTTGAGCTTCTGGATCCTTGGAGTATCGATAATTGAGAGAGTCTCCCATATGGGACTCTGAACGCCTATGGGAGTTGATCCACAAGAATGTACAAAATTAATGTGGTTTATTCTTGTTGTCTTTTTTGGGTGTCATTCTAGTCTAGTGGTTTTAGCCTGTTTGACTGTTTATTTGAGTCCTGGTTGGAAGCTCAGTTGTAATCTGTAATCCAGACTTTTTATCAATAAATTTTTACCCCTTTATTTAAAAAATAAATGATTGTAAATAGATTTCTTATACAATGGTTATTATTACTTTGAGATGAAATATTGTATTTGATGTTTGAAAATAAATTGATTAAAATAATATAACACTTTTATAAATTAATTTATACATTAATTTTTTTATCTTGATAATTGATCAACAAAATTTTAAATAAATAAAATTTGAATTGTTATTTATTGTTATGTAAATTTGATGCTATGGATCTTAACGTATTAGGTATTAATCAGACAAAAGACAACAAGAATAATAAGTTGTAAATAAACAAAATAACATGACCTTTTTGAGATGCATATAAATATTTGAGTTAACAATCCAATTCAGATGACAGTATTCTTAAATCCTAAGAGAGTTGTGTTTTAATATGATTTACAATCTCAATGGGGACATTTTTTAACAATATGTGTCCTAAAAGTGTTATGTTTTAGCCTATTTGGATGAGTACTAGTATATTTGATGTGTTTGGAATTTTAGATGTTTTGTTGTGTATACATCAACCACAATTGTATGCTATTTTTTATGATGGAGTTGAAAACTGAAAATTTTAATTTGGGTGAATTTATTGATGTGAGTATGATGGTGATGTTATAAAATGATAATAACAACCAATATTTTTTAGAGACAATTCCAATTGTATCTAATTTATTATGTTGGAGATGGAAGCAACAATGTTTACATGAAGAAAATAAAAACATGATATTTGTTATCACTTGAATGGGTGAATATATTAGGAATTATTACATCGTAGTTAATATGGTATGAAATATGAGTAACCACTCAACACATGATATGTGTGGTCTACTAGAGGATAAGGAATAAATTAGGAGTTATTACATCATATCCTATGCGAAATGGTAAGTGCTATAACCACATTTTATACGGGATATGCATGCACTACAGGACAAAGGTAGTTACATGTTTGTTTAGAGGTTTGTCATTCCTAAAATTGATATTCTATGTATTTAAATACCTATCATTTCATAATGTAAAGTATTGAAGAATTGAGTTCTAACATGTGCTATCAGAGCAAGTAGAAGGAAGAAAAGTTCTCCTTTTGATCCTCTCATGAATCAACATAGAGGACCCACAAAGAGCATTCTATTTGAGAAAAAAATTCAATTGTTAAATTAACTTGTATAAAATTATTTAACACAAACCTCAAAAGATACATAGTCATCTCAGTGAAAAATTCCTATCAAAAGGACTAGTAAAGTCACAATCTGCAAGCAACAAAAAATTCAATTTCAACAAGAAAAGAAATAAAGTTATAATATCCCATACAAAAATTAATTACCTATTCCTTATCCCTTGTGGGTACAATTCAATCATGGGAATCCTAAGCCTACATCAGTACATGTCATATAAGGTAAATTTTCTACTTTATTTTCTATCCATGTTGAAATTAAAGTTGTTAGCCATCCTTGTCGTTGTGTTCTCAGATTTCCATTATTCCTTTTTTAGCATAGGAGCTTTGAAATATTATTCTATTTTTTTCTAGTCTTCTGTTAGATCAAAGTTGTTTCAGTCATTGTGGGTGATCACTCATATTGATCATTATTCTTTTATTCTCTCATTGGTCCACATACAAAAACCAAGGAAATCAAGCCCTAGAGCCTACCATACAAAACTACAACTAGAGCTGGTTGCACTTGTAGCAGGTGAGAAAGTTAAGTTAATCCTAAAAAATGTGGTCTCTTAAATTACATTCACAAATTTTATGGCCACAACCTGATTCTTTCTATATGGATGGCTCACTCGTGGAATGAAAGCTAGGTGAAAGTGGAAAATTAGGATTTTGATGTTTCAACCAAATTGATTAGTAGAACTACAAGCCTTCCTTTGGTTGGTGTTTGTCACAACTAGGAGAAGCATTCTCTCCTCAAGAAGATTAGTTTTTTTTTAGACAAGGATGAGTACCTCTTGAGAGATCAAATGGTTCTAGTTGTAAGGCCCTCTACCTACCTTAGAATAGGATAGTAGTTGTATTTATGGATAAATTTACTCTTGATCCATTGAATAATATGGTTCAAAGGTTCCATACAATGTTCTTGAATCACCTAAGACATCAAATATGGATAAATATTCATATATTCCTTTACTAGTCTATGAGAAAATTAATGAGCGATGTGCAAGGTGGTAAAGACCTAAATCCTATCCATCAGGACCCTACCTTGTTGGTTATTGAACAATTTTTTAAAGAAAAAGGCCTAATTGTAGAGGATATTCTCAAATTCATTGAGACTCAACCAATTCAAATCCCTATTTTTTCTCATATAGAGTCTAGAGATTTGAGCGATATTTTGGAAGCAAAAGAATTGTATGCTATCCCTAAAAATATGGAAGTATGATTATGTATAGTGGTGAATATTTGCAAATTAGATGAGTATTAGGATTTTCAAAATTATAAATTGGTAAATATGAGGACCCTCGATATCGGTCCACTTGCTTGAAATTTTTGAGATCAATTTATCTATCCAAACATAAGCATATTTGTACTCATTGGAAAGCTCTTTCTAATATTGATCTAATGGTGGTATTTTTTTGAAGTTATAAGGTTATTTAGTAGGTCAATATTTAAGCCAAATATGATCTTACTTTTTAGGAATTCAAATACCCAAATTTTGGTGTGAAGATGATTTATTTAATTTGCTTAGGATTCACCTTGACTCACCTTAATTTCAATTAGGATTCATCATTTTTTTATAGATTCATTTTGATTTCAATCCCTTATGCATAAGCCTAGATGGAAGTCAATAAAAAGATCAAAGACTTACATGTTTCATCCAAGGGAGTTTTGGGAAAGGCTCATTGACCTAAGACCTCATGATTTGAGTCTAGTTTTTGAAGAGGGGAATAGTCTCTCAAAATACTCATAAGAGACTTAAATTAGTAGTAGGTTTGGATGTAATTTTGGTTCTAACATAGATGTTATATGGGGTTCGATGAAAATGTCTAAACAATTATCTAAAAAACTTTCCAATTATAATCAAAGAAGGAAATATATTATTGAGGTCCTTAGCATTTATTCTGCTAGTGATGGTTAACGTAGTATTTATCAAAAACTTAAAATGGAGGAAATCAAGTATATTAGAATCAATGAAAGTCACAGTAGATTATTTGGAAGAAGTAACTCAGCTTGTGGGAGAGATTATGCATGATACGAAGAAGAGTAAGAATCCAAAGATATCTCATTTTAATATTACTATTGTATTGCATGTTTGGTTTGTGGATCCACCTTCTTGTTTTTGGTCCTGGCATTGGCTCCATGTTGTGTTTATGTTTATCCCTTGTATCTTTTATGATGAGTTAGGTTGGCTATTTTGCATAGTTGTATCTTTTGGTTTATATCCTCTGGTGGAGTTGCTATAAACGGTTGAGGGATTCCTTTCAAAACCTTCCTTTCATAATAATACCAAAAAAAATTCAAATTGCCTATTCAAAAATTAACTTAGAAAGTCATTTAAGTTTCATAAATCACTTTTGTTCAAAAAACATGTAAAAATACTCCAAAATAAGAATCAATATGTTCCAAAGGAACAAAAACAAATATAATTGAAGGCTCAACAATTTTTAGAGTTATTTGCTAATATATATTTCTACCCTACTCTAATATTTTACATCAACTACTATTCCTTAATATTTCAATTTATTAATCTAATCTCAGATGATTGAGATTACTTGTTTTCTATGAAAATGTCTATGTTAAATTTTTAATAGATGTCACTAGTTGTTTAAACATTTATAAAAAATACAATAATAAAATATTAGTCTATTAGTCTCTAAGCACTCTATCAAAAAAGGCACTTAAATATTTTTTGAATTATGAATGAGTAATCACAATAATAAAAAATTCTAATAAAACATATCATCATTACTATAGACACCTAGTTTCACATACCAAATAGCCATTAGATGAGTTATTAGCCTTGCCAACTAGTATTGTAAACAAGTAAAGCTAGTTCAAATTTGTTGTAACCAAATTCTTACCTAAAAATGGCCTTACCTTTGGGTCTTACAAAACTATTACAAATATTCACAAAACTTCATGAAAGTGGTATTGTTGGAATGTGATGAACAAGATATTTTCAAGAAGTATAAATATATCTAAGTATTATGCTTAAAAATAAAAGTGTTGTAAGATTATGAAAGTGTTGTGGTACTTCTATATGATATTTTGTCAGTCAACCTATTTTAATTTTTTATTACCTCTCAATGGTTATTAATGATAGCGCCATGAATAAAAGCATAGCAATGCTTTTGTACTACTAGAGTTATTTTTAACTATTACCATTAAAAATAATGTTTAGGTGAATTAATTACCCAACATCACTTGTTCCACAATATATATCACTTTATTTATTAGACATACATGATTTACCATGCATCTAGGTGGAAAAATACCAATCCAATTCTCTTGATTTGTAGTTTGTACCAGTTCACCCCTATTAACTCCCCAATCAAGCCACTTACTTCTTGCACACTTGCCAATCACACCATTAAAACTCTTCAATCATCCTATATACTTACATAAACCTTCCATATCATATTCTTGCATCCTCTATTATGAATATTGTCATTATTTCTCGAAGGGTCCTAGGTGATCTACAAAACCACCCTTTGAGAATCCTTGAAGAAAAAATAATGGATCAATATTTTGTAGGTGCATACTATTATAATAACAATATACAAGGCTTTCTCTATTCTAACATGCTACTTATTTCTTTCTTGGTTTCCTAAATATTGGATCCATCCTAAAAAATCCATCGATTATACAACCAATATTTAAGGCATCAACCAAACATCCAAATTCTATGAAAGTAAATCAATAAGACACCTTCCAAAGATATTATTCTTGGTGTGATCGATGCCTATGGTTTATGATTCATAAGTCATCTTTACATATTTAGCATTTTGCATTGTGTAATTTTATTGTCATAGTACTCTTTATATTTTACATGCTTCTAGATGCAAGAATCAACAATCCTTGTGCAAATTTAGGTTGTTTATGAAGGATTTCCAAAAAGAAATCACGTTTGCATTTCTAGTTTTGATAATATCATTTTGCAATATCTTGATTCTATTTCATAATAAAAATTTAAAAAATTGGAGGGAAAATTAGCTTCTATTGTAAATTATTGAAAAGGGATACAAATTTCATTCTCTTTCCAACATCTAGACAAGAAAGAAAAATGTATATAGTTGCATCTTATGGTAGATATAATTGGCTACATGTTTTCTTTTGACCTTTATATAAAAGGGAAAAAATCTTGTTATTTGTTTGCAAACACATAAATTAAAGTATCATGTAGCATAGGACTTTGTATCACATATTTTTATTCTACGTATATCATCAAGGCTTACATTCTCATATAGGACTAGGATATGACCCATGTGTATGTTTAATTTACACATTAAACTGTATTATTAGGACTCACAAATATCCCCTACATCATGAGTGTGATCCTATACAAAGAGGAACCAACATTGTGATTTTTTCTAATTTGTGTAATCATATCTTTCGTGAACTTGCTGTGAACACCACATGTGTCCAAAATTCTTCCTATCCTATCCAACAACCCTAATAAAGATAAATATTTGTTAAACACTTAAACAAGACCACCTAATTTATTTGTCTAGTTAATTCACATTAATAAATATTAATATCATAACCATAGGAGAGTCTTACAAGAGATTATCTCTTGAGTAATTGTATTATAAACCTATAGGATAAATTGGGTATATTATTATCCTAGGACCCATATATGGTCTCATGCATGATGTAATTCTATAGAGGAATATAATGTGGTGGACTAGTTTAAGTCATAAGGAGGGCTTTGATTACCACTCATGTATGATATTTGGTAACATACCTTGGAGGTTACTTCCATGTACCATTGTATTTAATATGCCTTAATATCTCTCTCTTTGTCTCTCTCTCTCACTCTTATTCATGGCCACATATGTCAATAGGACTAGCATCTTCCATGTACCAATAGGAATATATGAAGGGAAGGTATATATAAAGCTTCAATCATAGTGGAATACCCCTAAGTTGTATCAATTAAATAGGTATATAGAAGGAAGGTGATATAAGGGAATAAGAACATGTTCTTATCTTAAGCAATGATAAAAATAAAACCAAAAAAATAATCTCCATTCCTTCCTGGACAATGATTAAGTAACACTATCTAAGTCAAAGTATTGCCTATCAACCAGTCCATAATATAAAACCTTTGGCTGACATCTAAGAGGATCATGCTACGCTCAAAAATCCTATTTATTGAGAATAGGATGAGGGATCTCCTCCCTCAGGTACTTTCTCTCCCATTTAATATGAACAAGGTAGAGTAACCTTCAACTCTCTTAATAACCTAACCTATTAATTATATCAGGGTTATGCATAGTGGTGAATATTAAAAATTTGGGTGAATATTAGGATTTCCAAAATTAGAAATTATCAAATATGAGGACCCTCAACGTCCCCATTCGCATGAAATTTTTATGACCAATTTTTTCTTAGGGTCAATTCACCACAATATATATCTAAACATAGGCATATTTGTACTCATTGGAAAGCTCTTTTCAATATTGATCTAATTGTGGTATTTTTAGAAAATTATAAGGTGATTTAATAGGTCAAAACATTTCCCATAGATGACCTTACTTTTTAGGGCTTTAAATACCCCAAATTGTGGTGTGAAGATGATTGGTTTGATTTTCTTAGAATTTACCTTGATTTCGATTAGTATTCGCTATTTTTTTACAAGTAAATTCTGAGTCCAAAACCTTATGCATAACCCTATCTTACATAGAAATAAAAAAGTTGTATAAATTATATTGAGAGAAAGTAGAGATATTTTTCATATCTTTGTTGAGAAAGGGTTCCTTTTGGACTAACCTTATCAACCCAAATATTATCTACTCTAGTTTATGTATCTAAAGGGTTTTTATACATAGACCTCAATGTGCTAATCATAAATTAAATTTATTTAAACCCTCTAATAGTAATAAATTCTATGGATAGTGGAGTACAAAACCCTTCATCATCCTTAGTATATCATCCACTTTCACCTCCCCTCAATGAGTTAATATGAGTTAACATAAGTTATCCCTCCACACAAGTAAAATTTATACACTTAATAATGCTCTAACCTCTCAATATTATCTCAAAAATATTTAACAAACCTCAATCATTGACCTAGGCTTTGCTCAAAATTTTAATCATGCCATTTCTTATATCACACCTTCTAACCCTTTTGCATAGAATAAATCGAGGGAAAATTGTATGATGTAAACATTGAAATTATACACTTCAATACCTCTTATCTAACTATCAAAGCCATTTAATCCCATAACACAAACAACGTGTTCCTTAGAACCCTATTCCTTCTAAATTTAAAGCTCTAACATCCCAAATTGAGCAACTCAAACATCAAATAGACTAAATATATGGATCCTCTTGTACTAATATGTACTTTTATAAGGACCTATGCAACCAAACTTTAGATCCAATCATAGTTAGTTTTTATTTCTCTCTAGATTTCAAAATAACAAAAGTCTAAATGTAAAATTGGAAAGAAGACAAAATAAACCATGTTAGGTTATTTTACACTACATGTATTCACATTACTTATGACATGATGTTACTTATAAAAAAATTCCTAAAAGCATGAGAAATCCTATCCTAGAATGGTGTTATCAAATAATTTGACATACCCTTAAAAATTTCAAAACCTTGTAAAAATGTTTATCCAATAGTGTTTAGTCTACATTGTAGAAAGGGTGACAATTACTGATCATTATAAAGTGAAATAGTGTAAGGGTGAAATTTTTATTGACTTTTTATCTAGATGATAATATTTAATGGGGAGAATTTAATATGATCCTCCATAAGAAGATATTTTAGATATTTTCATAGAAAATATTTAGGAATAGTTAGCCTTTTACCTTGAAATAACCAATGTATCCACCTTCCAAGATGAATTTAACATAGAAAAATGTGTACAAACTACCCTCCTGAAGAGGAGGTACTTGAAAATAAATAAATAAGAATATAATACCTCCTATCATGAAAAAGGAAAGGATAAAAATAAATATTTTTTCAATTATGGTGTTATTGGCTCATACCAAACTAATAATGTGAATACTTTTACAATATTCTATAAACAAGTCCTTGAAAAATTACAACAACAAAAGTCCAAGACACCATGTGAGTTGCACATGCTAATAAAATAAGGAATACTACACATGAAAATTATTAGCCTATTAAATTGGATCCTTGGACTCCATATGATCTGCACATGCTAATAAAATAAGGAAGAATAAGGAGAACTATTAGCCAATGTACTGACTTTAGTTTTTTAGAGGTCAAAATAAGGGCACCTTGTTCCATTGCAGTATCACTTTCTACTAACACCAACCTTTGTTTTATCCATAAAAAGTGCATCTATCATATAAATTCTACTATTGTGAATTCATACAACGTTTTTAGGCTTTGATATAGGTTTATCATGCTTCTTTTGAGAATTTTAATTTGGTTCATCTCTTTAAATATCATAACTACATCATCATAGGCTTTGGTTGCATCCTTTGCTATCATGAATGTGTTGGAAATAATTTAGATTTCACCTACTTCTCATATTTTTAATTCTTCATAGATATTAGAACCAATCCTCATACCTTGTAGGATTTGTATTTACTTTTGGTACTTGTATTTGTTCAAATAATTATCAGATACCTATATTTTAATTAATTCATGTCATAATGTTAACTAATTTTTTTTCCTCCTTTCACCATATATATACATGCTAGGTGTGATTTTATATTTTGTGTAAGTTGCCAACCATTGAAGAAAATAGGATATGAGTAGAATATTTTCTAAAACAAAGAAGCAAAAACTAAAGAGGAAGCACAAAGAAGTTTGCTTAGGAAGTGCAAGTCATAGGTTTACAAATAAAAAGAAGTTGTATGTGAAGAAGGAAAATCTCTGACCAAATCTTCTCTATAGTGAGAAGAATGAAATTTGCTCATAGATAAAAGGTGTTAATTATTTTAGGGTAAAAAATTTCAATTCTATTTATTGGAAGAGTTACTTTCGATAAAAATTTTGATCCACTAGGTGCCTTCAAGAAAAATCCCAATTGTATATTTATCACTCATTGGTGCATTAATATATTTAGAAATATCACTTGAAATTATTAAGGTCATTGAATCAATCTAGCATCTCGATTGTTATGGAAGTGAAGAGAAGTTGCTTCTCTATAGTTAAATAAAGAATATTTTATCTCATCATGTGTTTTATTTGTGTGGTATTTTATCTCTATGTAAAATTATCAATACTAATATTGCTTCGATAAAGTGAAATAAAATATTTGATTGATCATTATGCATCTTTAAAATTGGTATCGAAGCCATCAATGGAAGTTCTAAAGCAACAATGGCATCTAGAAATAGTCATTGCAACTACAAATTACATGATTTAGTGGCAAAAATTATGATTACTAGAAATTCATATGAAGATCCTATTTGGGTCATAGGAGCTTTGAAATATTGTGGAGAATGGGTATATCAAATTTACATATGCAACAATATTAAGTATTCTTTCTTAATTTAAGAAATATTTATTGAAGGAAAACTAGAATAGGGAATAAAAGGTATTGTTCTTCATTATGCAAGGAATGGAGGAGTCTATCTTTCTCAAAATTGTATTATCAATAAAGTACAAGTTGTCATGGGAAATATTAGCAAAGTCCTATCAAGGTACCACCGAGATAAATATGGTGAGATTATAGATGTTGAGAAGAGAGTTCAAATTATTGACTTAGTGGAACTATGGAGAAGATACTAAGAATCATACCAGTAAGGTTTGAATTAGTGGTTAAAATTATTGAATAATCAAAGGATTTTTTAACTATATTATTAGATGAGTTGATGGGCTCTCTATAAACACATGAGTAGAGGTTGAACTAAACCACACAACTATACTTAAATAATGCATTCAAAATGCAAGTCTCATTTAGATACTAGAGTCAAAAGGAATAATTCCAACAAATAGCCTCATGTTATCAATAAGAGAGAGGACATGACTAAAATAGAAGTGATAGAGGCTATGAAAGAGAATATAGAGCACACTACTCCAACAAAGAAGAATTTAGCTACAACTTCCATGAAGCAAGACAGAGAGGTAGCAATAGAAATCAGTAAGGAATTTCAAATCAAAGGAATAAAAAATAAAAAATACAATGATACTATTGCAAGAAATTTAGGAATTACAACTATGAGTGTAGGAAGTAAATGGATAGATAAAATAACCAAGAATCTAGGTATACAATTGTGAATCAAAATAAAGAAACCAAAGATACATATCTTTCTTTGATAACTTGTAATCATGATGAAAAGAGCTAAATGAGTGTATTGTATTTAGATAGCAGCTGATGTAACCACTTTATTAGGAATAGATAAATATTCACCTTTCTAGATGAGACCATTAATTTTGAAGTAAATATGGGAAACAATAGCAAGATACATGTCATTGAAAAAATAAATATTCAAATCAACATAAAGTAAGGGGGTAGAGAGAAAATATCTAATGTCTATTAAGTGCCAAGGTTGAAGCATAAAATATTAAGTGTTGGGAAAATTATGCAAAAAGGGTATATAGTATATTTTTAAAGTGGATTTTGCATCATTAGAAATAGTGCAAATAAACTTCTAGTAAAGGTGGTCATGACAAAGAACAAAATATTTCCTTTTAAAATTCAGAGTGAAATGTTGCTTTCATTTAATGCTATTGTAAATAATAATACATGGTTATGGCATATTAGATTTGGTCACTTGAGTTACAATGGCCTAAGCATGTTGTACAAAATGTAAATGGTAAGAGTATTTCCCACTAATATATGATCTTAATCAATCATGTGAAGATTTTATTCTAGACAAGAAACACCAAGATGCATTCTCTATAGGAAAGTCATGGAGAGCTTTACATCCTTTGGAGCTGGTGCATTTATATATTTATGGACCAATGCAAACCAATTCATTAGACAAGAACACATATTTTCTAGATTTCATAAATAATTTTAGCTATAAGACATGGGTATTCTTCCTCAAACATAAGTCATAAGGGTTTGAAAAATTTAAGGGGTTCAAGACATTGGTAAAAGCAAAGTGGATTTTATGTGAAGACTCTTAGAAAATATGGAGGAGGTGAATATATATCAAATGAGTTTCATAAGTTTTGTAAAGAACATGGAATTAGAATATAGTTCACAGTCAAATACACACTACAATAGAATGGTGTAGTAGAGAGAAAGAATATGAACATAATGGAGATGGCAAGAAGCATGCTAAAGGCAAAAGCATTAAAAAAATATATTTTGGTAGAAGCTCTAGTATGTGTAGTTTATCTACTAAATAGGTGTCTCACAAAGAGTTTGAAGAACATGATCCCACAAGAGGCATGAAGAAACAATAAGCCAATTATTTCTCACTTAAGTGTATTTAGATGCATAAAATATGCACACATTCTAGATGAGAAGAGAAGAAATTTATATGACAAGGCAAAAAAATACATCTTTGTTAGGTATAATGAATATTCAAAGGCTTATATAGTGTACAACCATATTACAAAGAAGAATATCATAAGTAGAGATGTAAAATTCGTTGAATGCGAAACTTGGAATTGGAATTCCAATATTGGTTAGAAAGGGGAAATAAATATTAATATGGATATATTGAATGGAGAAATCATAAATCATAATCTAAATTCAAGTAACAATACTCATACGAACAATAATCCTTATTTCTCATCAAGCTCACCACCACTTGCAAGAATGATATCCAACATGAGAACACCAAAAAAGATAAGGATGTTGCATAAAATAGAAGATGAATATCATTATGAATTTACTTTATATTTTATTTCAAGAAGTAATTAAGAACAACAAGAAATAGAAGCCATAGAGAAAAATCAAACTTGGGATTTTATGGATCTTACATCAAGAAATAAAATCATAGGATTAAACTGGGTGTACAAAACAATGTGTAATGGTCTAGGTGATGTTGAATAATGTAACACAAGGTTGGTTAGAAAAGGATATAACCAAAATTTTAACATTAACTATCATGAAATCTATCCACCTATAACAAGACATGACATAGTGAAAATAATTGTAGCTTTGACAACCCAAAAGGGATGGAAAGTTTACCAAATGGATGTCAAGTATTAATTTCTAAATGGATTTTTGGATAAGAGGTTTATATATACCAACCACTAGGCTATGAGTTTGAAGGATAGGAAGGTAAGGTATATATATTGAAGAAAGACTTAAATGGATTGAAGCAAGCACCCAAGGCCTAGTATTGTTGAATTGACTCATACTTCTAAGAGAATGACTTCATAAAGTACCCATATGAGCACCCTCTTTACATGAATACCAATATAATAGGAGATATGATAGTAGTATGCTTGCATGTAGATGATATAATTTATACTGAGAATAATAGTTTGTTGTTTGATTAGTTTAGAGGTGTTATGAAGAGTGAGTTTGACATGGCAGAATTGGACACGATGAAATATTTTACTAGAATTGAAGTTACCCAATCTATAGATGGTATCTTCACTTTATAAGGTAAGTATGCCAAAGATGTATTGAATATATTAAAAATAGAGAATATTAAACTAGTTGACACACTAGTTGCATCAATTTTGAAACTGAACAAGAATAATTGCAATAGCAATGTAGACATAATTCATTATAAATGATTAGTTGGAAGCCTCTTGTATTTAATAATAATCAAAACAAATTTAATGTTTTTAGTGAGTCTAATCAATAGAGTAATGGAGAACCCTAATAAAACTTACTTATAGGTCAAGAAAAGAATTCTAATATATACCAATGAAACCATAAACCATAGAATATTTTATACAAGATCAAACTAGCCCAGGCTTGTTGGGTACATAAATAGTTACTGGGGTGGAAATATCGATGACAAGAAGAGAACTTTCATATATGCAACTCATCTTGGATTAGGTGTAATATCATGGTCATCTAAGAAGTAACCTATTATTGCATTATGTACTTCTAAAGCTCAATATGTTGCTACTATATTTATAACATGTCAAGTAGTCTACCTTATAAGAGTTTTAGGTGAGCTAAATCATGACCAACAAGTGGCCACAAAAAAAAATTATGATAATAAATCAACCATAGCATTGTCCAAGGATCCTATATTTCATGGCAAAAGTAAGCACATTGACATCCAATATCATTTCATCAGGGATCTAGTGAAAAATAATGAAATTGAGTTGTTGTTTTGTAGGTCCAAAGAATAAGTTGTAAACATATTCACCAAAATTTTGAAGGAAGAAGAATTTAAGAGGTTAAGGAACTATTAGGTGTCAAATATTTTTTGAAATCTAACTTAATGGAAGGTGTTGAAAATTAATTCAAATCTCACCCACTTTTGATATATTTAATTCTCTATAGATATTAGAATCCATCACCATACCTCACAAGATTTGTATGTACTTTTGGTAGTTGTAGTTGTTCAAACAATAATGAGACCTCTATCCATTAATTAATACATTTCAGAAGGTTGGTTGATTTTTTCCCTCCTCTAAACCTATATATGTGTGTTGGGAGTGATTTCATTTCTAATGGAAGTTGCCAACCACTGAAAATAAGAGAAGACAAGTAGAATATTTGTTGAATCAAATAAGAAGAGAAAAAGAGGAAGTATGGAGAATTTTTCTTAGGAAGTACAACCACAACATTGCAAAGGAAAAGAAGTTATTTTGTGTGAAAAGGAAAACCTTTAATCAAATATTTCACATAGTGAGAAAAATGAATTCCACTAATAGAGAAAATGTGCTAAGCGTTTTACGATAAAAACCTTTGATTATTAGAAGTTTTGTTTATCAAAACATTTACTTCGAATAAAACATTTGATATTATAAGGGAGGGTGCTTTTGGAAAAAATTCCAAATTGTGAATTTACCACTTAGTTGTGAATTAATATAATAGATAATATTTAACCTCATCACATATTTTATTTGTGTGCTCCTTTATCTTTATGCAAAAGTCCCAATACTAATATTGCTCTGATAAAGTGAAATAAAATTTTCAATTAAACACTGCATCTTTTAGAATGTTCCTAGCCATATACGAGCTATCAATTTGGATCTCAATTATCAAAGACTCAATTATATCATGATATTTACCTTTCTGTTATGTAACACCCCTTTTGTAGAAATCCAATGCTTTAAAAAGTAAGAAATAAATTATTGCTACAATATATAAAATTTTATTCATTGATTCATTGCCTTGAAATATAATATTCTTTAATACATTATATTGTTACTAAAAATTATAAAATTTTATTCATTGATTCACTGCATTGCAATATAATATTTTTTAATACATATTGATATTTTAAACCTTGTTTCTTGATGTTGTTGCATCACTTTAAAATCCATAATAATAAAATCTATACAATCTAATTGAACTATGCATAGATTGAATGATACACCCAAATATAGATAGATAGTCCACCTAAATAAAGACAAATAGATAATCCATCCAATTAAGGATGGATGGACGATCTACCTAAATAAAAATGAATGAACAAATAAATTGATGAGGATACACCAATACATAAAATTATTATAATACTAATAATATATATTCTAGAATTTTTTCTTTCCTTTTTATATACACTTTTATATTTTCCAATTGACTTTCTTTTATTACTTTCCCATGCATTAATTTTTCCCACATATTTTCCTCCTACGAATTTGAGTATGTGCATGCGAAAAGAGGGATCTGGTCCTCTTTTCTCATTGATGTCTGATGGTCTTTGGAATTTAATTTTTGGCTGACATTTACTTCTGCATCATTGCCAAAACTTTATTTGAATAATTTTAATATATTTTATTTTTAGTCATATCTTGTTCTAAATTTTCAAATCAATCGACCACTATCCAAATACATGCAAAACAAATAATTTCTTATAAATAAATGCTACTCTTCTCAAAAATTTTAAGAACGTAACATTTTTTATTTATTTCTTCTCTTCCTTTATTAAATTTAATTCTTATTATAGAAAAAATTCATTCTGTAGCAATAAAAAAATCAAGTTGTATAAAGCTTGACAAGGATTATGCAAGTCCATCACACTTTTTCATTGTTACAAAATTTTATGTTGTTTCATTGGATTCGACGCGAAATACACAAAATTAAAGTTTATGAATTAATGGAAGAAAAGTTCTTTGGAATAAGATAGTAGCAGATATCTTACCCCTATAATGTAATTCGAATAAACCACTTCACATGACAATATATCCCATAGTAAAGCCCACCATGTTTATCTAGATATTGTTCTATTTTTATTAATACTGATATTATTCATGCTATAGCCATGTAGCCATTAAATGCTCTTATCTTATGATTTTTCACATAGCTTTCCTCTAGGAAATAGTTACAAGATGGATTGACCTTGTTGTTTTGTTGCAATCAGATAGTATATGTTTGATTTTAAAATAACGTTTAACAACAAATCGATCAGATTCCTGCGTAGATATCGAAATACAATTTTAGCTATAATCAGTTTCCTCTATTTTATATTTATGTTTTAATATATCACATGGAAACGTTATCTATGGTACACTAGTAGTGTAGAATGGTGCTTATATAGCTTTCATAAAATGTACATGTATAGATAAGCATTTCAAAAGTACTTAATATAGGTTGTTATACGTTATAGAATGTTTAAGTACATAATAGCTTGTGTGATATATTATAGGATGTGTTATCTGTTATAGAATATCGTTTGCATTAAGAGTTTAGAAATTTTCTATAGCTTTAAAGAAGCAAAGTAGGTTAGATACTTAGTTCATTCATGAAAATAATATTTAGTAAATTATTTAAATGTAAATTAGATTTGTCATTTTTATTTTAATAAATTATAATTAAATTTCAAAACAGAACTTAAAATATATGTACTTTTTAATTTAAAGAATTTTATAATTCTTAAAAACATAATTAAAAATAAAAATAAAAAAATAAGTATGTTGTTTGGATTATATTACGTGCAAATACAATGATACTAAATTTCAATAATATCGTTTGCATCCCTAATTATTAACTCCATTTTGTTCATAATAATACTCAAACTATGTTGGAAATTAATCTAGATTTCATCTATCTCTGACATAACTTGTTCTCCATCCTATTGTCATATTTTTAAGCACTTGAATTTATTTCTTGTAGTTATTGTTGTTAGGAGATTTGATAGACACCATATTTTGTATTTAATATGTGTAATAAAGTTGTTGAGCTTTTCCATAATTTACCTAACTATATAAATGAGTTTTGGGTGTTATTTCTAGATGATGGATGAAAGTAGTTGAAGCACAAAGAGTGAAGAAGATAAATGCGAGGCCAAAGTTATAAAAACATAGAGAAGAACCTATGATTACCTTCCATAGAAGTAATCATAGAAGTAAAGAAACCACAAAAAACATGAATAATAGTGAATGGATATGTGGATCTAGTTGTAAAGTTCTTGTAACAGTTTCTCTTGGTGTAATATAAATATATCAATATCTTATAGCTTTGTGTATTTGATTCATTTCTAAAGTTGTGCCTTTATTAAATTTATTGTGTCCATTTTTTGTTTACTTCCCCTAGACCATGAAAGGTGAATAAATAAAAATATTGTTTTTTAGGGTTTCAAATCTTCACAACTTTGGAAAATCCTAGGACCATGCATGTGCTCAAAACTTTGGTTAATGTCACCCACCTTGTGAAAAATCCTAGATCTGGGCCATTGGTCAAAATTGAAGTAAAATCTTAGCTGACATGGTACACCTTGTGGAAAATTCTATTTCCATGCAATTGCTCAAAACTAAAGTTAACTCTCGCATTTTAATCATGACTTTGTGCAAGCCTTGAATCCTTGTAGTCATGGCTTTGTATAAGCCTAAATTTATGCACATCCTAAATCTATGCTCCATCTAATTTCATATTTATGCAATCTTGGTTCTATGCAAGTTTAGCATCAAGAAACATGCAAAAAATATAAAATAATCCTAAGTACCTAATTTTATTTCATATCCAAATTGGTATTAGAGCTTGAGCCATTAGTGGGAGTTTAATAGCTATAGGAGTAATCACTTCCAACAATAATCCTTTACAATTATAGATCCTAAGATTCAATGCCAAGAATTATGATTACTAGAGCATCAAGATGAAGATATTGTTTGGATATTAGGAGCTTTGGGACTTGGTGGAGAATGGGTATCCAGAATCTATAAATGTGACAACATTGAATGGTATTTCTCAAGATAAGAAATATTTTATTGAAGGAGAACTAGAAGGACCAAAAATACTTGTTCTATATTATATAGGTAGTTGACGAGATCATATTTACTAAAATTGTAACAACAACCAAATAAAAGTAGGTATAGGAAATTTTAGCCAGCTTATTCCAAGGCACCAACGAAGTGAAGTTGGTAAGGTTATATATGTTGATAAGGAAGTTCAAAAATATATAGATGAATGAATTAGAGTCCATGAGCGACTTCTTTACCTGCTAAGTGGATATTATAAATTAAATTATGATGAATTATAAAATTGTTGAGAACTAGATAATAGTGGAGAAGATATTGAGAAGCATACCGGTAAGGTTTGAATTAGCAGTGATATCTAATGAAGAATTATGTAACTTAACAACTCTTTTAGTGGATGATATTATGGGTTCATTTCAAATACATGATCATACACTAAACTTGATATATTTGTCCTCATTGGAGCAAGTGTTTAAGATGAAAATATCATTAAAATATAATAGTAGAAGGGAAGAATCCTAGCAAGAAACCTTAAGTTCTCAAGGACGAAGAGGATAAAACAATAGAGGTAAAGGTGGCATAGGCCATAAAATATGAAGAAAATAAAATTACTCCCAAAAAGAAGAACCCAGTTGCAATTTCCATTAAGCAAAAGGAAGAGGTAACAACAAAAATCAACAAGGAGGATAAAGTCCAAGGTATGATAAATTAAAAATATAATGTTATTATTGTAAGAAATTTGGCCATTATAGTTATGAGTGTAGAGATAATATGGCTTAGGAAAATAAGAAACAAGCCCACTATACCAATGATAATAAAAATATAAAAAATAAAGATGTTTGTGGATCTATGATGTTAACTTGCAGTAACTGATGAAGAGAGCCAAAACAATATTTGGTATCTTGATAGTCACTATAGTAACCACATATATAGGAACAATAAAATATTCTCACAACTAGATGAGGCTATCAAATCTGAAGTGAAGATGAGAAAAAATAGCAAGGTACCTATAATGGGCAAAGGGAAGATTATAATCCATAAAAAACAAGGAGAAAGAAGATACATCCTCAATGTGTATTATGTATCTATATTGAAACATAATTTGTTAAGCATTGGGTAGCTTATGCAAAATGGGCACACAATATATTTTCAAATTAAAGCCTACATAATTAGAGATAAAGAGATTAGGTTCATAGAAAATATAGCCATGACAAAGAACAAGATGTTTCCTCTAAAAATTCAAAGTAAAATGCTACTATCATTTAGTATAATTATAAAGAATTCTACATGGTTGTGATATCTTAGATTTAGCCATTTAATTTTTAGTAGCCTAAAAATGTTGAACAAAACATAGATGGTGAGGGGATTGCCTCTCATAGAGCAACCAAATCAAGCATGTGAAGGTTTCATAGTAGGAAAGTAGCATAGGAATGCATTCTGAATAGGATAATCATGCAGAGCTTCATAGCCATTACAATTGGTTCATTTAGATATATGTGTACCTATGCAAACCAAGTCGTTTGCCAATAACGAATACTTCTAGCCTTTTATAGATTATTTCAGTCAAAATACATGGGTATGTCACATAAAAAAAATGTTAAAGTGCTTGGCATATTTAAGGAGTTCAAATATTTAATTGAAAAATTGAGTGCCTACTAGGTGAAGCCTCTTAGAATAGATGGAGGAGGTGAGTACATCTCTAATAAATTCCATAACTTCTAAATATCAAATAGAACTAGAAAATCATTCACAACCAAATACACACCACAATAGAATGGTGTTGCAGAGAGAAAGAATAGAACCATAATGGAGATGACAATAAGTATGTTGAAGGCAAAAACATTGCCAAATAAGTTTTGGGTAGAGAATGTAGTATGTTTAGTTTATCTATTGAATAAGTGTCCCATAAAGAGTGTGAAGGACATGATCCCCCAAGAATCATGGAGTAACAAAAACCAAGTGTTTCTCACTTTAAGTCTGTGGGTGCATATAATATGTATACATTCTAGATGAGAAGGGAAGGAATTTGGATGACAAGGTAGAAAAATACATTTTCATTGGGTACAATGAAGAGTCAAATACCTATAGATTGTATATCCTTATTACAAAGAAGTTGATCATAAGTAGAGATATGAAGTTCATGTAAGATGAATCTTAGAACTAGAATTTGAAGACTAGCCAACAAGGGCCAACAATTATTGAGTCTAAATATTTGAATGGAGAAATCACCAATCAATCCTTAGCCTCAAGTAGCAATACCAGTGTGAGCAAAAGTCACTTCATAATCAAGATCACCACCACTTATAAGAATGATCTCCAACATAAGAACACTAGAAAATACAATGAGCTTGAAAGACATATATGAGGTAACTATAAATGAAATAGAAGATGAAGAGTATTATTATTTTGCTTTATTTTTTATTGTGATCCTTTTTCATTTGAAGAAGAAATTAAGAATAGAAAATGGGTGAATTCCATGGATGATGAGACAAAATCCATAGAGAAAAATTAGACCTAGGGTCTAATGGATATTCCAATAGGAAAAATAGCCATTGGAGTGAAATGGATATACAAAACTAAGTTTAATACCCAAGGTGATGTTGAAATGCATAAAGTAAAGCCGATTATAAAACGTTATAAGTAGAAGTTATACATTGAATTTCAAGAAGTATAGTGAGACATGACACAGTCAAAATGATTCTAGCATTGACAGCCCCAAAGGGGTGGAATGTATATCAAATGGATGTCAAGTCATCTTTCCTAAATGGAATGTTGGAAGAAGAGATCTACATAGACCAACCACTTGGCTATGAGTTATAAGGAAAATAAGAAAATGTGTTGAATATGAAGAAATACATGTATGGATTAAACCAAACACCCAAGCCTTGGTACTGCATTGATACATATTTTTAGGAGAATGACTTCATCAGGTGCCTATATGAGCACACTCTCTACATAAAGACTAATTAAAATGGAGAGATGATAATATTCTAATTGCATGTAGATGATCTAATTTATACTAGCAATAGCAAAATATTGCTTGACCACTTTAGAAATGCATTGAAGCATGACTTTAATATGATGAATTTGGGACTAATGAAATATTTTCACAGTATTTAAGTTATCCAATATATAGATGGTATATTCATATCTCAAGGTAAGTATGCAAATGAATTTTCACTCCAATTAGAATAGGTCTAAAATTGAGCAAGAAATATTGCAATAACAATATTGATACAACATTATATAAAATATTAGTTGGAAAACTTATGTATCTGATAATAACCAAATATGACCTAATTTTTATAGTGAGTTTAGTTAGTATATTTATGGAGACACCAAAGAGCACTCACTTGCAGACAGGTAAATTTATAATACAATGTGTCAATTATTTCATTATCAACTATTGAAGTAGAGTATGTTATCACCACTTCAATTGCATGTTAAGCAGTTTGGTTAAGAAGAATTTTAGGTAAATTGAATCATCAACAAGAAGGGGAAACAATAATGTTTTGTGATAAAAATTCTGCCATAGCACTGTAATGATGCTTCTCACACAAAAATAAAAAAATTAAAGTAAATAGTAAACTTAGCCCATTTCATGTGGAACATGGTACTATTGACGGTCTTTGTGAGTGCATGAATGTCAATGAATAGAAGCCATTCAATGGAAAAGAGTACGAAAGGGAAGTGATGATTCATCTCGTGAGTGCATGGATTCTCGCACACTTGCATATCATGTAGGATTATTGATTGATTGAATGGTATGCATATTTATTTGAAGGTTTGATTGTTGGCATGAAATAAAATGTGCATATGTCTTGTGTGGCGATGATGATGGGATCCACTTTAGTATTTTATTTTGGCCATGTATTTTGATATTGGTCAAAGGTACATGTAAATATAAGTGCAAGTCATTAGGGCATGACTATTTAAGCACATGTGTGTATAAATATAATGTTGGGAAGTATTCTTGTATGTTTACTTTAAATAACATTTGATTGGGATATACGTGGAAATTTTGAATAGACTTTCTCTTAAATTTAATCTTAAGGAAATATAAAAGAAAATAACATTGAAGAATATTTTACGGGTATGGAAGAGTGGATGACTAAATTGCATGAAGTCCAGGTGAGTTGTGCCATTATGATTTTAACTTCCACCATGTCTAATGTTTGAAGAGGAAGGAAAAGAAAAATAAACATCAAAAAAAAGGTAAAAGGAAGAAAAGTGGAAACACAAGGAGGATATATGTCTTCTCATTGGAAAAAGGAGAAAAGTAATAAGGCTAGAAAAAAAGAGGAATTTCAAGTGTGGAGAGTGCACTTAAGAGAAATTTACAACAAGGTGTTGAAATCCAGGTCAAAATAATTTAATGCAATTGCTTGTGAATGAGTTTTTCTTTAAAAAGAAATGAACGTATGTGCTAGAAAGTAACTCTATTGTTATGAGAAAATATTTACTCTGTATGCTTTGAAATAGATAGCTTCTCTCTATTGTTGTGAGAAAATATTTACTCTCTATGCTTTGAAATAGATAACTTCCCTCTATTTTCCATGAGAAAAGAATTATTCTCTATGCTTGATAAAGGAAGATTTTTCCTGTTCACTATGTGTAAAGAAAAATAATAGGATGAACTTTGATATTGAATAGAAAAGTTTTTATAGTTGGCAATGCATGTTTAAAAATATTTTTTATAAGGGAATGCAAGATCTACATAGTAGATACAAATGTTGTCTAGTATAAATGGGTAACCGATATTGAAATGAATACCATATTATTGGAACATAGTGAGAATTCATTGGAATGTTTGGTTTACATTTGAAATTTTTTGCATTTAGAAGTGCATTCATTAAATAGGAAGCCAGAATATGATCCCTACTTTATCCTAAATTCAAATTTACCATAAGCTACCAATTGACAATTTTGAATGACAACTCCATAAGACGACAAGTTGTGCTAAATCTGCAAAGGAACCTGTGATGTCTGATGGTTATAATACCTTTTGATAAATAAATCCTTCTTGCATGTATGATAAAATTGATGTTGTGTAATGGTGGTTGAGACTTGAATTTATTTTTTTATTTTTATTAAAAAATGTATTTTGTAGAAAGGTCTCTGTGAGGTCCTGTAGTGGTTGTGGAAAACATGACCTTGCAACTTGTATAAAAATATCTTGTAAATGTGGAATGTGAATTTTGAAGTACTATATGATATCCAAATTTAAATTGAATTATCCAAAAATATGGGTAAATGATTCATCTTATAGAAGTTTAAAAAAATATATCTGAATGGGTGCAAGTAATGTATGGCCTTTAAGCATTCTTGTGGTGTCTTTATTATCCATTCTTTGCAAATGATGAAAAGGTGTGAGTGGAACTCATTATTTTTGCTCAAGTAATTTTTAAGTCAAAAGAAGGCAGTGTGATTTGGAAAAAATGAATCTGTTACTTAAAAACAAAAAAATAATTGAAATGTTATGGTGTTGAGTTATTATGTATCTTTCTCTAGAAGCCAACAGGTTGGTTGTTCATATGATGTAACAAGAATAGATACCACTATCAAAAGAAAATAAGTATAGATTTCCTTCCAATGAATGGTGGATGGTTTATGAAAGCACATTAAGCATCTTCTATTTCCTACGTTGATCATGGTCAAAGGGTGTTTTGAAAGAAAGCTAGACAAGACGTACTAGTAATGTACAATGTTCCTGATGTGATTGATGTTAGTAAACCTTGAATTAGTTTTCTAGCAATAGTTTGGTATTTTATGTTAAGAATGTATTCATTTGTGAAAGCCTTTCTTAGTATCTGGATTCATATACTTCGTTATGTAAAGAAAATTTAGAGAGGTCACTATTGTTTGGTTGCGTGAGCAAGTACATTTGAAACAAAAACTTAAAGTGTGAGTCTTATTAAATTAAGCTCAAAATCCTAAGTAATTGTACATAATAATATTCTGATTATTGTAATGTTTATTGCAAATAATAATTTTGTAGTTGAATATTATTTTCTACTGTACTGTGAGATAAAACTTCAGTTGGTTTCTTTTATTTAAAAAAAAAAGTTAGGAGGGTAAAAATTCTTAAGAGATAACATGAGAAAAGTTGGAATAAAACCCTAAACCTTAGTTAGAGGTTAGATCATTTTACCCTTCATAGAAAATTGGCATCGAGACTTGAGGATCCATATAAATCATCCAATATGTTGAGATGTGGGTATGAACACAATAGAGTTTGAGAGAAATTGATGGTTTGATAGAATTGGTCAAATTATATGACTCGCTTAGTCCCTTTATTGAGAAGGCCACATGGGACACCATATCTAAATTGTTGCTCGATAAGTACTATGATAAGTCCCATGCCCATGTAACTTAGCTAAATTAGCCTCAACGTTTGGTATGGGATAAACAATCATGAGTTGCAACGAGTTTTTTTGATTAATACCAAGGAAAATTTATTGGTATTGCTCTATTTATATCCAAGAAGAGGATAATTAGGTAGACACAGAGCATATATATGCTAGAACCCTTACATTCAGTAGTAGAGCATGTTCGACAAAATGCTTGAAGGTTTGAAATTAAAAGAGATGGAGAAAAAAAAATCCTTTCTCTAGGTGATATGGGCTCTAGAGGAAAATCCCTATAATGGAACAACCCTTATGCCAAAAAATGAGGATGATAAATGAGATAAGTTGACTCCACTCAAATGCACCTTTACAAGATGTGGCTTATCTCATCCACTTGGATGATTATCTGTAGTAGTCTACAATCTAAATATAGTGCAATATGTCATACTAAATTAATTTTATGATTATAATTTAATGGGTGAATCAAACCTTGCAATGTGTCCTATAGATTTACTATTGAATAATTTATAAGAAAAAACTTCTTATTTTTCTTATATGTTTTGTAGTGCAACCAAGTGAGTTGACTTGGGTTGATACATGGTATCAAAGCAAACATGATTCTAAGTTGTAGACTTTGAATATAAAATATATTACTTTATATAACTAATGTACTACCTCTTTTACCTATAGGTTAAATGTCATGACTTTTGTGATGTGGATCCTCAAGAAACCTTATGGGAGGCAGAGAGGAGAAAGTCACTGAAAGACCTGTTAGAGGACCAAAAATTATTTTAAGATGAGAAGCTCCTCAACATGAAAGAAGGATGAAATTACTAAATGAGCAACCTCCAAAGGAATCTTCTATAGAGGAAGAAAAATTTGCAAAATTTGCAGAATTGTTGCAAACACATGTGGAGAAACAAAGGAAAGAGATGTACCAAAAGAAAATCCATATGGCCCAACAATAAGAATTAATTTTCCAACAACAATGGGTTATAGAAAACTTAACCGGGAAAAGAGGAATTAGATTTGATAGGACAGAGGATAGATCAAGGTTACCTAAGAGATCCAGTGCTAGAAGGTCTAGGGTGAGTAAGGAGTTGGACAAGAACTTGAAAATTATCGTAATGTCCAAGTTCAATGGAAATGGCAATGGTGAATCAGTTGAGAATTGGTTAAGTGAGCTAGAGTCCTACTTCTCTCTAGTGGTCATATCCTCTAAATCCAATACTGCTTTGGCAGTAATGAATATGACTAAAGTAGCCTTGGAGTTTATCAAGGAATTTAGAGATAGATTCTTGACAAAGAAATATTTTGTAGAAAAATTTGAAGAATTATCAATTTTGCGATAGGAAAGCGAATCAGTTTGTGAACACCACCAAAATTTCATTCAACTACTAAAGTATGCATCCCAATATGAAAGTAACAAAGAAATGAAAACTTAAAAATTCATTCTAGGATTACATCCTAAAATCATGATAGTGGTAAACATGCAAAATCCTATCAATTTTCCTACTGCATTTGATTTGGCAAGAAAAGAGGAAGCCAATTAGGAAACAAGAAAATCATATTTTAATTATCAAAATCTATCTGAAAACAAAAAAGAACTTAGAAATACAATTGTTTTGGATTTATGAGGTGGGAGAAGGAACAAAATAAGAAACCCAAAGGAGGAGATCAAAGTAAGCAAAGTGACAAAAATAATTTGTAAGGTTAAAATTGAAATATTTACATTCCACAAGTTTTATTATTTGTAATATTTGATTGTTAATCGTACATTTTGGCAATTAATCTCATGAAAAATAATATTTTCATGATTTAAATCAAATATCAAACCATAGGTCCCTTGTTAACAATTACTTGCACCTCTAAGGTATTCAACAATATTTTCACATTTTACAAGCATACAAGCACATTTTAAGAAATTAAGCAAATAGAACCTTGGAGAAACTAACTATTTCTTTGCAAGAGAGGATAGCTTTGATAGGATCCTAACTATGAGCGTGTTTTTGTAATCGGGTAAAAATATCACTCAATAGAATTAGTAGTAGAAGGAGGGCCTAAAGGTAATTAATTTGATTTTTAAAAGTTTAAAGTTTTTCAAAGTAATTTAAAAAAATTGATTTTTTTCAATTTATGCTGCATTAGTTTTGATATGCTATAAATTTGGAAATATTGTTATTGTTATGGTTAAATTATTGTGAATTTTCCATACATAGCTTTGAATGTCAAAACTGGAACCAAAGTTCAATGGTAGGAATTGCATCTTGGTTAGGTGGTTATTGTAGTCCATTAAACATTCCTAGAGTAGCCCATGAGATTCCTGAAAATATAGAAAGGTATTTACCCATGTATAGGCATGATGGAATGAGATCAATTGAGGAACATATTCAAGCATACATAAATAATTTAACTCATTTACAAATTATGGATGAATATGTTACCTGTATAATATTTCCATGCAGATTATACGAGTTTACTTATGATTGATATATCAAATTACCTACAAGTTCCATCACTTCTTGGGTTCAACTAAAAGCAATATTTCTTAGTCATTTTTTAAACTTGTTGACCCAGTTATGGCATACCATCAGTTTACCTCTATAAGTAGAGAACCTAACGAGTCCTTGGGACTATTCAGTAAAAGGTTCCATTAGTTGTATACGAAAATGATGCCACCTTACATACTTTCATAAGAAGCAACCATCCACATGTACATTGGAGCCTTAAACCCATTAATTACCATATATTTGAGAGGAATTCCTCAAATTACATTCTTACCAAGGCTTATAATGAGACAATAATGTTCGAAAAATCATTTATCTCTCAAGGTTTTGGTTTGAGTCAAATACCATCATACAATAATAAATCATTTAATACCACCCCTAACCACCCTACTATTTCTTCATATCAATCTACCACTCATAATATACCATCATTCCCAAGTTCCAATCAATTTTAGAATACCCCAATGTCTCTTAGTGATACAATGAACCCGACTACTACAACTCAGGTTAATGATATCAACCCTCAGATAGAAAATATGCAAATTTTAGTTCTACAACTTAGTAGAGATATGGTTCAATTATAGAAGTAGAAGCCTCAAAGTACACTTCTCGATAAAACTTCAAATCATGTTTATAATATAATTTTTAATGTCAAATATAATGACACTCAACGTGATACTCTCGTAGATAATGGAGGAGTCCTAGATATAACTAGCAATGAAACATATGACAACTCAAGAGCTTCTATAAATTTAGATGCACTTGCTAAAATTGATTGTCAAGAAATCCAACTTGTTCCAAATAATGACTAGAAAGAAAGGAAAATTTTAGAGTCATTAATCATAAATGAGGATTGTGGTAATCAAGTTAATCAAAATGTAGAGATTGATTCAGTTTTAGAAATATATGAACCTTTTAAAATAGAGGAATATGAATTTGAAGAATATTATAACCTAAATGACAATGAATCTGAAGAAGAATTTGAATATGGTATTAAAGAAGGGATAGAATATCACCAAATATTTCAGAAAGATAATAATTATATTATTATGGAGAAACAAGAGGAATTACTCACTTCTTTTACAATTTTACAGAAACTTCTATCCCATTTAATGTGTAGGAAACTAAAATCCTTGTACCACCTAAGTATCCTACAATGCATATGCAACAAGAAATCAATTTACCTTTACCTCAGAAAGAGAAAACGCTAGAACATAAAAGGTTTGGATATGATATTGTTGAAGACCTAACAAAAAATGTTGCTCAAGTAGTTGATCAAGAAGATTTGTTATTTAAAACATCCCTTGACCAACAAGATTTATGGTTTGAAAATGATGGGCATATTTTTAATTTTGTGATTAATTTTGATGTTTTTGAATTTAGGTCATGGATGAAGATAAAAGAATATAAGTTGATGATGATGAAGACCATGAGTGAAAATAAAGAATTACAAAGGCTTATCAAGTCTTGGTAAACAAAAATGCACAATAGGTAGAATCTTAGCCTTTATTTTCAACTGTTTGAATTCTAGGTAAAAATTTGCATAATTATCTCTTGTATTAAAATATAGTTGATAATGAAATTCCATTTGTAGTTAAAAATAATTAGAATTGAGTCATGCTCACACCAGTAATAAGGATGCTATTTTGAACAAGATAAAGGTAGATGTTTATGATTTACTAAACCAAGTTCATCAATAATTGACTATTGTACCTCAAATACAAAATTATAATGATCCTTATTTGCTAGATATCCTAGATACCTATAAATTGTTGCTTAATTATGATTGGTGTGAAAACATGAATAGCAGTTTGGTAGTCAAATTTTTAGAAATAGGGTCAAGCTTCTAAGAGCTCATGTTATATCATAACAATAAGGATAATATTTTGAACACTAAATTGAAAATAGGAATTTACACCATGCTGGTAGAAACTATGACTGAAGAAAGTTCAATAATAGACATCCTTCACATTAAATAGAAATTTGAAAATAATTTATGGACCTTCAAGTATGAAAATGAGGATGAAATTAAAATAAGCTGGTGGGGTGAGAGGTAAAATATAGAATTTTAAGTTTTTAGATCGAATATTACTATGGGAAAATTTCATATATGAGAAATTCAGGTCTTCCCTATAAATATCTTTGTACATAGCTCCTTTTTTTGTGCATTTTATTGTACATAATTTCTTATTTATATGTTTGGATACAATTTCTCACTTGTTTGTTTTGTTGTTTTCATTTTGAAATTTTGTTTTGTTATTTTTGTATTTCAAATAATGCAAGTTCATACAAAATTTTATGTTTTGGTTTATGTTCACACTTTGCTTTTTCATGTTTAAGCATATTTTGGTTTTACTCCCCTGATTATGGTATAGTTATGTAACTGCAATGGACTCTTGATCTCTCTAAAGGAATGTGTTCTAGTGTTTTAAGATGAATTGCTTTTTTGAAATTATGTGAAATTGAAGTTGGTGAAATTATATTTTTTAGTAATTATTCTTGAAATGTGGACTAAAATAGTGGATATTGAACTAAAATAATGGATATTGAGGTAATATGAAATTTTGATAAAAGCTTCACATATGATGTCATATTTAAAGGATATTTTTTATTCTAGAAGGATATAATTATTCTAGTTTGTTGATTAGGAAAAATATTGAAAAACTTCATCTTAAGCCTTAGATGATCTCTAACCCAAGAGGCGCATATGATATTTGCAAAGCAATGCAATACTCATATAAGAAAAAAAATCAAAAAAATGTGAATAAATCAAAATCTTGGGTGATTCATATAGTCTTTACTGGGGCTATAGATGCTTGACTGGCAGTAGCGCAAGGTATAGATGATATCAAGGTCATCTCCATCAGAGCTATAGATGCTTCACTGATAGTGGAACAATGCAGAGGTAAATTTCTTATGAGTGACATATTTTATAAGCCTAATTGCAAAATAGATGATGAATTTCTAATAGATTAAAAAATAAACGATGAATTCACAAAACACACACTAATATGAAGCAAGTGAAGTATTTAATTTCAATTGAAATTATTAAATTTCATGCTTCGTGGATTTTCTAGATGATTTATATTTTAATATTTTCTGGTTTTCTTAATTCCAGATTGATTTTTTCATCGAAAATGCTCGGGAGCATTTTTCAGCAGAGTCACCATTTGTTGTTTCCATCGCACAACTTACCCCAAATTTGGAGACCCACTTAAATTTTGATGTCAAATTGAAATTTTTATTGTTATACACTACGAAATTATCAAGCATGGAATATATCTTAATTTTGGTTTTGTTTGATAAGAAAGAACAAAAAAAATTGTGTGATTTCAAAGTTGTGTGGTCATAATATTTGTAAAAATATTCATCGGCATTGGAGTTACATTTTTGTGTAGCATAATGTCTAAGACTTTCAAAAATTAAACATGGACACTGTTTTTAGTCTATAATGCCTATACCAAGAAAGTGTACCCGAGTACCAAAAGCTCTTGACAAAATTTATGTAAAGACAATGAAAGAGGTTTCTCATAATTTGGTTCCTAAATTTATGTTACACTATCATAAGTGGTATCAAATATATGGTTCCCTCTCTTTATTATAAATGTTACTTCTAGGAAATCATGGATTTCATATAATTCTATTTTAGAGGAGCTTATAACATAAGTTGAATATCTAATCACATATGTGAAATACGAGATCTTCTTGAATGTTAATCTTTGTTCATATGTAATATTAGTGGAGCTTATAGCATATGTTGAATCTTTAATCACATGTGTAAAATATGAGATCTTAAATGTTAATATTTGTTCATATGTAACTCTTCATTTTTATGTTTTCATATATTTTTATATTTATTTTTTGGGATTAATAATTATGTTACTTGTGTATTCTGCCTAGGTTTAACACACATGGAATGAAAACATAATGTAGACACCAAAACAGCACCAATCCGATTATGTGACTGCAAACACTGATCGCTTTGACAAACACAGCCCCCAGGGCAGCCCTCAGAGGTTAAACAGTGGTCTTAACCACTTTCATAGCAATTTTGTAAGGTCAAGAAGCAATTTGGCACACTTGGACACTTTGCCCAGGACTCGCCTCACCCCGGGACGAATTCAAAATAGAATCCGTCCCACCCCAGGACGAATTCTAAATCCGTCCCTGGGTGGGACGAATTCCAAGCTTAACGGGCAAAAAGGCAAATGGTGCCAAGTGGCAGCCTAGAACAGTCAGTTAAGGGCTCCTACCTTGCACGCATGTGTAAGTGGACAGAGGGGCCGTTAGAGGACTGTTACAAGAAGCATTTATCAAAGTTCAAGTCAATGGAGGACTCCCTCCCTCATGGGAAGACAAGACTGCCACATGGCGCCTATGGCCAACACTTGGCTTTTGTGCTTCCCTCCCAAAAGAGACCCCTTGGGTCTATAAAAGGTGGGACTTTTCTCACCCAAAACATAAAGGTTGAAGGAGTGTTCAAGCAACGAAGTGCTGCCGAATTGAAGACTCACTTGCATCCCCCTTTGTTCACCTTCCTACATCCACCAATCTCTTTTGCAAGGGAGGTTGTTGGGTGGCCTTTGGAAGCTCGAACCTTACTCAAATCCGACGCATGGACATCTGAACCTACCAATTCGCCGACCCCCCAATCCTAAAAGGTTTTGGGCCCATCCCCGGTGGATTGGCTCCAAAATCGAGGGCCAATGGTGGGAGGCCCACTTGGGCACCCCCGCACCTCCCAAGTCCTAATTTTAGTTTTTGAGCACTTTAGATTATTTTTTAGATTGCATTCTGTGTTACTAGGTCTGATTAGTCCATAATTGCAATTTTGTAACTTTTGGTCAGATTTTAGGGTGTTTTGTATTGCTTTGTCGTTTCGCTAACTTGCAGGTGTCAAGGTCAAATTCCCGAGGGTGGAGGCCAAATTGGGAAAATCCGACCATCTGGGTCGTCCCAAAATGGCCCCAATTACCTAACCCCCTGTTTGCAGGAGTTTTGCAGGTCCCGGGATCCGACATTGGAGCAGCAACAGGTCGGTTTCTCCTACTCAGAAGAATTCGTCCCACCCAGGGACGAATTACGCTAGAATTCGTCCTGCCTAGGGACGAATTCCAGTTTAAGGTGGATTGGCCAGCTGCCTCAGTGGCAATGGCCTTCTGGTAACTTTTCTTACCTTCTGTCAAGTTTTGAAGCAATTTGGATTCACTATTTTCACTGTTTTAGGCAAATATTCATATGCATATTTTGTTAGTTTTAGAGAGCAAACGCTTTTCATTTGCAGCAGAGGCGAAGAACTCATCGACATCAGCGGCGGCATCATCTTGGCCCGCCCATTGCAATCGTGGGCACGCGGAAAGAGGAATCATTCAACGATTGTAATCAAACCCTATTTGCGCTCCTAGCCCCTGAAAAGGGAGGAGGCATTATTGTAACAGAGATCAAAGGAAATCAATGAAAGGGCTGTGTTTTCTTTATCTGATTGCGTCTCTTCCAATGTGTCTCTTTTCCGTTTCATGCAATTTATATTTCTAGGACTTAAGCGTGCTTAATTTTGAATGCAATCGCACTTGGTGTTTCCTTTGACCGGAATCTCGTGCTTTCAGTGGCGATCACGGTGGGACACTGTTCCCTGGTTTTTGAAATCACAGAAACAGATCAAAGTTTTGTGTTTGTGCTTGACAGGTACATATTTTTTTGTTGCAGACTGCTATTCGTCTCCGACAGGGACGAATCCTTTTCTGCAATTCGTCTGACCCTGAGACGAATTCAAATTCGTCTCCCGGGAGGGACGAATCTCGTTCGCAATTCGCCTCCCGTAGGGACGAATTCCCGTCTCACGGATTTTTAGAGCAGAAATTCGGAGACAACAGGAGCGAGCAGAGAAGAGGTAGGGATTTTCATGATCTCTCGTTAAATATTTTTGTTTCTGTTTCTCGTTTCGTTAATTGTTTTCATTTAACCTTGCATTGCATTAGGAAAAGTCATGTATGCTAGTTTCATTTTGTTGGATAAAACGAATCCCACACACATCACGAAACAACTTTAAACCAAGGAGCCGGTCGTAAGACCCCAGCCCTTGATCAAGACCATTGGTGGATTTAATCACCACCTTGGCTTGATTTGCATCCATTTCCCGATTGTCAACTGTTGTTAGGCGTAAATCCCGACGAAGACAGACCGAGCGTAGCTGGGGTGATTCCCATGCACGCGAGGATAAGTTTTCTATGGTAGGTGCCATTAACAGGACAATCCCCTTTCCGTACCGCCTACGTACCACGTACCTTCTGCTCTCACGTACCTATAGTCTCCCTCTCGTAAGGGCGGGTATATAGAGAGGTTGGTATATCGGCTTGGCTGGTATATTGAAGGGGCGACCTTTTTGGAGTTATAAGAGCCTACATGATGCATTTAAACGTTCTACAAAACCTACAAAAACAAAACAAAACATCAAAATGCACTAAACCAGTCTAGGGCACACCAAGAATCCTTAAAAGAGATAATCACGGTTTTGTGAATGTGTGTGTTTAATTCTGCTTAGTGTAGACAAAAAAAAAAAGAGAAAATCATAAAACGAGATAAAAAACTTATTTAGATAGCATAGAAGCACCGCAATGGTGTACACCCGTAGTCAAGCCCAATCAAGGGCAGAAGCTCCGGAAGGTACACAAAAAGCAGGCGCAAGTTGCCTTCACTTCAGTCCTGAGGATTTGGTCATACCGCCTTATAGGTCAAACCTACAAAAGAATCCAATTCAGAATCCTCGGTGGGGTATGCCTATTCAAAGCAGCCCCTTTCGGGAAGATGCCTTACATGTAGACCTTGACATAAATAGAGAATCACCTCTTGAAGGTAGGCATGAGTGGCCACCGCGCGATGAAGCGCTAAACAAGCACACTGTCCATTTGGAGGGGCAACGTGGATATGGCGTCCCTTCTTTACCTATCATCAGAACAGAGAGACCAAATCCGGAGCGCAGGGCTCCTTACATAGGGTGACCTAACTCCGCCCATCCCATTTACACCCGTGAAAGGGAGTATGAGGAAAACCATCGCATTCCTCGAGAGCAACAAACAATGCGGGAACCTTGCATTTCCGCACCAGCAGGATATCATGATCACCCCTTGAGGCCAGAACCTCGAGCACATACCGCCTACCTCGACAGAGGGAAGCGACCCCTTGAGATTTTAGAGCATCAAAACCGAGGTAAACCCATAGGAGGAACATTTGAACCTTCTGAACAAAATAGGGTAGAACAAATTGATCCGGCTGTCGCCAGATATACCACCCGTCAAGCCCAAATCATGCGGCTTAAACAAAGTCAGCAAGAGATAGAGTATCAATACCGCTTGGATAAAGAACGCATGCAACGCGAAGCGGATGAGTTACGCTATGAAATACCTGAGAGGGGGCCAACCCCTCGCATCCAAAGAGCTGAACAAGGATGAGAGGCGTAATCCGTTGGCGCAAGACAGGTCTCCACGACCTCGTCAAGCTCGGCCTCCAAGACCCCATAGATTCGAGAGGGAGGCAACTCCCCGAAACAATGATGGGTACCTTCAGCAAGAACTTGATCAGGGTCATAGGTTTCGCCCTGAGACTCCTCAAGAATTTTACGAGGAGTATGAACCAGAAGAGGAGTATATCGAAACTCCCCATCAAGGCAGGAAGGATGCCATTCGGCCACCCCTCCATAGGCCTCCAGTTTACCGTAACTTGCAACAAGAGCGAACAAGAGAGGAAGAAATAAAATCTTCCGATGCATACCAAGCGCTATTGGAGCGTTTAGAGTCGGTGGAGACAAAAGCTGCTGGGCATCAAAAACCCACATTACGTCTACTCCGCAATAATCCGGTGCATCCCTCAGTGCCTACACCTCTTTACCCCGAACACTTCAAGTTGCCTCAATTGGCGTTTTTAAAGGTGAAGAGGACGCACAGGAACATGTTACACGGTTTCTAAGCCAATGCTTCGGCATTCAAGATAATGACGCATTATTGCTTAGAACATTCATAACCACATTCGCAGGCCCCGCCTCGGATTGGTTCACACAGCTGCCCAAACACAAAATAAGCAGCTTAGATCAGCTAGTAGATGCGTTTCTTGAACGCTTCGCCTTCAACACAAGGAAGAAGGCATCACTTAGTGATCTTGCTAGCCTTAAACAATTTGAGGAGGAAACAATGGCAGCGTACGGGAACCGATGGAGAGCTTTGCTTTCTAAGTTACCCTACCGTCCTCCCATGTCGGACCTCACGCAAATGTTCACGAAAAGTTGTTTAAAATCAATCTCTCGGTCTATTGTTGCTGCGACAATACGACAACTTAGAAGAAGCTTTGGCGCAAGCCAGAGTCATAGAAGAGATTAAGATAGGCGAAGGCGCAATTGCCAAGCCTAAGAAGAAAGAGTGGAATAAAACCACTAAAACCGGGACAACGCAACCACAACACGCCGCAGTCAACCAAGTTGCGATAAATGTCCCCGCGCTTGTGCAAGAAACGCAGCCTCAAAAGGCTAACTACCAGGCAGTGCCTCCTGCTTACGAAAGAGATAACAGGAGACAGAGCAAGTATCAGCAGCGTCGCCCTAGGCGACAATTCACCCCGTATGCGGAGTCTAGGGACTCCTTATTTGACCGCTTGTCAGCGGCAAATCTAGTTACTCTGCCAAAAATCCAAATTTTTGACCCTAACGTTCCCAAGCCTAGGGGGTATAGGGAGGAATTGTATTGCAGATTTCATAGACGCAGAGGACATGACCTAAATGGGTGCTGGAAATTCAAAGAACTAGTCCAGGATTTGATCGACAATCGAACATTGGTCGTGGACAACCCCATCGCACCTAACAACCAACAAATGGGGGTATTCAAGGACCCCTTGCCTGCCCACGAGGCGCAGACAAAACCGCTCCAAATAAACGAGGTGCGACAAGATCTTCCCGCACAAGGATTTGTGGGAATGATTAGCATTGTAACAAGGAACAGAAAATACCCAAGCAGTTGCCCCCGAGGTACCCGCGAGGGAAGTTCCGTCGACATCGCAGCCTCAACAACGCCCAACGCAGTCACCTCCGCCTAGACCCGAGGTCACGATACGAACCAAACTCACGCAGAGTTTGCGGACCACGTCGCCTAGGTCTGTCCATCTACGAGCTTATTCAACAATCAGCTCCACATAGAGAAGCTCTTATGGACATCTTAAAAGCCATTGAAGTACAACCCCACGAAGCTAATTCTTTCAACGCCTTCGTGGGACATGTGAAACAATGTACGGAGCCCGTCATCACATTCAAAGAAAATGAGGTCAAAACAATATCGAATGACATGCCGGATCCACCCCTGCACGTTATCGCGTGGGTCAACGGGATCCCGTACAAGAGAGTGCTGATAGATACTGGCTCGTCCAGTAACATCATAACCACTGCAGCGTTAAAGCATTTAAAACTGCCAGCCTCTCACATCACAGCTTCCACGTACACACTGCGAGCTTTTAACGATGCAATTTGCTCGACAGTCGGCACGGTTGTTCTGCCTATACAGGTAGGACAAAAGTCAATACCCACACCGTGCCATGTGTTGGAAGGCGAAATGGCTTATAACATACTGCTAGGGCGGCCTTGGATCAGGGACATGAAGTGTGTCCCCTCGATCGCACACCAGTTCTTGAAGTATGCCTATGAAGGGCAAATACATGTAGTCCCAATGGACTTAGAGCCCTTCAAGTATTGCAATGCGGTACAATTCATACCTCAATCGACCCTCCCATCAACGCATTTGGATTTTCAATTGAATCCATCTAAACAGGGTCCGATACCGCAGGCACCACTGGTGGCAAATAAGGCAAAATCCCAACCAGGTGAGACGTCATCATTGGCTCCTTCATCATCAACGCCACCTATCGTGGCCCAACATAAGGACAAGGGAAAGCAAATCATGGAGGAGGTTAAGCCTCTAGAAGAGGGGTTGCCCACGATCTCAGCAATATCAACAGAGGAAGCGCCCAACGCAACGGAAACCAAGATTCCTGAACAACCAAACATGGAATGGACTCAGGAAGGACTACCGCTTCCTCCTACCCAATCATCAACAATCATCGTTGAGATGGCCAAGACAGGCCCCGGGAGAATACATAGTGCAAAATGTTGTGGCAACCCCCAGTACAAGACATGGGAAGACCTCGCCTTCCCATTGGAACAATCGTCCCTCTAGGCTACCCACCGAACCAAACGAATTTTGTGTATGGGGGCCTTGATCATGGTTCTGAACCATGCGAACAAAAGGAAACAGATGAAGAACCTTTTGTCGAAAACATCAATTATCTGTCGAACCCAGAATTTGCCCTAAAATATCTCGAACAATGCAATTGGCATGGGTATGGGCTAGGCAGATATGAGCAAGGGATGCGGATCCTTTGCCAACCAAGGTATCAGATGCCATATGACAAGTCGGGGGTAGGGTTCAACCATCCCCTGCCATTAGACATCTTGGTTGAAAACATGCAAGGCCTAGAAATAGGCAACAGGGGGGGATTGGCACAAGACCCGTACGCCAATCCAAACACAGAATACACATTGGGGGATTATCTCCCATGGTCTACAAACACCCCTGGAAATAGCAATAATCCCTCTCCTTTGCTAGAGAGAGGTGAAAGTTCAGAGAGCAGTCATCAAAGAGAACAACAACGGCTTCCAGACATTTTTCTGAAACTGTTCCCCTTAGAGGTTCCAGACGAAATAACACAGTCTCAAAAGAATCGGGTCCCTCCACTAAGAGTGGAACAACCGCAATGGGACCAGATTAATTCAGGAAGAGTCCTCAATGTTGCAAGCAACGGATGATGAAGAGGATGAACAATTTTGGATCTATGAAAGCGATTCAGAAGACGAGACTGAGATGGACTATCTCAGACATGCGCGACGACATCACCGTGCTCTAACCCATGAAGATCTAATGGGACAAATGGGTATACGGTTAGGACATGAATGGCACGTAGACCCAACGAGGTGGGACCAAGTGTTAGGCCTATGGCTCCAAATTCAAGATGAGCATCGTCCACCTCAAGATCCCATCAGGACAACAGTACCGAGGGAAGACCCCGCCTTCCTTTTCGCACATAGAGATGAATTTGCACCTAGAGAGGATCCATTCGTGCCTGGTTCCCGTAGAGCCGCATCCGGAGTATAGGGAACATCTGAAAGAATCAAGTCATCACACCCGTGGTTCTGGAGACCAAATTCATTCCATCCACATGATCTCCATTGATTTGACCACACCCATCCGCAATCCGACCGATCCATCACGGTCATTGCATCTAAACATGGATGCCATTGATCGGGATCGCGCCAATTCACCATTGTCACCATCGTAGCACCGCCTTTCGGTGAAATGCTTCATTTTACCCCAAGGACAACTCAAGATATTTTTCAAGCCGAAGAGGGACCCGAGGTCCCAAACGCAGATCTTAACTCACCTGATGATATCCATTTAATCCCAACTCCACATCGCTTGGAGGACGGATCTCACATGTCAGTCGAAGAGACGACTGACGTAGACATCGGCACAGATCCAATGAATCCAAGGATTCTCAAGCTGGGGTAAGCCTTTCCCCCAAAGAGCAAGCCGATTACATTGCCCTTCTTAAAGAAAAGAAGGAAGTTTTTGCATGGTCATACAAAGATATGCCAGGACTAGACCCGTAGCTAGTCATGCACAACTTAACGCTTGATCCGAAAATCAAGCCAAGAAAGCAAAAACTAAGAAAGATGCACCCAACAAAGGGCCTTGATGGTCAAAGACGAATTGCAAAAGCCGTTGGATGCACAATTTGTCATCTCACGTGGATTATCCGCCATGGTTGTCCAACATGGTTCCCGTCAAGAAGCCCGACGGGAGGATTCGCATATGCACCGACTTTCGAGACCTAAACAAAGCGAGTCCTAAGGATGATTTCCCCTTGCCAAGCATCGACGCATTGGTAGACGCTACAGCAGGTCACGAAATGCTCTCCCTAATGGACGGTTTCTCAGGATACAATCAAATTCGTATCAATCCTGAAGACCAACTCAAAACGGCATTCACAACGCCTTGGGGGACATTTTGCTATAAGGTCATGCCTTTTGGCCTTAAAAATGCCGGCGCTACATACCAACGTGCTATGACGTATATCTTCCACGATTACATGCACAAAACTTTGGAATATTACATGGATGATTTGTTAGCCAAGTCTATCTTGCGCCAGATCATCTCGGTGACTTAAGCAAGATTCTCGATTGCCTCATAGAGCATAAGGTCGATCGAATCCCAAGAAGTGCGTGTTCGGCGTCACATCCGGAAAACTCTTGGGTTTTATAGTCTCCAAAAGAGGCATCGAAGTGGACCCAAACAAAGTCAAGGCAATCCTTGAAATGGCTCCCCCAACCACTATCAAGCAAACTTCGAAGTCCGCAAGGAAAGGTCGCGTCGATTAAACGCTTCATAGCGCAATTATCCGACAAATGCCGACCAATGAACAAACTATTGCACAAGGGGGTCACATTTCATTGGGATGACGAGTGCCACCACCTTTGACGAAATCAAACAATACTTGGCTTCGCCGCCGTATTGGCACCGCCTAGACCAGGTGTGCCGTTCTACTTATACATCTCGACTATCGAGGTGGCACCGGGCGCAATGCTAGCCCGTAAGAATGAACTTCACAAAGAACAAGGCTACTTACTATCTTAGCCGCACCTCGGTCGGGCTACGAACTTAACTATGCATACGTTGAAAAACTCGCTTGGCAGTGGTGTTTGCTACCAAAAGGCTACGCCACTACATGCCGAGCAACACGAGTATGTTGTGTCTAAGGAGAATCCATTGCGATACATGATGAGTCGTACTTATCATAGTAGCCGCACGGCGAAATGGATCATGTTGTTGACGGAATTTGACATTGAGTTTATTGGGCAAAAATCTATAAAAGGACAAGTCATAGCCGATCAACTAGCAGAGGCTCCTCTTGAAGACGATCAGCCTCTGGTCATAGAACTACCCGATGATGAGGTCTTCCATGTCTCAGAATCGCCAGATTCTGAAGAGCCTGAGTCTCAGGCCGACATAACCTTATTTTTTGATGGTTCTAAATGCGAGCAAGGTGGTGGCGCAAGAATTGTATTCTTCACACCGCAGGGCGCTCCAATGCCCCTGTCATTTAAATTAAACTTCCAAGTGCACCAACAACAATGCAGAATATGAAGCCTTGCTCCTAGGTCTTCAGACAACAATCGCCATGAACATCAAAAGATTGAACATCTTTGGCGATTCGCTGTTAATCGTCAATCAAGTCAAAGGGGTATACCAATGCAAATGCCCAGTTCTGAAGGCCTATAAAGCCCTCGTGGATAAATTCCTGGCAAAACTTGAGTGGTATGACATCGAGGCACTCCCTCGATCATCGAATCATTTTGCGGACACAATGGCCTCCTTAGGGTCACTAATCCCGCAAGACCTTTCCGGTGATGTAACAACCATTCAGGTCAAAACCTTATCGCAACCCGCGATGGAGCGCGCAAGCTCAGACTTGACGCCAAGAATCCACATGATCCAGATCGAACCATCTTCGGATAAGTTCTTTCGAATCCGAGACTATTTGAAACATGCCAACTGGGGGTCTTTGTTCTCCCCCACTCCCATTAATAGCAACACAACGCTATTCTTACAAGTTCTATCCCAATCAGCATTTGTTAGGGAAGAACTCCAAAAGGGATTGGCTGTTCAAACTGTCGAGGTATCCGATCAACAGGATTGGTATTTACCCATAAGAGACTACCTCAAGTTAGGTAATCTACCCTTTGGATTGACGCAAGCCGCAAAACGAACATTCAAACAGAAAGCGGCAAAATATGTCTTGATAGGAGACATTTCGTATCGTCGCAGCTACGACGGAATTCTTCTTCGTTGCTTGGACCAGCAAGAGTCCACTTGGGCAGCCACCCAAGCGCATGACGGTACATGTGGCGGCCACTTCAGTGGTATGGCCATTGCAAAGCGCATTCTTCGCATGGGCTATTATTGGCCATCTTTAGAGCGAGATTGCTGCGCGTATGTCAAGAGGTGTGTAAAATGTCAACATCATGCCAATCTGATGCACGCACCTTCCCAGGCCCTACAGACATCCTAGTCTGCTTGGCCATTTTCGTAGTGGGGCCTCGATCTAATCGGAAAGATCTCCCCGGCATCGTCAGGCCGTCACACGTTTATCATAACGGCCACATAATACTTTACCAAATGGGTGGAAGCAATTCCGTTAACCTCTACGACAGGACCCCGCATTGCGGAGTTCATTTTGCATTACATCATATGTCGTTTTGGTATTCCATCCAAAATAATCTCGGATAATGGGCCATCATTCAAGAACAAAGACGTGCGTGCTTTAACCACAAAGTACAAAATTCAGCACAGCTTTTCAACACCCTATTATCCGCAAGCAAATGGGCAAGCAGAGGCGTCAAACAAAACGCTAGTCGCCATCCTTAAAAAGACCGTCGCAGACACCATAAGGATTGGCACATACAAATCCCACTTGCCCTTTGGGCCTATCGCACTAGCATTCGGACGCCCACTGGGGCAACTCCATTTTCACTAGTGTATGGCTCAGAGGCAGTAATGCCTCTCGAGTTGGAAATTCCTTCCCTCCGCATATCAATGCAAGAATTCATCGATGATGACACTGCACGGCAGGCCCGGTTAGGACCAACTTACGTTGCTTGATGAAAGACGCGTTAATGCTCTCGAGCACTTACGTATCTATCAAGAGCGGCTTAAGAGAGCTTACAACATGAAAGTTCACCTAAGAGACTTTCGGGTTGGTGATCTGGTTCTCAAGGAAAACCAACAAAACTCTAATTTGCCGTCCCATATGAGGGACAAATTCATGGCAAATTGGCTAGGTCCTTATGTCATTG